>OX596010.1:44191911-44642911 GCA_951394025.1 Heteromyza rotundicornis
TCTAAATTTTAAATATGCTTCGAAATAAAATGAAGCCGTATAATTATTAACAAATATTTAGCTAAAAATTTCTTCAAAATAATGTTTTGTACAAAATTCTTATGAAAAGTGCTTTTTGGAAAAAAATCTGCATAACAAAATTTTTCACCGAAAATTGATAAAAAGCTTTTTAGCGTAAAAGTCTGATGGCCGCTCCATCAGTTTTTCAAACTAAGTTTTCTTGCACCAAAATTCGTTCTCGTTCACTTGGCACGGCTTCTTCATGCAAAATTTTTTAAACGGCTTTTTCGCAAACACATTTTGTTCAGGGTTTTTTCAATCTTAGGGTGTCATTTCATGTAATCCCTATTCTCAAGGGAATAATTCATGAAACTAAAATTCAAATCTATAGCGAGGCGAATTATAGAAAAATTATCCTTCGATAATTAAAACAGAGCTATTACACATATTAGCTCAAAAGCTCCAAAGGTCTCTCTGTTGTCCTGAAAGACATTGACTCGTTTGTTGAATGCAATGAAATCAAAAGCGCTTTAATCGAAGAGCGCTTCCACGTTAAATCCGTTTTTTACATACAAAATCGAGAAAAAATTCCCCAACCTCTATTCCGTGTGGAACTGGAATTTGATCCAAAGTCCCTAAAAAAGGGGGAATCTCACCCAATTTACTCACTGCGGTATCTCCTCCATCCAATTACAGTGGAAGAGCCTCATAAGCGCCGAGGACCAATTCAGTGCCAAAATTGCCAGGAATACGGTCACACAAAATCGTATTGCACACTTCCCAGAGTGTGCGTAATATGTGGCGATCTCCACCCCACAAACTTGTGCAAAAAAACTAAAGAGGATGCGAATGTTAAAAAATGGAGCAATTGCGGTGGCAACCATACAGCAAACTATAGAGGCTGTCCCATCTACAAATCCTTCAAAAGCAAGGCTATTCCCAAAGCTGATGTTTTCCCCCTAAAACAGGATTTAAGAAAAATCTCAACAAATCCCTCACAATCCAATGTACCTACTTATGCAAGTCCCATTATAAATCAAGGCGTTTCCTACGCCAGCGCTTTAAAAGGACAAAACTCCGTCCCCGAGATCACGCAACCTGCTCCTCCTAGCAGATCTCTCGAACAAACTCTGCAAGTGTTTATACAAATTATGTCACAATTGATGTCTGGTATGCAAAATATGATGCAAGAAATGATTAAAAATCAAAGTCTTTTACTACAACTTCTTGAAAGAGTCCAGCATAAACGTTATGCTAATTTCTGAAACTCACTTCACTGAAAAACACTTTTTCAATCTACCAGGATATAGACTCTATGACACAAAGCATCCAAGCGGAAACGCTAGAGGTGGTTCCGCTATTCTCATTAAAAGTCGCATTAAAAGCATTATGCTCTACAGAATTATTGCACAGAATATATTCAAGCGACAAGTATTTCTCTCGATGAATACTTAAGAGGCCTAACATTAACAGCTATATACTGCCCGCCCAGACACAAAATAACTAAGCAACAATTCCAGACTTTTTTCCATTCTCTTGGACCAAAGTTTCTTGTTGTCGGCGACTTCAACGCCAAACACACATATTGGGGCTCTCGCCTAATATCACCAAAGGGCAGGCTCCTGTTGAACTCTGTCAACAGACTCGGCCTTGACGTTGTCTCCTCTGGCACTCCAACTTATTGGCCAAGTGACAGTCGAAAAACTCCCGACGTCATTGACTTTGCAGTATTTAAAACTGTAAAAAGGAGCCAATTGACTATAGAATCTTCTCTAGATCTCTCATCAGACCATACGCCTACTATTATCACAATAAAGTACACCCCAAGCTCTGAGGTCAACCCACCAGATAAATTGACTAGTAAACTCACAAACTGGCTCAAATATCAGAAGTATATAAGCTCTCACATTAACCCTAATGTGTCACTAAAAACGAAATAAACACAGCTGTTAGTAAATTCACACTTTTGATTTCCGAAGCAGCTGCAGCGGCCACTCCCGCCCAAATCCAAAATAGCTAAACTCGTTGCTATACAAAATGTATTCCAAAACATATAGAACAGCTTCTAAAAAATAAAATAAAAATACGTCGTGAATGGCAAAATCACAGATGGCCCACTTTGAAAAAACAGTTCAAAGATATCACTCAAAATCTACAAAAACAGCTTAAGTGGAAATCGGAAAGAGACTTTCAACAACTCGTTGAACATCTCGCACTCACAAAATCAACAAATTATTCTCTCTGGCGAGCTGCTAAAAATATGAAAAAACCGGTACTGGCAGAACCTCCCATACGGCTGCCAAATGGAAACTAGGCCAGAGGCGACGTGGAAAAAGGTGCCGCTTTTGGCAACCACCTAAAAACCGTATTCACCCCGAACGTGACAACTGCTGATATCCCATTACCAACATTAATCCCACTCAATAACTCCTGTACAGTCGCGATTAAGAAAAATGAACTTATGGAGGCAATAAATAAATGCCTGGATCCAAAAAAAGCACCAGGACCAGACTTGATAATGCCCACGATGATAAAAGAACTACCAAAAGTTGCAATAGCCCAATTATTGCACATTTTTAAGGCCATTCTCAGAACATGTCACTACCCAGATAAATAGAAACTTTCTCAAGTTACAATGATTCCCAAACCTGGAAAAAATCCCAACAATGTGACTTCATTCCGCCCCATAAGTGTGCTCTCTGTGTTATCGAAACTCTTCGAAAAACTTTTAATAAAATTGATTTTGCCCAAAATTACGGAAAAACAAGTGATTCCCGATCACAAGTGCACCGTATTGTAGACTCAATAAAAAGCACTTTTGAAAAGAAACAGTACTGCTCCGCTGTTTTCTTCGATATCACCCAGGCCTTCGATAAAGTCTGGCATGAAGGACTTATTTTCAAAGTTCAGCATATTCTTCCCATTAATATGCACTGCCTCCTCAAAAACTATCTCACGAATAGAATATTTGTAGTAAAATATAAAAGCTTTGTGTCCCGAAAATATGAAATACTGGCCGGAGTACCACAAGGCAGTGTCCTCGCGCCCCTGCTATATATTCTCTATACTGCAGATATGCCCAAAAGTGGTAGAACTCTTATATCGACTTTTGCTGACGACACTGCTATCCTGTGCTCTCACTCAAACCCAGACATGGCAACTCTTTACGTGCAAAAACATTTGGACAATCTAAGTAATTGGCTATCACGATGGAAAATCAAATGCAACGAATCCAAAAGCTGCCACTTAACCTTCACCCTAAGAAGGGACACGTGTCATGCTCTGAAGATAAACTGCCAAGTTGTCCCTGAAAGTTCCGAAACAAAGTATCTTGGAATGCACCTCGATCGGCGACTCACATGGCATAAGCACTCGCATTGAACATTCTGAATTTTCAGAATGTTCAAAATTGACCACTTTATTTTAGTATTTTAAAAGATAGGAATGTAATACAAGAACACTTAAACTGCGGCTTTCACTCTGACGGGCTATAGCCGGCTGTCTGAATGTCCAAATCTGGTCACATTGTTTTCTACAGCATGTAAGATAAGACAATTTGAATTGCATTTCTTATCGACTCGCGCACGTAGCGCTAGTCGTAAAATCTAATTGTAAATTGTTATCTCCCAATTTAAGCATACGGATACCAACACTATATATGGTATTCTATTGCTATTGCTATTCTATTCTATACTGATAACAATTCAAAATGTATACAAGACGACCAATGCTACATATAGCGTATTCATGTCTGGTTTTCTTGTAATGAACCTTATGGTTTTTAGATTTAGGTATTTGTATAAATAACGCCGTTCGGCAATAATAAAATTATAATTGAAATTACATTGAAACAGTTCGGTGTTTCTTTTCTCAACACCAACCGAATGAACAACATTTTGTTCGCGAGTTCGTGCTATCTATGCACCTTTAGAGTACGCTGCTACCTACCCTGCGAAGTAATGCTTGACGGCGGTTCCACAAGGAGTTATAGGCATGGAGAGAGAGGTGTTCTTGGTGGGTAGAAGCCCCATATATTTAAGGAGTGCGGGCTCCTCAGTATCTTTTCGAAAATGTTCACCTCTGGAAAAGATTGTGCTCTCTCTTTTGATGGGATCACAAGTTTTTTCGGCTCCACAAAAAATCAAAAATAAACACGGAAACAATACACATAATCGTCGGAGCCGCTGCAAAACACTAAAAAAAAAAACAATAAACGTGAAATAAATATCGCAAAAAATGGGAATAAAACATTCCCCAAAAAAATCGAACGCGTCTCCCACACCAAATTCTGCCTCCCGCTCACACGAAAGCGAAACAGATGAAGAAAGTGCGAAAATGTTGCTACAACAAGAAAGTGCGAGAGCCGCGAAAAAATACGTGTCCCCGCTTGCCCCCAATAGCGATGACTCCCCTCGTCCATCATCTCAAAATGCAACGCTCTCAAAGCACACTTTATCGTTAGTGTTGCCAACTACTCCCGTTCAACAACTTAAACACGGTGGATCTCTCACGCCTGTTCTCTCATGGAGTAAAGAAAGTGCAACTCCCAACACACACACAGGTAACTCTGTTTCGCCTTTTGTTCTTGAAATTTCATTTCAGCACAATATGCAAATTCCCCTTTGCGTTACTCCCGCTCCGAACTTAAATGAGAAAAGAAATTTGTCGATAAGTTAAAAACAACAAAACTTCAAAGTAGCTCTATCTCTAGAGAGCAAAATATAAAGGCAACGGCAGCGCAGACAGGCATTGACGCATACTTCAAACGAAGAGGTTCTCCTACCGGAAATATGAATTCCTCAAAAATTCAAAAGACTAATCCCAAAAAGTCTATGGAGTTAGTGCAAAACCGATTTGCCATTCTTGCAGAAACAACGACTTCAGATCCGATTCCGAAAGTCCAAAAACCACCACCACTTTACTTACGTGAAAAAAACTCAAATCCCCTAATAAAAATAATTTCCCAAATCATTGGTGATCACACATTTCATGTAATCCCTATTCTCAAGGGAATAATTCATGAAACTAAAATTCAAATCTATAGCGAGGCGAATTATAGAAAAATTATCCTTCGATAATTAAAACAGAGCTATTACACATATTAGCTCAAAAGCTCCAAAGGTCTCTCTGTTGTCCTGAAAGACATTGACTCGTTTGTTGAATGCAATGAAATCAAAAGCGCTTTAATCGAAGAGCGCTTCCACGTTAAATCCGTTTTTTACATACAAAATCGAGAAAAAATTCCCCAACCTCTATTCCGTGTGGAACTGGAATTTGATCCAAAGTCCCTAAAAAAGGGGGAATCTCACCCAATTTACTCACTGCGGTATCTCCTCCATCCAATTACAGTGGAAGAGCCTCATAAGCGCCGAGGACCAATTCAGTGCCAAAATTGCCAGGAATACGGTCACACAAAATCGTATTGCACACTTCCCAGAGTGTGCGTAATATGTGGCGATCTCCACCCCACAAACTTGTGCAAAAAAACTAAAGAGGATGCGAATGTTAAAAAATGGAGCAATTGCGGTGGCAACCATACAGCAAACTATAGAGGCTGTCCCATCTACAAATCCTTCAAAAGCAAGGCTATTCCCAAAGCTGATGTTTTCCCCCTAAAACAGGATTTAAGAAAAATCTCAACAAATCCCTCACAATCCAATGTACCTACTTATGCAAGTCCCATTATAAATCAAGGCGTTTCCTACGCCAGCGCTTTAAAAGGACAAAACTCCGTCCCCGAGATCACGCAACCTGCTCCTCCTAGCAGATCTCTCGAACAAACTCTGCAAGTGTTTATACAAATTATGTCACAATTGATGTCTGGTATGCAAAATATGATGCAAGAAATGATTAAAAATCAAAGTCTTTTACTACAACATCTCATGTCTAAACCATGAATGGTTTAAAAATATCATTTTGGAATGCAAACGGCCTGTGTTCACAAACTAGAACTTCTCGAGTTCTTGAAAGAGTCCAGCATAAACGTTATGCTAATTTCTGAAACTCACTTCACTGAAAAACACTTTTTCAATCTACCAGGATATAGACTCTATGACACAAAGCATCCAAGCGGAAACGCTAGAGGTGGTTCCGCTATTCTCATTAAAAGTCGCATTAAAAGCATTATGCTCTACAGAATTATTGCACAGAATATATTCAAGCGACAAGTATTTCTCTCGATGAATACTTAAGAGGCCTAACATTAACAGCTATATACTGCCCGCCCAGACACAAAATAACTAAGCAACAATTCCAGACTTTTTTCCATTCTCTTGGACCAAAGTTTCTTGTTGTCGGCGACTTCAACGCCAAACACACATATTGGGGCTCTCGCCTAATATCACCAAAGGGCAGGCTCCTGTTGAACTCTGTCAACAGACTCGGCCTTGACGTTGTCTCCTCTGGCACTCCAACTTATTGGCCAAGTGACAGTCGAAAAACTCCCGACGTCATTGACTTTGCAGTATTTAAAACTGTAAAAAGGAGCCAATTGACTATAGAATCTTCTCTAGATCTCTCATCAGACCATACGCCTACTATTATCACAATAAAGTACACCCCAAGCTCTGAGGTCAACCCACCAGATAAATTGACTAGTAAACTCACAAACTGGCTCAAATATCAGAAGTATATAAGCTCTCACATTAACCCTAATGTGTCACTAAAAACGAAAAACGAAATAAACACAGCTGTTAGTAAATTCACACTTTTGATTTCCGAAGCAGCTGCAGCGGCCACTCCCGCCCAAATCCAAAATAGCTAAACTCGTTGCTATACAAAATGTATTCCAAAACATATAGAACAGCTTCTAAAAAATAAAATAAAAATACGTCGTGAATGGCAAAATCACAGATGGCCCACTTTGAAAAAACAGTTCAAAGATATCACTCAAAATCTACAAAAACAGCTTAAGTGGAAATCGGAAAGAGACTTTCAACAACTCGTTGAACATCTCGCACTCACAAAATCAACAAATTATTCTCTCTGGCGAGCTGCTAAAAATATGAAAAAACCGGTACTGGCAGAACCTCCCATACGGCTGCCAAATGGAAACTAGGCCAGAGGCGACGTGGAAAAAGGTGCCGCTTTTGGCAACCACCTAAAAACCGTATTCACCCCGAACGTGACAACTGCTGATATCCCATTACCAACATTAATCCCACTCAATAACTCCTGTACAGTCGCGATTAAGAAAAATGAACTTATGGAGGCAATAAATAAATGCCTGGATCCAAAAAAAGCACCAGGACCAGACTTGATAATGCCCACGATGATAAAAGAACTACCAAAAGTTGCAATAGCCCAATTATTGCACATTTTTAAGGCCATTCTCAGAACATGTCACTACCCAGATAAATAGAAACTTTCTCAAGTTACAATGATTCCCAAACCTGGAAAAAATCCCAACAATGTGACTTCATTCCGCCCCATAAGTTTGCTCTCTGTGTTATCGAAACTCTTCGAAAAACTTTTAATAAAATTGATTTTGCCCAAAATTACGGAAAAACAAGTGATTCCCGATCACAAGTGCACCGTATTGTAGACTCAATAAAAAGCACTTTTGAAAAGAAACAGTACTGCTCCGCTGTTTTCTTCGATATCACCCAGGCCTTCGATAAAGTCTGGCACGAAGGACTTATTTTCAAAGTTCAGCATATTCTTCCCATTAATATGCACTGCCTCCTCAAAAACTATCTCACGAATAGAATATTTGTAGTAAAATATAAAAGCTTTGTCTCCCGAAAATATGAAATACTGGCCGGAGTACCACAAGGCAGTGTCCTCGCGCCCCTGCTATATATTCTCTATACTGCAGATATGCCCAAAAGTGGTAGAACTCTTATATCGACTTTTGCTGACGACACTGCTATCCTGTGCTCTCACTCAAACCCAGACATGGCAACTCTTTACGTGCAAAAACATTTGGACAATCTAAGTAATTGGCTATCACGATGGAAAATCAAATGCAACGAATCCAAAAGCTGCCACTTAACCTTCACCCTAAGAAGGGACACGTGTCATGCTCTGAAGATAAACTGCCAAGTTGTCCCTGAAAGTTCCGAAACAAAGTATCTTGGAATGCACCTCGATCGGCGACTCACATGGCATAAGCACATTCAATCTAAAATCACCCAGATTAAACTAAAACAATTGGAAATAAATTGGCTAATCTCAAAGGCATCTAAGCTAAATCTCACATACAAAGTCCAAATATACAAAAGTATAATAAAACCCATATGAACACATGGAATTGAGCTCTGGGGCACTGCCTCTCCCTCGAGCGTGGAAAAACTCCAGAGAGTCCAATCTAAAATCCTGAGACAAATTGCCAGAGCCCCTTGGTTTATAAGAAATGCAAACATACACAATGATTTGAATATTCCTGCAGTAAAAGACGAAATTCCGTAACTTACCTCGAAGTACAAGCAGAAGCTTATGTTTCATCCAAACATTCTAGCTAGAAATTTACTGAGACCTCTGAATTCCTCACGTCTTAAACGAAGCTAATATATTCCCAATATATTAGATACGATAACTCCACATTGCCTAAATCAATGGATATAGGGCAATTTACACATCTCACAGCATAGTTTAAGCTGAATTTTAAATTTAGTTGAATTTATGAATTTTTGAATAATCATTGTTAGACCTAAGTTAATATTAGGTGATTCAAATGAATAAAACTACATGGAAAAAAAACCTCTGGCGCAAAAAAAAAACTCTCCCATTGCAATTTTCATATAGTTTTTAAACAATAAAGTATATAAATAAATATAAGTTAAAATCAGTGAGTGTATTCAACTGGAAAGCTGCATCGTAGGAGGAAATTTGAAGTTCCAAAGAACGCTTCCAAGCAACAACAACAAAAGGAACGAAGACGCTACAAATTACAGGCACAAACAAATTGGCACGATTTAAAACCAAACTCCGGTGAATATTTCAAATAATAGTATTCAATACTATATTAATAATTTTGTAAACAATTTTTTGCAAACAATAAGAACAAAGAGATTTTCAACACATTTTAACATTGAGGTGGTGATCCCTCCCTGTATTCGCCTATTATAACCATATTATCGGTGCTGCATTTTTCAAATCTCCATATCGACTGTTTAGATGAAAATAAGTAGAACTTTGCGACCTTTTTAAGTTTTGTGCCAGTGGTTTGTGCAAACAATTTAATTGAAGTTGATATAAATCAACCACGCGTATAATCAATTCCTCTAATCAATCAGATTGTTTGCATAAAGTGATTTTCATTCATAGCTATATTTTAGCATTTCGACATTTTTATAAAAGTGCAATTTATTCGGAAGCACACACAACTTTCCACAAGTCGCGTTTTATTTATCAGATTTTTTTGTTTCATTTTCGCGTTTGTATCCGAGTTTTCTTGAATTAACGAATAACTCCATTTTCCGAATATTTTTTTTTAAAAACCTCCACAAAGATGGCTGCAGTTGAAGCCTTTATTAGTGCTGCTGATGCAGTTTTAGCCTTCGAAACAGTTTTCAATCGTATAGATCAAAATAATCACTCTTTGGATATTCAATTAAATCATTATGGTCTGAGGCAAAAGATACCTACAAAGTTTCTTTGAAAACAATAGCAGCAAACCAATCTACTTCTCCTGGCATCGACGTCATTGCATGCAAGTACAAAAATTGATATTCAGCATATGTTACTTGTGCTGCATTGATGGGTGCATTTTCTTACAGTAAGACCACTCCTTCACCCCATTTTTCTACTGCAATGCACCATACTTTTACAGATTTTCCGACTACTATGTTCCTAATAGCACTGCAGGTTTTAAAGTCGCCAAAAACCCTTAATTTTAAATCAAAATTGCGGAAATAAATTTAAAGGAAATTTATTTATTTTAGTCGGTTTAAGGGTTATATTTAAAAAAACTTTTTTTACTCTTTTTTATTTTTCCTTTTTTTTTAGTCTTTTTCCCGAATACGAACCTAAGTACAACACTTGGGTCCTGTAGATTAAAAATACGAAAGTTAGAACTTTAATTTGGCTTCATCCCCTTCCCTTTACCCCACACCCCCCTTTCCAAAGGGTATAAAACATTTTGTCAATAAGAACCCACCTACCAAATTTCATCATTGTAGTCTGAAGGAATTGGAAGTTATGACATGTTTAAGAAAAAGGGAATTGAGTCCCTACGGCCCCTTACGCCACTGATGAACCACCAAATTTAATAGAATACATTGTCAACCGAGTTCTATCTGTGTTTCAGCTCTCTAGCTTATTTGGAAGTGTATGAAAATGCTCGCCGCAGATTTGAGGATATATATATATACTATCGAACTTCCCTATAATGAATTCGCACGGGACCAGAAAATCACTTCATTATATAGAAACTTCATTATACAGAAATTGTGATATTTTTTCCACTTTTATTTAACATAATCTGGTATTTTAGTTTGACTAACATTCTTAAATTTTTCTTCATCAGCAAAACATTCTAAACCATTTAGAGATTCTATCACATTACTCGGTGCGTTACTACCAATCTCCACAAAGGTTCGAAGTACGTCAACTGATGAAGAAATTTTTCCCAATGTAGGTAATGTAGAACCCGAATTTTTTGTTCAGCTTTAAAAGCAATTTTTTTTAACTTTCACTTGTCATCCATGCTTTTTTGTTTGGATTCATAATCAACATCTAGAGATTTTTTTCCTTTAAAACATCTAGGATTTTTGGCCTTTCCTATAACAAGCAATTTGAGCTTCTCCAACCCTGTCATATTGCTTGACAGTTATTCTCTCTTTGCTCTGTTTTTCACAAAGCATTTCTCATTTTTAAATGCTAGTGTTTTATTTGGTAAACATTTGAAAAACAAACCAGTCTCATCGGCATTAAAGATGTTGTTTGGATTATATTTGCGTATAATCTCGGCCAAACGTTCATTATCCACTCATCACGATCTCGTATGTTGGCATCAGAACTTTCCCCACATAAGGTTTTTTGAAAAATACCGTGCCGTTTATCCAACCCATCCAGCTTCAAACTCTTCGTGTCCCAATAAATACACTTTATTTTTTTTTTCTGCTGTTATTTTAAATTGGGCATTCACTGTATGGAAATTCATTATAAGGAGATCAAAATACAGTATAAGTATATACATATTATATATGGGTTATTCCATATCAAATCGTCACGATTTTTGAAAAAATTACCCTCGACCTCTCCGATTTTGAAATTTTGAAGCAAAAAACAATATAAGTTCGTTTTTTTTCGAAATTCGAATATTTTTCGAAAATAAAGTTTAGTAATAAGAACATTCCCTGAATTTTGCCCATTTTTATAAAGATTTAGATAAAAACTAAATAAATTTTCGCTTTAATAAAAATTTATTAAAAACTAAATCTTTAAAAAAAATTGCCAAAATTCAGAAAATTACTTTATTACTAAAGTGTTTTCCAGTCAGTTCAATCGGTTGTGCGAATAAAAAATCTGCTCTCATAAAATCAATTTTTTATATCGGAAATTCTACTCTAAAAATATTGAAACAGCCCCGAGGCTTCGTGCGATAGTACAGTGACGCGTTTGCATAGGGCTCGCGATCACTTGCTTGGACACTTTTGTGAAATTTAAAAACAAAACGAAAATTTTTGCCAAATAAAATCACAATTCGAATTCGCTTCATCAACAAAAACTTTATCCCGCGCAACATATCTGATCCACTGACAGCAAAGTCAACACAGCGTTGACGTTAAAATTTCCCTCGGAAAAAAATATCCCAAAAAACATCTGTTTGCAGCGATCAGCTAATACACCAACCGCATCGCGCCATCTATGCGTCGCTTTTCTAATTAGGGTGACCAGAACCTTAAAAACGCGAAATTAGTACCAGTGTGACCGCTCGTCATGCAACGTACCCCTCCGTCATCAGTAGACAGTGGACGAAATGGTACAGCTCATCAGCAGCTGCAACTACAACAACAACTTTTGCAACCCCTGCAGCAAAAGCCTCCACAGCAAGACGGTGCGCAGCAACAGTTTCCGCAACAACAACAACAACCTATTCAAATTCCCTCGCCAGATATACAGTGGAGTTCCCATAGCGATACTGCACACGCAAACACAGGTAACTCTGTATCGTCAATTTCCTTGGCAAATATATTGAGATCCCCGTAGGCCTTACCCCCATTCCTGACTCAAGTGAGACGAATAGCGGATTTTCTGAAATCGCTAATCGCATAACAAAGGTCGCTACTCGCTCCATTATTACAGGTCAAAAGAGCAAAATGCCGACAGTGCAGACAGGAATCAACATTTACTTCGCAAAGCGAGTACTATCGTCCCCCCCTAATGGGAATAGGCATTCCGCAAAAATTCAAAAGACGAATCCCGTTAAACCATCTCTCGAGCTTGGGCAAAATCGATATGCGATTCTTGATGAAGAAAATGATTTGGATCCCAAGCCGAAATCGCAAAAACCCCCACCTATCTAGCTGCGTGAGCGAAACTCTAATTCGCTCATCAAAGATATATCTCAAAATATTGGTCCTAATAATTTCCACGTGATTTCTATTCTCAGGGGACAAGTACACGAAACAAAAATCCAAATTTACAGCGAATCCAATTATAGAAAAATTGTCAATCTCTTTGATAAACTCAAAAAGAGCTACTACACCTACCAGCTCAAAAGTTCCAAAGGCCTCTCAGTCGCACAGCACTAAAACTGCACTAAGCGATGAAGGCTTCCAAATAAAGTCCGTATTCGATATCCAAAATCAAAAAAAAATCTCACAACCCCTTTTTCGTGTGGAACTAGAGTTCGACTCAAAATTGCTCAAAAAAGGTGAACCCCACCCGATATACTCGCTCAGATATCTGCTAAATCACAAAATCAAAATCGCAGTGGACCGATTCAGTGTCATAACTGCCAAGAATACGGCCACACAAAGTCTTACTGCACTCTTCCCAGCGTGTGCGTAATTTGTGGAGACCTGCACGAAACAGGTTCGTGCACAAAAACAAAAGAGGATTCCACTATTAAAAAATGTAGTAATTGCGGTGGCAATCACACTGCTAACTATAGAGGCTGTGCAGTCTATCAAAGCTTCATAAAAAAGACGGAAAATGTGACGCAAAAACATGAAACATGGAAAACCCAAAAATTTCCTCCGCTATCCGCTGCACAATCCTTCGCAAACCCACTTACAAAACAAGGCGTTTCCTACGCCAGTGCCTTAAAAAGCGGTCACTCTGCCACTGTGCACGCGCAACCTGCTCCTCCTAGTAGTAGCCTTGAACAAACTCTACAAATATTCATGCAAAATATGTCTCAATTTATGTCTGGTATGCAAAATATGATGCAAGAAATGATAAAGAATCAAAGTCTTTTACTACAACATTTCATGTCTAAGCCATGAATGGTTTAAAAATATCATTTTGGAATGCAAACGGCCTGTGTCATCACAAACTAGAACTTCTCGAGTTCTTGAAAGAGTCCAGCATAGACGTTATGCTAATTTCTGAAACACACTTCACTGAAAAACACTTTTTCAATTTACCAGGATACAGACTCTATGACACAAAGCATCCAAGCGGAAACGCTAGAGGTGGAACCGCCATTCTCATTAAAAGTCGTATAAAACATTACGCTCTCCAGAATTATTGCACAGAATATATCCAAGCGACAAGTATTTCTCTCGATGAATACTTAAAAGGCCTAACATTAACAGCTATATACTGCCCGCCCAGACACAAAATATATGAGCAACAATTCCAGACTTTTTTCCATTCTCTTGGACAAAAGTATCTCGTTGCCGGCGATTTCAACGCCAAACATACATATTGGGGTTCTCGCCTTATATCGACAAAGGGCAGGCTCCTGTTGAACACTGTCAACAGACTCGGTCTTGACGTGATCTCTTCTGGCACGCCAACTTAATGGCCAACTGACAGTCGCAAAACCCCCTATGTCATTCACTTAGCAGTCTTCAAAACTGTAAAAGGAGCCAATTGTTTATTGAATCCTCTCTAGATCTCTCATCAGACCATACGCCTACTATTATCACAATAAAGTATGCGCCAAGTTCTGAGGCCAATCCACCAGATAAACTGACCAGCAAACTCACAAACTGGCTCAAATATCGAAAGTATATAAGCTCCCACATTATCCCTAATGTGTCACTAAAAACGAAAGTTGAAATACACACAGCTGTTAGTAATTTCACACTCTTGCTTTCCCAAGCAGCTGCAGCGGCCACTCCCGCCCAAATCCCAAAAAGCTCAACTCGCAGCAATGCAAAGTGTACTCCAAAGGACATAGAGCAGTTAATAAAAAATAAAAGGAAAATACGTCGCGATTGGCAAAACAACAGATCCCCAAATCTGAAAAAACAGCTTAATGATGTCTCTCGAATTCTAAAAAAGCAGCTTGAGAGGAAATACGAAAGAGAATTCCAGCTATTTGTTGAACATCTCGCACCCACAAAATCAACAAACTACTCGCTCTAGCGAGCTGCAAAAAATATGAAAAAACCAATACTGACAGAACCCCCTATAAGGCTGCCAAATGGAAACTGGGCCAGAAGCGATGCAGAAAAGGGTGCAGCTTTTGCCAACCACCTAAAAACCGTGTTCACCCCGAACACGACAGCTGGTGATATCCCAATACCAACATTAATCCCACATAATACCTCTTGTACAATCGCGATTAAAAAAAACGAACTTATGGAGGCAATAAACAAAAGCTTGGACCCGAAAAAAGCACCAGGACCGGACTTGATAACGCCAACAATGATAAAAGTGGGTTGCAATAACCCACTTATTGCACATATTTAACGCGATTCTCAGAACATGTCACTACCCAGATGATTGGAAACTATCTCAAGTTACAATGATTCCCAAACCTGGAAAAGATCCCAGTAATGTGACGTCATACCGGCCTATAAGTTTGCTCTCTGTAATATCGAAACTTTTCGAAAAACTATTAATAAAATTGATTCTACCGAAAATTCTAGAAAAACAAGTGATTCCCGATCACCAGTTTGGCTTCAGCGAAAAGCATGGCACTATTGAGCAAGTGCACCGCATTGTTCCCGCTAATATGCACTGTCTACTCAAAAACTACCTCACTAATAGAAAATTTGTAGTAAAATACAAAAGCTTTGTCTCCCGAAAATACGAAATACTGGACGGAGTACCATAAGGCAGTGTCCTCGCGCCCCTGCTCTCTATACTGCAGATATGCCCAAAAGTGATAGAACTCTCACTCTCTTTTGCTGATGACACTGCTATCATGTGCTCTCACTCAAACCCAGACATGGCATCTCTATACGTGCAAAAACACTTGGACACTCTAAGTAATTGGCTACATCGATGGAAAATCAAGGTCAATGAATCCAAAAGCTGTCACTTAACCTTCACTCTAAAAAGGGGCACGTGTCCTGCTCTAAAGATAAACGGCCAAGTCGTCCCTGAAAGTTCCGAAACCAAGTATCTTGGAATGCATATCGATCGCCGACTCACATGGCATAAACATATTGAATCCAAAATCACTCAGATCAAATTAAAGCAATTGGAACTAAATTGGCTAATCTCAAGGGCATCAAAGCTAAATCTCACATACAAAGTCCAAATATACAAAAGTATAATAAAACCCATATGGACATATGGAATTGAACTCTGGGGCACTGCCTCTCCCTCGAACGTGGAAAAACTCCAGAGAGTTCAATCAAAAATCCTGAGACAAATTGCCAGAGCCCCTTGGTATATAAAAAATACTAACATCCACAGAGACCTGAATATACCTGCAGCAAAAGACGAAATTCCGAAATTTACCTCGAAGTACAAGCAGAAGCTCATGTTTCACCCAAACATTCTAGCTAGAAATTTACTGAGACCTCTGAATCCCTCACGTCTCAAACGAAACTAATATATTCCCCATATATTAGTTACGATAACTCTACATTGCCTAAATCAATGGATATAGGGCAAATAGTTTTAATCTGAATATTATAAAAATAAGCTGAATTTCTGAAAAATTTTGAAAAATCATTGTTAGACCTAAGTTATTATTAGGTGATTCAATTGAATAAAATTACTATAAAAAAAAAAAAATTACTAAAGTTTCTTTTTCAAAGTAGTTTTATTTTGATCAGAGCAACTTTTTGCATACAAAAAGTTGCTCTGATCAAAATAAAACATCCCTACTCTAAAACATCCCTACTCTAAAAAATAGAAGAACGATGCTTAATGTAACATTTTTGATTAAATTGATAAATGGCTCTCTGAATTCTACATTTTTGCTTCAAGAAATTGATTTTAATATCCCAACCCGTCGTTCCAGATCTTTCATTCCTTTGATATTAAGTATGTGCCGCTCTAATTACGCGCAGAATGAACCTTTTCGTTGTATATGTAGCGATTTTAATAGCCTGTATTCTGTCTTTGACCTGTCAGATTCACTTAATAAAACTAAAACTTTTATTTTAAATGCACTTGATCACACTTAAGCCTTTGTTGCTCTTTGAGTTTTTGGACCTCTTAGGGTCTAACGAAATGACAGGGTTGCCAAACTCCACAAAGATCGGCATTGTCGATTTTTTGAAAGTGTTGTATTTTTGTTGTATTTTATATTTATATTTCAGCAGAATTTTGTTTTTTACTGTATATTGTATACAAATAAAACAAAATTTTTAGCTGAATTCACATTCGTTCCGTTTACTTAACTGTTCTATTTGTATTTGATTTTTTATATTTCGTATAAAAAAACAAAATACTAAAATTAATATTTGTAATCTTTGTCGCGTAAATTAACTGTTTGGATTGTTTTGTCTTTGTATTTTTGTTAAGTCTAATATCGTAAAGTAGGCAAAAATCATATTTGATCAAATTCATATTCGTCGCATGAATTCTGATGCTTCATAATATTTTCTTTTAATTCTATTGTTTATTATCACGTTAATCTTATATTATGTTATGTTTGGAAGAATTCTCTCTTGCATTCATAACCTAATTCGCGTTTTATTAATATGCGTTTTATCAGCTGATGATTTTAATCTGTAGCTGAAACGAATTTCCAAATATGTTTACCCGCGATCGGTTACACAGCGTAATCCGGATTACGGCTGTTCGGTCACCAAATCCGTGCGTCATGCGGATGTGCCCCTCGGTCGGTTGGGCGGGTTAATGGGACAGTTGGGATTCGTCGTCAAAAAAAAAAAAAAAAAAAAAATAGTGTGTAACCCACAGGAAAAAGTTAGAAAAGACTGCTAAGATGATCAGACAATTCACGATGTGAAACAAGTGCGCAAAATTATGAACATTCATGTCAATTGGAAAACCCCGAATTGTCTTCTGGGTTTGAATGTTCTGAATTTGGAATGCTTATAGGTTTCCCTTTAATTCGAGATGTTTTAGTTCTGGTAGCTGTGTGAAGATGTTGATACCAGAAATGATGAATGTCGCTTTAGAAGTATATGCCTCGTACGCCCAAAGGGTTTTTTTTAACGAGAGGTAAAAGCGTCAAAAGCCTAGTCAGTGTGAGACTTCAACTCACTAAATATCTCCTCTAGCGTACGGGTGGGTCCTCCCGGTACCACCGTCAGATAATTCGTCGGAAGGCCGTAGGAGCTTTATTGCTCAATCGTCAGTTTGGGTCATTAGTCAACCGTCCTCGTTTCATCGGGAGTTTCGCCTGCGTGGCGTAAACGTATTCGTTCAGCATGTCTATTGTGTTCAATGCGTCGAAGCTCGATCATTATTTTCGCTGATATTTCCTTGAAGGATTCTCATTTTTGTGATGTTTCACAGATATGAGCCACCGTGTTCGTAAGGGTTGGTCCTCGGCGAAGGCCATCGTCAATTCTGATCGCTCCTTACAGAAGCGTGGACAGTACAGCAGGATGTGCCTGGCATCTTCTATCTCGTTGGGGCAGTTGAGACAAAACGGATCATCTTCGTGCTTGAAGCGATGAAGATATTGCTTGAAGCAACCATGACCACTGATCAACGGTGTCATGTAATAGTCGACTTCTCCATGTTTGCGGTCTATCCAGTCGGTGATATCTGGAATCAGAGCAAATGTTCATCTTCCATTTTCCGACCTTTCCCACCGTCGTTGCCATTCCCAGATGCTCAGGTCTTCGCTCATCCACCCTTGTTGAGTTTTTGCCTGCTGCGTAGATGAGTTGGAGTTCGCGGGTCAGTATATCTACCGGTGGTATTGCCGCGATCACACCGATGGCATCATCCGAAACCGTGCGGAAAGCACTGGCTACTCTCAGTGCGCTATGCCGATATGTCGCCCTAATACCAGCTATGTACGACGTGGCGTCTGCCCATGGTGCAGCATAGAGCATAATGGAGCTTGTCACTCTTGCCAAGAGTTTCCGCCAACTGTAGCGTGGTCCTCCGATGTTTGCCATGATACGTGACAGTGCACCTTTCAGCATTGAAGCCTTGTCGTTGACCGCCAATAGATGATCCTTAAAGGACATTCGTGTGTCTATCAGCACGCCAAGATACCGAAGGTACGGCTGCGAGAATATTTCGTGATTCCCCACGCTTTTTTCGGGTGCTCAGGAGAACCGCCTTCGTTTTTTGCGCTGCCAGATTCAAATCCGCACCGTCCAACCACCTCATGACTCTCGATGCAGCGTCGCTACACTTCGTCTCCTGCGTGTGAATGTGTTTCGCTACAACCACCAGTGCGATGTCATCCGCATATACGACCAAAGTGGTGTCAATGGTGAGGTCAATCTTCAGGACGCCGTTGTACATGGCATTCCACAATAGTGGTGCAAGCCTTGTCTCATATTTGATCACATTCATATTCGTCGCATGAATTCTGATGCTTCTAATATTTTCTTTTAATTCTATTGTTTATTATCACGTTAATCTTATATTATGTTATGTTTGGAAGAATTCTCTCTTGCATTCATAACCTAATTCGCGTTTTATTAATATGCGTTTTATCAGCTGATGATTTTAATCTGTAGCTGAAACGAATTTCTAAATATGTTTACCCGCGATCGGTTACACAGCGTAATCCGGATTACGGCTGTTCGGTCACCAAATCCGTGCGTCATGCGGATGTGCCCCTCGGTCGGTTGGGCGGGTTAGTGGGACCGTTGGGATTCGTCGTCAAAAAAAAAAAAAAAAAAAGTACCGAGCCTTGTGGGACGTCACGGGACACTTTGATCGCTTTACGCCATCGTCGGTATCGTACAGCAGCACTCTGTCCTCGAAGTAGTTAGCGATGATTCGCTGTAAGTAGCGCGGTACATCGAAACTGCCTAGTGCCTCCATTATAAGAGGCCAGCTCGCTGAGTTGACATCAAGTGTTACCACAGCGCAGTACTTTTTGTCGCCACCTTTCCCCACTTGTAGCATCGTGTGCGATCCTCATCACAGCCTGAATGGCGTCAACCGTTGATTTTCCTTGGCGGAATCCAAATTGTGGCGTGGAGAGACCAGCCGGAGTCGAGCATACACAGCGGACGATACGCCGATGGCTGGTCGGGCTGCTTTCCAGGCTTCAGTAATAGCACTTCCAGAAGAAAGGGAAAGTACCTTCATTGAGGAAAGCGGTGTACATTTTGGCAAACGTCTCCGGGTCCGCTCTGATTGCTGTTTTCATTGCTACGTTGGGAATGCCGTCTAGTCCCGGTGTCTTCTTGTCAGCAACTTTTCGAAGCGTATAGAGTACTTCGTCAGCTGTCACAGATGGGACGTGTCCTACACCCATAGGCAGGTGATAATGGTGCAGCCGTCCCCCCTGTGGAGGAAAGAGTGCAGCTACCACGTTGTCCATGAGTGCAGGATCCGATGGTTGAGGTACCCTAGGCCGCCTTACTCTGCTCAACACCACTTTATAGGCCTTTCCCCATGGATCGATGTCAGCACCGTCACATAATTGCTTGAAGCAGGAGTCCTTGCTGGTACGGATTGCCTTCTTAAGCCGTAGGCGACATTCTTTGTATACATCGTGCAGTTGTTGCCACAGCGGGCGACTGCGGTTTCGTGCGCGCTGCGCCTTCCTACGCGCCCGGTTGCAACATCTTCTACATTTAGAAACTTCCTCATTCCATGTTAGTTGCTTCATCATCCAAATTTTCCGCTTCTTTCCATACCAGCTGAAAAACCTCCGCGTCAAAGGAGTCTTGTTTCCAACCCTTGCTCTGTGCCATAGGTACCTTACGCGAACGAGTATTGCGTTGCACTTCAATGACGATGGCTCGGTGATCACTGTGGGTGTAAAAATCGCCTATGCTCCATATGCTGTTACATGCGATAGAATTGTGCGCGAAGGTTAGGTCCACTGCCGACCGATTCGTACCTGCCTCGACGTCCAAAGTAGCAAAACACTCCATCAGGAGTCTGCCCTGTTTGTGCATTGTTTGTGCATGCGCTGTGAAATGACCTTCGTTTCCACACTTCCTGCAAAGGTTACTGCGGTCTACCCGTTCTTTGCAATTCTGTGTGATGTGGTTGAACCCCCAACATTTGATGCACCTCTTCGGCGAGACGCTCTCTCGGCAGGACACCCATCCAATGCGGAATCGCTGCATTTTTATCGCTGCATCATCAAATGGCAGGACGACGTATGCCGTTTGTGTGCCTTGATGACTTTGTCCCATGCGTATCGATGCCTAGTCAGGTCGACTTATGTCACCCTGTGTGTGTAGAGCATCGCAAATTTCGCTTGCTGTTGTCACTCGTCAAGGCCCATAAGCTGAATCGTTGTGGACTGTGTTCTTGCCACCACACTTGCAGTCTCGCCTAGTACTCCCTTTATTGCCGATTGGCACGTAGCGGCATTACTCTCCGGTGACCGCTTCAGTTCAAGCAACAACTCATTCTTAGCTGTACGACGCACTGCCTTAACATTTTCCACAAGTGATTTGAGGGCCTCGTTGCCCTTTATATCCCTTAGGATGTCTGCGTACGACTGATCAGCGGTAGTCGCGATGATCAGAGCGTCCGTTCTAGGACGAGTTCTTTGCTTCCTGTGCTGAACTTTCGACAACTCTAGTCTCTGCTTTGGCTGTTGGAAGTCGGTTCCGGGTGTTGCAGTGTTGCTCGCGCTCGTTTTCTTCTTTGGCTCTGCATCCGTTGTCACGGTGGCGTTTTCTTTCCTCTGCCTACCGAGTTTCGGTGCTGCACTCGTGCGCTTCGTTGTTGGCGTTTCAAGATTAGGCCTTCTCTGGTTTTCAGCGCCAAGTTTGAACCATGGCGACGTCTGTGACGTCTTATCACCTCTTTGGCTGCATCATCGTGTGTCTTGATTGGAGCGAGCTCATAGAACGCCTTAATGATATCAATGGCGTCTCTCATTGGTTGATGGATTGAGCGCCTTTTTCCATCACCGATCATGTCTACCAGATTCCTGATCTGCTCGCCGAGCTTCCAAAACGATGTTTGACCTATTGACATATTTGCCAAATTCGTAGATTGTCCGCTACCATTTGCACCGTACGCCCAAAGGGTCACATCAGCGGTTTGAAGATAGCAATCTGGGTTCAGGTTGATTATCCCTTGTTCTTCAAGTACAATGGTGTGACGCATCTCATTACATATTACGTCAGCCGAACTAGTTTCGATCATCGAGAAGATCCAAGAACTCGTAGCATGTAGCTGACGACAAAAATTTTGCAATGGCATTATGTGTATTTAGCAGTCACGAGGTATATTCCTTTGCTTCCGTATGTTATAAATTGGATGAGTTTGTGGGCAGAGCAGCATCTTCGTCATGCGATATATATTTTTGAAGAATGGCTTAATGCTGACGAAGTAACCGTCATGAAGCGTCGGATATGAATTTACCGCATACGCTTGCATTCGTTCTTTGTTGATCAGCGGAATGCGAATGTTGAAGAGGACGAATTCTGTTGTTGTTCTTGTCGCTGTCTTTGCTATTTTTGACAGCTCGATTGGATCGTTATCAGGCAGCATGAAATTGTCGTTCAGATTCAACATCATTAATTTGATTTGCTTCCTAAACTTGTGCAATGGCAAGATCTTCGTCATGAAGTTTCCTTTTGAGCTCCAGATTAGGCCAACGATGTCTCGTTGAATTTCTTCAAAAGATTCTATGGTAACCAGCGTATTCGTTATCGCACTCAGCAACAGTTCATTATCCGCTTCCTTGTGTATAGCCTTACTAAGTTTATGCATAGAGTTATTTATCCATTTCCAAAACAATGAATGCAACACTCCACCAACAAATGCCAACAGAGATCTTGGAATTCTTTTATTTTTTTGGTCAGGGCGATAATATCGTTGTTTTGTTTGATGCGTAAATGTCGTATTATTAGCTGACCGATCGTTGCCGCAGTGTAGACGTCGTCCATTAGTTTCTTCCGCATCGCTTGTTTTGTCGTCATTGCCTGATCTATTGGGACCATTGTCCCAATAGTCCGTCATGTTGACATGAACAATAATACCTGACGATGTTTTCGTGAGCCCTACTACCTCCACTTCTTCAAAGAAAATCCCTGACTTATCTTTAAATTTACTTATCTCTTGTGAATTAATTAACGGTAACAATATCAAATATACCAACAACGTTAGCATACAATTCTTATTCTTTATTCTTTTTGATCTTCTTCTTTATCACAATTTTTATTATAATTTTCTATTTTTTTTCTTGATTTTCTTGATTTTTATTTTCATTTTCTGTAGGAAAAGGACAAACATTGTGTGTCGACCTCTTCGACATATAAATGGAATTTCGCCATTTATACCTCTTTTGTAGTTCAGATAGATATTCACTGGACCATCGTTTCCAGAACTGCTGGCTATTTTTCTCCGTTGCTTTACAGTGGTCCCGCACCCCGTGGTAACATTGATTATCACCGGAATCTATAATTGTTGTCAAAGGTTCTACAATTAAAAATGTCCCGGTGTTAAAATTTGAAAGTCATTTGGATCTTCCGATAAATGAGTTAGCGGTCTATAATTTAATATGGCTTCAATCTGACTCATTAGCGTGCTCATTTCTTCAAATGTCATTACTCCTTCAATAACCATATAGAAGTGTTTTTCAACAGAATTTGCCGCTGCTTCCCATAGTTGCCCCACATGAGGAGATCTGTCCGGTATGTTCACCCACTGAATTTTCCTTTCAGCACAAAAAGATGCCAGATTTTTGGAATGATTTTTAGCTTTGAATAATTTAAAAATTTCATTTAAATTATTTGCTGCACCAATAGAATTTGTTCCGTTGTCAGAATAAATCTTCTTTGGACAGTTTTGGAATCTTTCCTTTTACAATTGAGGCGTTTGGAAGCAAAGTGGTCACATCCACAAAGATTCAAAATCGATTTTATGCTCTTTTAGGATTTGTGAGGGTGAATAATTTCGTTTAGAAAAATACAGTATGCCCTATTTAAAGTTAACGAGTACGTCACTAACTCCATCTCGCGTCGATTAGAAATTATTTTGAGGTATATGCATGACTGTTTCGAATGACAGTCCCAAAAAGTTTCTAGAACAATGCTTGCCAAATTTCCCTAGCGGCGATAATCATTTGCTTGTGTCAGATCTACCAAATCGTTCTTTTTCGTCTAGAACGTGGCGCAATCAACATTGTTGAAGTTCCTCTATTCTTAATCATAAGATAAGTGTGTCACTATAAACCACATGGTCGAATTTACTTCCACCAGTACCTAAACCACTTTAACTCCGAGACACAAAAATGTTTCAAGTAATTGAGTTAAAATTTAATTTTTAAAAAATCGTGGAAAACCATATCTCAAGCATTGTGTTAGTACGTTATTTCGAAGACGACGCCACGGGACGGCACCTTTTCGTAATTGGTTCCTGTACCAAACCTTGGTGAGTTGCCATTAGTAGTGATCTGCCCGGAGCACTTTAAAGTAAAGTCCGTATGATTCCCAAAATAGGTTACCAACACACACAGTCAAAAACCGGTAAGGGCGAAGCCCAGAAAACCACGTGGAGTGGTAGGAGTACTCCTGGTGGAACCCAGAATTGTACGACCAAATTCCGCACAATAGGCGACTTGTGGCCATCTGAAATTCGACTCGCTCATCTCGAAAACCCACCGAAGCCACCTGGCACAAGGAACCTCGCGAATCATAACACCTACAACATCAGAGCCCTAACATCAGCAGTTAATTACCCAAAACCTTCGCGTGGTACAGTCCAGTTCGACGTACCAGCTGCTCCAGATTTAATTCAAGGGATAAATTCGTAGTTACCTATAATTTGAGATGCTATTGCAGTTGGTTGTTTTTTTTCTCTTTCGATAAACTTTTCTAAAAAAAACATAAATTTGGGAAAAAACCATAAATTTATAAAAATTCAAATCGAATTTAAGCCTCAAAATAATATTTTCATAAAATCAACCAGTTAAGTCATAATTAACGAATCGGAGTGAAAGTTTTAACGTAAACTTTAAAGAAAAAAAGTAAAGGAAGGGAAAATATAGTAAAAATATAAATTTGTGTAGAACATGGCAACCAACCAAATCATCGTGATAAGAACAAAATTCTCACAATTATTTTTATCAAACCCCCCTCTCATACTTAGCATCGACCACGATTCAACAGGCGCCTGCTGACTTCGATGGATACTCTCTGTAAATTGTAATACAAATTTATATACCTCTATAAGAATTTTGTTTCTCATTTCATTGATCAATTTTTTTGGTATTTCATACTCACTTCAAGGGTACCGAAACAGAAGAACGGAAAATGTAGTATCTACATTGAGAATAGTAGACTTCTAGCGACTACGTAGCAAAGAGCGCAATTCATTAGTAGTGTTAATATGGGGTTTCTGGGTTTAGTGAGAAGGAGCAAAATTCCTCCAGTGTAAAAACTGAAAGATTAAAGCTCTTTTCGGTCTTTTTTGCTCCTCCCCTCGAGCTCTCCTCCATCAACAAGCTTGTTTCGCCACTTTTTATATGGTTGGTGTCTTTGATTTGGTTGCTGTCTAGGCTGAAAGCCAAAAATTTTATATTTCACAATTGAATCAGCCCAGATTATATTAACCTGTATTAGCCAAGAACTTTTTTTCAAATTATTCGTAAATATACTTTTGCTGACGTGATCATATAGTCACGTTGGGACTGATTCGGGTTAAAGTTTCTGGTTGGAGTTTGTATGGACTAGTTGTAAATTAGTAATTGCCTGGCGGTAGGGCTTTTGATTTGGTTGGTCGGTAGTAACGCCATCTGTGGGGGTCTCTGGATGAAAGCTTTGAATTGCGCTCTTGCGATCGCCGATCAGTGAGTTTCATTGTTATGTCGATAGGGACAGCCACTTAGCGGCAGATCTTTTGATTTTTGGGTTGCTGTCTAGGCTGAAAGCCAAAAATTTTATATTTCACAATTTTATAGTTCACAATTGAATCAGCCCAGATTATATTAACCTGTATTAGCCAAGAACTTTTTTTCGAATTATTCGTAAATATACTTTTGCTGACGTGATCATATAGTTACGCTTGAACTGATTCGGGTTAAAGTTTCTGGTTGGAGTTTGTATGGACTAGTTGTAAATTAGCAATTGTTGAAACATGTTGTTATCTCTTAAAATTAAAAAATTTTTGGATCAATATAAAGATCTTATTATGGAGGAACATTGGACAAGACTTGTGGATGGTTTAATTCTGGTTACTAATGTCGAGTGTGTTGGAATGTGTACATCAAAACATGGAACACATATTAGGAACTGTTCTTGGAGCAACGACAATTGTACAGTAGGACCAGATACGTGTAGCTGCTACTCATATGCTAGAAAATGTATTGATATTGAGGATCTTATGTCAAAATATGAATTACTTGAAAAAAGAATAAAACAGAAAAATATAATTTAAACTTTATAAAACAGCGTTTTCTCTCTCTAAGTATTCACGTTTTTAACTTTAATAATTGCACATCAAAGTGCGGTGATCAAAATAGCTGACTTTGAATTCCTACAAGCAGAAGGAAAGAAGAAAAAATAATAGCATCGACGAAGACATTTTTTTAGATTCATTTAATTTTTTTTATTTTTAGAAATGCATATAAAAGTAAAATAAGATTATGTGTGTATGTGTATGTAGATCTAAAAATTATGAATATAACTGCATCAGTAGCATTACTCTTTTACAGTTTATTTTCGGAATCTGAAAAGAGATAAAAAATAATAATAATAATATGCAATTAGAAAATAGAATATAATAAAAAAAGTATTGCTGTACCTTTAATAGAGCATATATTTAGTTCAGAAAATCCATCATTGTCCTCCCTAATCAAATGAAATTGATTGGAACCGATATTCTCTATGTGCTCTTCCTTTAATGTGGTATTAAACATTGGTGGTAGATACACCAAATATTCATTGTCCAGCAAACATCTCACTTTTTGCCCGTACCGAGTTTCAACGCGTTCAATTTTTGAAATCACATACTTTTTAGCTAAAAGCATGTTGCGAACTGGGAGATTTTTTTTTTGGGACATATTTCCACTTTTAAATAATTTTTGGAGTTCAGCGTTCATTTTTCGTTCTAAAATGTTTTTTTTTTTTTTATACTTTGTATTTCGATGTGCTCTAGCTATAAGTGTCTCTGACTATGCGACTGAAACATAACTGCTTTATAGATAGAGTACATCACCATGCTTTTATACATGATTTCATACCACGAAAATGCAAAACTAAATCAGACTGAACAAAACTAAATTAAACACGTTTGATTTTTTATTTTTAAACAATCAACAACCAGACACTTTTAATATTCCAGTATATATCTGTTTACGTTTGATTCCTTTAAAACAGCAACAGCGGAGCGCTAGTACTCCAGCATACTTACTGTAGCATACAATGTAGCAATGTAGTTTGTTTATACTAAATAAAGGGAAACAAAGCCCAATAAAAGACTTTTGATTTATTTAAACAATCAACGATCCAGACGCTTTTAATATTCTAACAGGAGATTGATTCTGTATACGTTTGATTCATTTAAAGCAACAGCAGCGGATCGCTTATACTCTAGCATACTTACTGTAGCATACAATGTAGCAATGTAGTTTGTTTATACTAAATAAAGGGAAACAAAACCCAATGAAAGACTTTTGATTTATTTAAACAAGCAACGGTCCAGACGCTTTTCATATTCTACCAGGAGTATGCCTTTGTTTACGAATTGATGCCTTTAAAGTTTAAAGCAGCAACAGCGGATTGCTTTTTCCAAAAAAGTCAAAAATATTTTCTCATGTGGTTTGAAATTGGCTACCTCCCAAACAAAAAAATCCATGGGTCTTCTGAACTTATTTCTCATATATAAAGGGAGTAACAGAAAAATAGTTTAACATACTCGAAACCGACAGCATCAATAACAGCAACAGCACCAGCATCAACAACACAATCTCAGAAGTAAATACATTTTTTTTTTTTAATACACATATATTAATTATTTAAATTTATTTTTAGCAATAATTATTAAAAAAGAAAAAAATCAAAATGACTACACTAACTCCCGTACAACAATCGCGTGATAAATATATATGCGAGGTATGTGGTGAAACATTATCATCAAAGTATAATTTAAAAAGACATTTTAATAGTAAACATGGTCTGACCTGTTTCAAATGTAATATTTGCAATAAAGTCTTTTCAAAAAAGGCTTATTTAGAAAAACATATAATCAGATGCCATCATGAAGTTAAAAATATTGATGAGCAATCGCCATCGTGTAGTTATGAACGGTGTAAACAATGCAATTTAGATATAAAAAAAAGTGACCGGAGTCGTCACAATAGAACTAACAACCATAAGGAGAATTGCATTATTCTTCTTAATGATGATACGCACATCATTAAGAGTCTATTTAAGTCGCGTATACAAACGTTTGTATACACAAATAAAAAAGAAGATGTGCTTGTACCCGACACATTGCTAAAAAATGCTAAACAAAGCATTATAGATTATTTGAAAAATGTTTTGTTAGAACATATCATCATAAAATGCAACATTGAACTGTTTGCAGAATATGTAAAATTTACAAAAAATAATGAAATTGAAAACGATGATAGTGCTGAAATAAGCATCAAGTCATTTCAAACAAAGATGATTATTATTCAAAATGATGTAGAATTAGGACATTTATTCGATAATCTTTGTTCAGAAATAATAAATAAAATGGAATCATTCCAAGAAAGAGATAGCGGTTGGTCTCTAATATGTATACATAAAGTAGAAGTAAATATAAACAAATATGCCCCAATAAAAGGATCAAAATATATGGAACTACCATTGTTTATTCGGAATAAACATGCGTGTATCAATATTAAAAACAATGATGAATATTGTTTTAAATGGGCTGTAATATCAGCATTAGAAAACAATGATTTGAAACAAAAATATTCACAGTACATTTTAATTATAAATAATCGTCTTATAACACTTTCCACTGGTGTAAGTATAGATTTTGCAAATTTAAGCTTTCCTTTATCTATTGAAGACGTTGTTATATTTGAAGAAAATAATCCCAATATAAGTTTAAATGTATTTGGATGCGATGAGGAAAAAAAATTAATTGTCGGTCCGTATTATAAGACGCGTTGTGAAAAAAATATACATATAAACTTGTTGTACGTGCAGAATAGCGATGGTACTAATTCACATTTTGTATGGATAAAAAACATTAGTCGACTATTGCGAACGCAAGTTTCAAAACATAAGGGTGCTTATTATTTTTGCAATTTTTGTTTACAACACTTACCTAGTGAAGCGTCACTAACAAAACATAAAATGGAATGTAACAAAGTGGTTACAAAAATGCCAACAGATGTGGACAATATTCTAGAATTTAAAAATTTTAAAAATAAGCAAGATGTACCATTTGTTATATATGCAGATTTTGAGTGCATTTTGAGTAAAGAGAATACGTCTACATCAAAAAATTCTATAAATATTCAGAAGCACATACCAATTGCTTTCAGTTACTTTATAAAATCATCTTTCGATTCTACTCTGAATAAGTTTAAAACCCATTCAGGTAGTAATATGATTGATGTTTTTATAAAGTCTTTGGTAGAAGATACAAAGGATTTAGCTGAAAACTATTTAATGAAAGTAGTACCACTAATTCCTTTGAAACTGTACGAAAGAGAAACACAATCAAATAGCGTAAATTGTCATATTTGCAATCAAATTTTGGGTGATGACAGAGTCATTGATCATTGTCACTTAACTGGTCAGTATCGTGGTCCAGCACATTCAAAATGCAATTTAGACTATCAAGTACCGAGATTTATTCCCATAATTTTCCATAATTTTTCTGGCTATGACTGTCATTTATTTGTAAAGGCACTAGAGACGTATCCTGGGGATATAAGCGTTATTCCTCTAAATAAAGAATTATATATTTCTATTACAAAGAGAATTCATATAACAGAAAATTATATTTTACAGTTAAGATTTCTTGATTCTTTTAGATTTATGCCATCAAGTTTAGATAATTTAGCTAAATATTTAGATTCTGATAGTTTCAAGATCCTAAAATCAGAATATTCAAATCCCTCAGAATATGAACTTTTAAAACGGAAAGGTATATTTCCTTATGATTATGTCGATTCAATTGAAAAATTGGAGGAAAATATGTTACCCTCTCGCAAAGAATTCTTTTCATTATTAACGAATAAAGACTGTAGTGATTCTGATTATGAACATGCGTTGAGTGTTTGGTTTACATTTAAATGTCAAACCTTAAACGACTACATGCTACATGCGGTATATGGAAAAACAATGGAAAATGTTGATAAAAGGAAAAATGTGAAAATCGTAACTGAGTGGGAGAGTAATCGTAAACATTTGGGTGCTCGTGCTCTAATAGCTAAACCTAATTTCCATAGCTCTACGAATTTCACAGATAATATGATTGCGATACAACTGAATGCTGACAATGTGACGTATAATAAACCAATATATTTAGGATTTTCAGTTCTTGAATTATCTAAATTAAAAATGTATGATTTTCATTACCAGTACATGAAACCTAAATTTAATGAAAAATTATTTCTAAACTACATGGATACGGACTCTTTTATTTACACAATAGAGACTGAAGATTACTATCAAGATATTTGTCCCGATCTTGCTCTACATTTTGATACCTCGGAGTATCCCTTAGATAATAGATTCAATTTCCCTCAACAAAATAAAAAAGTTTTGGGGATGATGAAGGATGAGAATAATGGAGCGATAATGAAAGAGTTCATCGGACTTCGTTCTAAAATGTATTCGATAAGCACTTTTGGAAATAAAGAAATAAAAAAATCTAAAGGAGTTAAAAAATGTGCCTTAGACAAATTGACTATCAATGATTATCGAACATGTTTACATGATAAAACTGTGTACTATTCCAAAATGTGCGTATTTAAATCTGTTGTTCATGATATTTACACACGACAAATATCAAAAGTTGTGTTAAGATGTAATGATGATAAGCGTTATATTAGGGAATGTGGAATCTATACTTATGCTTGGGGACATTTTAAAATAAAAAACAATTAAATTTCAAGTTAAAAAAATGTTTATTATAATTAAGATTTATAAAACATGTTAAGCAGTATACATTATTATTATATATTTGAAATAAGATTTATATAAAAAAAAAAAAAAAAAAATGTTAATTTAAAATAAGAATTCTAAAAATAAATATAAAATTATACAATGTTTTTTAATTCTAAATCTATATATTTTCTTAAATCAACAGCATTTTTCAGCGCACATGAGTATTGACAAGTTTTAATAGATGAATGGTCATTACAATTAATATTGGTTAACATTTTATTGTTTATTGTTTTAAAATTTTCACATAAATATTCATCTAAATCGTATATTTGTGAGATATTTAAAAAATCTTGGAGCCACACCTTCTTCTCAGAACCCTTTACAAAGATTTTGTGAATAATTAAGTTTGATTGAAGGAAATGTTTTACGTCTTCTAATGAAAAGGCACCATCATCCCATTTAAGTCCATGTTTATTGTTAGTTAACCAGTTATTTTGTTTTTGATATCCATTGCTCAACTGATGGAAACTGAACGGTGGTTTCATTAAAAATTTAGCACATTGAGTAATATTGTAGCAAATTGCTAGCTCCTTCAATATAAATGTGTTGTTAAAGCTTTTGAAACCTTGGATATCAATAACAGCAACGTCCACACATCTGTTCATATTGAGGCTTTTTGTTAAACTAATTTTACGTTCTCTAAATCTCATAAGTATAGTTCTTTGATATGAGGTTCTATGCATGTTTTCTTATTTCACCAGTAAGTGGTGTATATTTAATAACACGATCGTTTATGAGTACGCAATAAGCAGTTGTACCGGCTTCAACAATTGTGTTTGTTTTAAATTCGATGCGAATATCAATGGGACCGCTTTTAACTTGTTCATTCTGATGAGTTACATCAATTACTATAATAGGATTTTTCATATATTGTTCACGAGTTAGTAAGGGTTGTGGTTCACGCATGTAATAACTTTGTTGAAACTTTGAATACATATCATAGAGCAAAGAATAACTATCTTTTGTAAAGTTAATATTAAGATCATCGTATGGATATGTTTCAGAATTTAGATGAACCTTAACATCACTAATATCGCAATGTTGTAGTTTCATCTCCTTTTCAAATGTTAACAATACAAATCGAGGTCTTTCGTTTTGTGGCGCTAATTTAACATTCCATAAATGATTTTGAGCGTTAGCAACAAACGGATTAAAATAACAATCCCAACTTCGAAATGATAGCGAAATTGGCTGTCGACTTTGAATTACTTTAAAAATTTGTAGTTTTGATGAATCATTCAATTGGATATGAGGTACCTTCCAAGAAACGTGGGTTATTAATAATTCTGGAACCTCCTGGGACTCAGTCGAGTATACAGCTCTTGCATCTGATTTGGAGCGTAATAATATCAATTCATGTTTCGCGTTCAATAATACTTTATTATAATCTTCGGCGAAGCCCAACAACATTTTGAGTGGAACACAAAAATCAAAACATGATTTTTTAGGGTGTAACTCATCAATCGGTGTCCATCCAGCATTTCTAAGCATAGAACTTTCATTAGTATTTAGCGAAACAAAATTTTTCGTTGTTGTTGTCGCACCCAAATGACGAGTACGATCAATTTCTATACCATTTAGTTCATATCGAATTTCATCAAATAAATAACTCATACAATTATTTTTCAAACGAATGTTTTCAGAGATTTCATTATCTTTTAAAGTATCCTTAAAAGATAATGAAATCTCCTCAACACAGAGTAGACTTTCACAGGGTAGAATATAAAGATCTTGATTTTGAATTGTGATGCGTATTTCATCATTGTTATTAAAAGATTGTAAGTACGGTGCATAGCTATGAAATTCCTTTTTAGTGATACGATCGTCATAGATCGGTTTTTGCAATATATCGATTATTTCACTCATATTTGATCTATTATAGTTTTAATTTAAAACCCAAATATTTCAAGTATTTCTTGTTTGCAGTTGAAAGAGCTTTGTTTCGGTTTTGTTGTTTTTGTTGTTGATTTTGATGATAATTCGTCTTATGTCCACGTTGATCAACAGCTAGGGGCTTACTAATCATTGGAGATCCTCTCAAAGGATTTTTATAGTATATAATCATTTTTTTTGTTTTACTCTTCCGGTTTTAAATGAAGTCTGAGTGAAATTGTTTCTCCACGAAAATTAAGCAGTTCCCCGTCTTGATTAACAATTTTGATTGTAATTGAACTTATTTCTCTTGTATTAACTGGTAAATAAATAAGATTATTCGGAATTGCATCTATTTTGTAGCCGGGTTCAACATTAATTGAAAACTGATGTAGTGTATGCGCCAACACCCCGTTTATATATGAACCACTGACAATATTGCATTCAATGGAGACTATATTGTTTTTTGTTATCATCAAACTATTATTTGATGCATACTCTTCCCCTGCTTTCAATACAATTTTATCGAAGCCCAACAACGGTGCGATACTCCGTGGTTTATTGAAAAAAATATCATCAATTGCAGAGAATATACACACTTGCATTGTGTTATTATTCGCATCTATTTGAAGAATATTATCATTGCTAGTGGTGAATGCATTGCTTGCGTTGTGTTCTTTGTTAGCGCTGACTTCTTTGGTAACAAGATGTTCATACTCAAATACGATATGCTCGACTATATCATCAAATTCATACGATCCAATAGGTATTTCAATAACATGATTACCAATGTGAAACATGTTATTGTCTACATCTATATTAGGTATTGAATGATATGCATGAAAATTTACAACAGCACATTGATAGTTTTTATTCAACTGTATTGGTGGGAAATAATGTTCAGTTAAAATTGACTCGTTACCGGTTAAATTTAATGTTATTGACATCTTGAACGTTATTTATGTACTAACAATGAAAAAACGTTGTTACATTATTAAAAAAGAAAAGTTTTTGATTTTATTCAGTAAAAATACATGTTACATTTTTTTATTTTACTACATCTTTCTTACTTATCCATGAATTATGATTATTGGGGAACCCTAACCATTTAACGAAAACTTTATCTCCTTTGGTTTTAAGAATCTTCTCCACCAAATATGTATCGGGAAAATTACTTTTTAATAATTCATATTCATAAAATCCACCTTTAATCGCATGACCTTCGTAATCTTTTAATATATAAGTAGTAGGGTTTGTGTTTTGTATATGATGAATTGTAAATATTTCAGTTGTCCAGTTTGGTGTGTAGCCTTTTTCAAAAACATGTTTATATTTACTAATTCGCACACTATCGTTAATCTTGAATCTCGGTGTACGATACATTTTCAAGTTGTTATATGCAGTATCTAATATTTCCTTTTCATTAGATGGGTTGACATTGCATGGAGCTAACTGAATAGTTCTATGTACTCTATTATTGTAATCATTAATTAAATTTTGATACTTTTCAATCCACTTGTATGTTCCATGATAACTAAACTCTTTCCACATCATTTCCTTTAGCGTTCTGTTAAAGCGTTCGGCAATAGATGCTTTCAATACACTATACGTTGAGTAATGATTAATTTCGTGTTGTTGCATCAAGTTGTGAAATACTTTGTTGAAAAACTCTTTTCCGTCATCAGTTTGAAGGTTACGTGGTATGCGTCCTTGTATGAGTATACTTTTCATGGCTTTTGTAACATCATCAGCTTTTTTTGTTTTCAGCGCTACTCCCCATGCAAATTTTGAAAATGTATCTATAACTGTGAGCAAGAAGCGATAACCTTTATTATATGTGGAGTATGTACCCATTTCTACCAGATCAGCCTGCCAAAGATCATCAATACCCTTCATTATCACCTTTCGACGTGGGAAATTTCGTCGAGATTGTGTATGTAGCTCTGCAACTAGGTTTCCTTTACTCATTTTTTAAATTTTTATTTATTTATTTATTTTTTTTTTTATGTGGTGTAGTAGTTGATGGTGTTGTTGTTGATGATGACGATGATAGAATAATACAATATTTAAGGTCCAAAAAGCTCGCGTGGACCTAATTTCGTAAAATCGTAACCTAAATTAATGTTATCCTCTTTTGCAGTCGGTGGCATTTCCCTCCTAATTTCTTCAATATTTTTGTTCATAATTTCAATTTGCGTCTTTATTTGCTCTATATTTTTATCGAAGCGTTCTGAATATGTTTCGACACGGTCGTATTGTTCTCTCATGAGCTTATCTATCATATTTTCAATTTCCAACTTTATTTGATCTATATTTGTTTCGAAGTGTTCTGAATATGTTTCGATACGGTCGTATTGTTCTCTCATGAGTTTATTTACGAAATCTTTCGTTGTTGCATCATTAGAAGCAATGGGTGCGTCCAAATTAATAATTCGTTTAGAATTCATATTAATATTTCGATCATGATCAAATGTAAAACCAATATCCTTTATTATAGATTTTTTAACATTGCTGTGGGTTCGTTTCGCATTGTGGGAATAGCGACCAAATTTATCAACACTCATGTCTCTATTCTTATACTATTATATTACCCTCTCTCAATTCTTCAATGATTGAAACAATTTCGTTATTGTGATTGTTGTGACCGGCTGACTGTGATGAAATTAATAGTCGCAAACGATCTACTAGTTCATTAGGATTATCCCAATATACGTAATTTGTTTTAGTTGAATTTAATTTCATTAGCCCAGTTCCTTTATGTGTGGATTTTATTGGTGTTGATGTTGCTGTTGTTGTTGTTGATGACGTTGATGATAAATTAGCATTAATCAATTTTTGAATAATTTGTTTATATTTATGTGCTTTGCTTCCTTTTATTTGTTTGTGTGCGTTAAAATTGCGTTTATGGGCATTCGTAGCTAATAATATCGATTTGTAAGTATTTAATTCTGTTTCGTTATATGTTTTTGGAGGTTTTTTATAAAATAACAGACTAAACAGACCGTCTGTGAAATCCCAACTGTTAGCTCCAATTTGTATTTTATTAGCAGTTATTTTAAGGGGCAATTTACCAAATCGCCAATTACCATCTAAACCTCGGTTGACTCCATATACCAAATCTAATTTGTTGATTTTATTCAACAATGATAAATCTGATATTATTTTGGAACTATTGCTATCATTTGTGTTGTTAATAGTAGTGTCTTCATTCGTATTTGTATCGCTTCTATTTGTTTCTGTTTTGAAGTATTCGGATTCGTTTCTTTGAATTGGTGAACTGAACGCTAGAGCTTCTTTTCTTTGAGTTGGGTACATAGAGTCTAAATTTATAGATTTAAAGGTGTCATCATCATCATCATCAGATTCATTCTCGACCTTCTCCTGTTTAAATTCTTCCTGTTTTATACTTTTATATTTCTTAGCTGTATCAATAAACTCCTTTAATGGTTTTGTTATGGGTGAAAATTGTTTTTCTAGATTATCAGTTTCTGTTAATTCTCCAGTCTTTATAGCTTGAAACTTTCTTTTTAAGACATTCCTCGCACTTATAATGTTTGTCATCAATTTTTCATCCATTGAACTTAATTTTGTATATCAGGTTTCGATCACACCAGATCAGGTTAAATAGCAGATCACAGGTTAAATATCAGATCAGGTTAAATAACAGATTAAATAACAGATCAGGTTAAATAGCAGATCAGGTTAAATAGCAGATCAGATCTGATCTGATTAAAAATTTAAATATTACTAATGGCTGAATTTCTATAGAGCGTCCTTTTATAATTTAATAAATATATCGAATCCCTTTCGATATCTACCATTCTCAATGGGGTCATCTTTATTTATAACAAGAAATCCGTGTTTATCTCGCCAACATTCACTACACATTTCCATAAAGTTTTTAAAACTCATGTCTGTACCCACATGATCGTTATATATATGTTTAATATTTATTCCATCTTGTTTAAACATTATAATCATATTTGCATTGTCTCGTATCAAATGTTTGGGTATTCGTGTATACGTTTGACATAAATAGAAACTATCAATATTGTTATGTCGACCCATACAAAAATAATATCGTATATTATTTTGTTTTTCGCATGCAACATCATCGAATATCATTATCGAATTACTTTTCGCCTTTTCTGGTAGTAAAACTTCATCATTCTCAGAAAATGTAAAATATCCCATTCCCTTGATCGGTTTAATCAATTTACTCAGATATTGATATTTCGGTTGATGCAATGACTTTGAATATATGTAAATATTTTCAAATTTTAATCCATTCGGACTCTCTATTAAACTCAACATTACGTTAGTTTTTCCACAATTCGATGGTCCCACGATTAATGTTCTCAATGTATTCGGTAGTAGCGATCCATGTCTTGGTTGCTGATTTGATAAGTGAGGTGTTGCTTTAGCATCCAAATTTTGCACAACAATCTGTTTTTGTTGTTTTGTGAAGCGCATCTTCATATCAACTAAAAAATTGTATATATAAACGAAAACTTTTATATAATATTTTTAGTTAAAAAAAAAATATATATAATGGGAATGACATACATCAAACGTTTTAGTAAAAAACCAACCATCAAAGGCTATGGTTTACTTGACACAATTATAAACAAGTTACCTATAGAACTACATCTACCAGGATATCAGTTTTGTGGACCAGGAACAAAATTACAAAAACGATTAAAACGTGGCGATCAAGGTATTAATCCACTCGACGCTAGTTGTAGAGAACACGATATTGCGTACTCTAAATCTAAAGAATTAAATCAACGTCATATAGCGGATAAAATATTAGCTGAACGAGCTTGGAAACGGGTAAAATCTAAAGAAAGCAGCATTGGTGAACGTGCAGCCGGTTGGTTCATAACAAACGTCATGAAAACTAAAACCAAACTAGGTATGGGGTGTGTAATGAGAGGGCCGAAAAAACGTGGATTGAAAGTTAAAAAAACATTTTCTTCAGCAATAAAAAATGCGACTAAAATGTTAAAGAAAGTTAAGCCAGACAACATTCAAGACGCTATTAAAATTGCTAAAAAATCAATTAGATCTACCATAGGAAATAAAAAACATTCTATACAAATTCCTCGAGTAATATCTGTACCCAAAGTAGGAGGGTTTTTACCACTTGTACCTATACTAACAGCACTCGGTGCAATCGGTGCATTAGCATCAGGAGGTTCGTCAATTGTAAAGACCATTAATGAAGCGAGAGCAGCAAAAGAACAATTGCATGAAGCTCTCCGGCATAATAAAAATATGGAAGCGATTGCGATCGGCAAAGGTTTACATCTTAAACCATATAGAAAAGGACTTGGATTATATTATAAACCCTATTCAAAAAACTCTTAAGTAAGCTACCCAAAAGAGCATTAACTGATGTTGATTTACGAAAATTCGCTGTGAATATACCACACTTTAGAGGAGTATTTATGCTAGATGAACTACCAAAACGCGTACATCAAATTGAAAGCGGTATTGTGAATCTGGATTCATCTAGTGGAATTGGTACACATTGGGTAGCATATTACAAAGACAAAAATCGGAAGGAATATTTTGATAGCTTTGGGAACTTACCTCCTCCGAAGGAAATCATCAAATATCTTGGAAATCGTAACCTAACGTATAACTATAATCAATTACAAAACTACAATTCTTTTAACTGTGGACATTTATGTCTAAAATTTTTATTTGAATTTATTTAATAAAAACAAAAGTTTTTAAACATATTTTTCTTGTTTCAATTATTATATAATTTTCTTAAATTTATAAATTTAAGAAATATTCATATATTTTTCTAGGTCTTGTCTTCTACATTTTTCAATCTGTAGTGCTGGATATATCATTCTCTTGGAGTGCTCTCCCCCAGCGAAACAAGTCGTTGTCGTGGGTGCAGCAATAATACCGCAATCGTCCCGAGTCATCGCAATGTGCTGCGATGCCAGGCACTGTTGTCAAAAACGAGACCATTATAAATGGAACCCGCTCTACGCTTCGTTCCGTGATGGGAAATTCCCTACGAAACACATGAGCATAGGCGCCTGTAAAGAAAAAAAAGAAAACAAAATTCAATTAATAAGTTTTTTCATTGTTTTAATTTTGATTAATATCGCTTACTTTGAATATAACTGGCGTCAACTGCCTCGTCAGGACTCCGTGCATTACGTAGGACATATTGGACATTATCGTCCAAATCCCACTCAGCAGCCCTAATCCTTGCAAATAACCGTTGCACATTATTCATGTTAGTTATCGAGTATGTTAAACTATTTTTCTGTTACTCCCTTTATATATGAGAAATAAGTTCAGAAGACACATGGATTTTTTTTTTTTGTTTGGGAAGTAACCAATTTCAAGCCACATGAGAAAATATTTTTGACTTTTTTGGAAAAAGCAATCCGCTGTTGCTGCTTTAAACTTTAAAGGCATCAATTCGTAAACAAATGCATACTCCTGGTAGAATATGAAAAGCGTCTGGACCGTTGCTTGTTTAAATAAATCAAAAGTCTTTTATTGGGTTTTGTTTCCCTTTATTTAGTATAAACAAACTACATTGCTACATTGTATGCTACAGTAAGTATGCTAGAGTATAAGCGATCCGCTGCTGTTGCTTTAAATGAATCAAACGTAAACAAGGTTTTGTTTCGCTTTATTTAGTATAAACAAACTACATTGCTACATTGTATGCTACAGTAAGTATGCTGGAGTATTAGCGCTCCGCTGCTGTTGCTTTAAATGAATGTCTGGCTTTCAGCCCAGCCAGCAACCAAATCAAAAGATCTCCCAGTCCATACAAACTCCAACCAGAAACTTTAACCCGAATCAGTCCAAGCGTAACTATATGATCACGTCAGCAAAAGTATATTTACGAATAATTCGAAAAAAAGTTCTTGGCTAATACAGGTTAATATAATCTGGGCTGATTCAATTGTGAACTATAAAATTGTGAAATATAAAATTTTTGGCTTTCAGCCTAGACAGCAACCAAATCAAAGACACCAACCATATAAAAAGTGGCGAAACAAGCTTGTTGATGGAGGAGAGCTCGAGGGGAGGAGCAAAAAAGACCGAAAAGAGCTTTAATCTTTCAGTTTTTACACTGGAGGAATTTTGCTCCTTCTCACTAAACCCAGAAACCCCATATTAACACTACTTTCATTCATTGATCATGAAAGTTCGAATTCTTCTTCTACGTGTTCCTTTCTTTTGTTAGTGCCTTTAAATAATGATTTAGCTTTCGATATTACAAGCATATGCGCTTATCTCTCGCATTCTGCTATATTTTTCTTCTTCTTTTTTTGTTTTTATACCCCCACACACACTGTGGCAGGGTATACTAACTTTGACAAAACGTTTGTAATGCCCATAAGGAGGCGTGTCCGGTATGGAAAAGTATATATATTCTTGATCAGCATCACCTCTTGAGTCGATTTAGCAATGTCCGTCTGTCTGTCTGTCTGACCGTCTGTCCGTCCGCACGATAGCGGTCGCAGTTTTGGAGATATCGACTTGAAACTTTGGGTACATGTTTTTCTCGTGAATACTGAGGTCAAGTTCGAGAATCAGCCAAATCGGACAAAAACTGGGCGTGGCCCCCATATAACGAAAGAAAAGGTCAATATTTTTCAAGTCTTTTTTATTGCTGTATTCGATTGGAAATGTTTAGAAACGTATTTTTGACATGGTCCGAAGTTCCGAAACCACATATATAAGGGTCAAAATGGGGTCTTGAGACCAAATTTTTTTTTTGGTGGATTTGATTGAAAATTTGTAGAAACGAATTTTGGACATGGTCCGGGCTCCAAAAGCGCCTATAAATGGCTCAAAATGGGGTCTTGAGACCACTTTTTTATGTTCGAGGTACTTCTTCCTACTGTGTGGGGGTATTTCAGTTTCGGCATAGCCGAAGATAGTCCACTCTTTAGTTTTTGTCGAGTTTGATTTTGCTCTAATTTACGAATGTGTATTTAATAAGTATTTGAAGTCGCGTAAGAGTATAAGAGAAAATTAACTCTCTGTTCCAATTTTGTGACATTGAATTAAATAACATCACGATAGTTTGTCGCGGCATTCATTTGCGACTGGTGTTGCTGTTTTTTTGTTTCATTTGTTTTGTTTTTTTGTATGTTTCCCTTTTGTTCGGGGCGACGGGCGAACAAAATCGGAGGAAATCACACACGCACTGACCGAAGAGTGCGTTCCTTCGGTCAGTGTTAATTGTTAATTGTTAATATTTGTTATAATTTATTAATTGTTATAAATATATTTGTTTTGCTTAATTTGTGAAGCAAAACAAATTCGCCACTCTCGGGTGGAGCGCGACCGGCACAGTGATTTGTCCCATAGACAAAATTCAGAAAGTTTGATGTCATCAATTATATAAAATATGGTATTTTTGGAAAGGTAATACATTGACTAAAAAGAATATGAACTTCTTTATTTGATCAAAATTTTTTTGACGTCCGTGGAGTATTGTCAAATTAGGCAAATTTGATAACAAATGCTGGAAGAAAAAAATTTATTTTTGATAGCTTGGCAAAAAAAATTGCCAAAAAGGTATTTTTGGCAAGAATGATACAAACTTTACTTTTTTAAAAAATGAAAAATAAAATAGTTGTCATTAAACTGCGATGTAAAAATTTGTGAGTACCATGAAAAAAAAAGTTTTTCAAGTAAAAAACAAAAAAAAACCCAACAAATTATGGATTGTAAAAAAAAAGTGCGTAAAAGTTACTAAACATTTTTTTTTTTTTTAAAGTTTAATGTGTTTTCTTTTAGAAAAAAAAAATTCACCATTTTTTACCAACTTTTTGAAAAAAATGTTTTTTTGTAAATGCCTAAAATGACAATTTTATATAAAAAAAAAATTTTGAAAAGTTCATAATGTAAATAAAATGGTAAAATGTGATGAATGTATGTACTTTTATTAATATATTGATATTAATGTATGTATAGTAACTAAAAGCTCAATTGAAATATTGTTGATCCAATGTCATTTAATTTTTCTCTATTTTACTCTTCTCTCTTCTTCCTATTGACTAAGGCGGTCAATACCAAATGGTTTTGGCAATCGCGGGTTCTCCAGATTTTTCAGGATTTCTTGGGGTTTGTTACTTTACCAAGCAATGCACATGTTAAACAAATAAAAAAATATAAAAGATATAAAAAAATATATAGTATTTGAAAACGATAATATCAGTGAAGGAATTGAGGATAGTATAAATTTCTTAGTGAGCGAAGATTGTGATAGTTCTAACGATTCTGAATAAATTATTGTGAAATTTAAGAATATAAATTTTTAATTGATTTTTTAGGGATAAACATCAAACTCAATTCGAGAGCAAACGAAATTGATAAACTGTGGAACAGGGTACAATGTGCCAGAATTATTATACCCCCACACTCACTGTGGCAGGGTATACTAACTTTGTCACAACGTTTGTAACGCCCATAAGGAGGCGTGTCCGGTATGGAAAAGTATATATATTCTGTCTGTCCGTCCGTCTGTCCGTCTGTCCGTCCGCACGATAGCGGTCGCAGTTTTGGAGATATCGACTTGAAACTTTTTTTACATGTTTTTCTCGTGAATACTGAGATCAAGTTCGAGAATCAGCCAAATCGGACAAAAACTGGGCGTGGCTCCCATATACCGAAAAAAAAGGTAAAAATTTTTCAAGTCTTTTTTATTGTTGTATTCGATTGGAAATGTTTAGAAACGTATTTTTGACATGGTCCGAGGTTCCGAAGCCACATATATAAGGGTCTAAATTGGGTCTTGAGACCAATTTTTTTTTTTTTTGGTGGATTTAATTGGAAATTTTTAGAAATGGATTTTGGACAACCACCTATAATTGGCTCAAAATAGGGTCTTGAGACCACATTTTTTTATGATCGAGGTACTTCTTCCTACTGTGTGGGGGTATTTCAACTTCGGTATAGCCGAAGATAGTCCACTCTCTAGTTAAAATTGAGAATACGGGTAAAATTTATGGTAAAAGTGAATCCGTCACTTCGATAAAAGTACACTATCAAGTACACCAGACCGTGAATACCCCTAATAGTAGAATATACATAATATAATATAGTAGAATATACATGTTTCTTTACAAAGTATTCAAGATTATAAAAATGTATTGATATTTTCAATAGTTATAATATTAAATTTATTAAAAAGTTTTCTTAATGTTTTTGCATTAATGTACCCGCTACAACTGCTAGCCAAAAACGGTTACCAAATGTGAAATCAGCTAATCAAGAACCACTAGAATCCGTTATTAAAGCTAAGAAACCTTTTTCGAAATATAATTGTAGAGTTGTATTATATGCATAATAATTAAATAAAAAAATCAAGCATACAATTCTGGATTTATTCAAAAACTATAAGGGTTACAGAAAAACCGATTATATTTTTGAAATCAGCGGGCCAAAATACATTTAGAAACTTAGTTTCAATTAATTCAGAATACTCCTTCGATTTTTGTCCCAAGCTCATATGGAGACAAATCACTGTGCGGCGTGGGGAAGAAGACAACTGAATATTTTGTTTGAGCTGTCAAAGTTCTCTTGCTTTCTTTTCCTTTCTTTCATTTTTGCTTTCGTAAAGTTAGCTAAGTGAGCAGCGGCGATCCGATGAAGGTATTGCCAGCCTCGCCATTACAATAGGAGAATGTCAAAACCTGGACTAAAGCGAATACTGGCTTCTGCGTAGGTCGCGCTCATGTGTGGGGGGGGGGAGATGTTAGAGAAACGCCATATATGCGTTCATATAGACAGGTTCTTTTTGAGCAGGGACAAAGGAAAGTGCAAAAGTTTAGATTTTTGAATAATTTGTTTGGAAAACTTTTGATAGTTTTCTTTCTTTTTTTTAATTGTATTTTTTTTGAGTGGTGAAGTGAAAGCGGTTGCCGCCATCGTTGGATTGTGGCTGGAGGACAATTGTTCAAATGGGAGTATTTTTCCGAGCTGGTTTAGTTTTTGTTTTTTTTCTAAAATGCTCTCGTTTGACAAATTTCCGTTTTGTGCTCTCACTCAAACCCAGACATCGCAACTCTTTACGTGCAAAAACATTTGGACAATCTAAGTAATTGGCTATCACGGTGGAAAATCAAATGCAACGAATCCAAAAGCTGCCACTTAATCTTCACCCTAAGAAGGGGCACGTGTCCTGCTCTGAAGATAAACTGCCAAGTTGTCCCTGAAAGTTCCGAAACAATCTTGGAATGCACCTCGATCGCCGACTCACATGGCATAAGCGCATTCAATCCAAAATCACCCAGATTAAACTAAAACAATTGGAAATAAATTGGCTAATCTCAAAGGCATCTAAGCTAAATCTCACATACAAAGTCCAAATATACAAAAGTATAATAAAACCCATATGAACATATGGAATTGAGCTCTGGGGCACTGCCTCTCCCTCGAACGTGGAAAAACTCCAATCTAAAATCCTGAGACAAATTGCCAGAGCCCCTTGATTTATAAGAAATGCAAACATCCACAATGATTTGAATATTCCTGCAGTAAAAGACGAAATTCCGAAACTTACCTCGAAGCACACGCAGAAGCTTATGTTTCATCCAAACATTCTAGCTAGGAATTTATTGAGACCTCTTAATCCCTCACGTCTCAAACGAAACTAATATATTCTCCATATATTAGTTACGACAACTCCGCATTGCCAAATTCAGTTTAGGCGATGGCAATGCGCGATATAGATTTTAGTGAATTCAAAAAAAAAACATTGAAATACTATTGTTAGATCTAAGTAAATATTCTTAGAAATTGGAAATCTTCGAATACAGCAATAAAGAAATTTCAAAAAGATTTGGAAAATTTGATCTTGGTCTCAGTTTTGAGGAGGAAAACGTGTACCCAACATTTCAACTCGATTTCTCTAAAAATGTTACCGCAATAGTGCGGACAGACAGTCATAGCTAAATCAGTTTTTGAGTGTTAATGATGATATTAGGAGAAAAAATATAAGAAGAAAATAAGAAGTATTTAGAGATACAGATCTCTAAATACAGAAAATTCCACTTTAAGACACAATTGTTACTGTTAAATGAACGAATGTAAATTAAAGTTATACACCATTGAAAAGAAATTAAAAAAATTTGTTTACCCTTTTTTAAAATTTTAATTTCAAATTTAGCCCCTTTTTTCCCCTTCTTTTCTCTTTTTCTTTTTTCCCCCTTTTTTATTTTTTTCCTGAATGTACAACATATTAGTCCTGTAGCTTAAAAAATACGAAAGTTAGCCCATCCCGAACTTTAAAAAGGCTCCATCCCCCTCCCCTTTATCCCAACCCCTTCATCAAAGGGTGTAAAATTGTATTTTGTCAATAAGAACCCACCTACCAATTCATCATTGTAGCTCGAAGGAATTGGAAGTTTTGCCATGTCTAAAAAAAGGGGGTTTGAGTCCCCCCACCCCTTGATGGACCCCAAAATTTATATTTTATGGTCAAAAAATTTCATTTTTTTGCGAAATTTGGTGTTTAAGCATGTTTATTTCGAAAACTCTGTTTTAGTTTTTATGAATGATGCAGTTTGGTTTCTTGGGAAATTCTCTACAAAATAACTCTTAGTAATTTTTTCTCTCCGACCAACAGTTTTTTCTATAAATCAGATTTTGTGAACATATCTGATTTTTTTCATACCCTTGTAAAATTTACACCCTTCAAAAATTTTGAATATTTAATAGAATTTACTTAACTTTAATTCACTGCAATTACGTCACTACACTAGAATTTTATGAAATTGAGCATCGAAAAACTAAATAATCACTTTCACATGCATAATTTATCTTAGTGATCACATATTTCCATCCATAAACGCAATATTTTCCTTACAAAATGTTTTTTTCACATTTTCTGTATTTGTGTAATTGTTTGGGCACAGAAAAATTGGCAGAGTTCTAAGCCGTCTAAAATTATTCATCGCCCGTTTTATATGGTGGCACGGCTGAGCCGGCTGCGGTCGCATGTGGAAGTATGTATATAAAATTACGGGAGTTAAGTAGTAGAGACCGACCGAAATCGCTTTTTTTAATTTCGGCCGAAACCGAAATGGCCGAAATTTTTTATTATTTTTTTCGGCCGAAACCGAAATGGCCGAATTTTCATTTTTTTAATTTCGGCCGAAACCGAAGCCGAAACCGAAAAAATAAAAGAAAAAATTGTGAATATAAATGTAATAAAGTTGTACATAATTAAGCGTATCAGTCATCTAAAATCAATCAGGGAGTAGATTTAATTTTTTTACGTAGAGTAGTATAAATTCTACGAGAGTAATAAAAATTCCTGTCATGGTAGTAGATTTGTAGAAAGAGTAGTAGCATTGTATGAAACTCACATAATATTTTGAGGAGAAGATTTCTTACAATAGTAGTAGAGGAGCAGAAATTTAAAAATCATCGCGAGAGTAATAGATCTGCTCCGATAGGAGAAGAGTGAGAACGCTGTGAAGGGGTGAATGGATGAAGGCTGTATGTAACATACAAATTCTTTCAAGAAAATAAGTTTCAAAGTTTTTTTTTTTTCAATACAAATTGGGGACTTGTCTTCTTTGTCGCTGCTGATTTTCGAAACTATGATCAATACTTAAATTTGTGTTACATACCGCTTTTATCCACTTGGTTGTTCCTTATGTATTTTGCCGATCAGTGTAATCTTTGTTATTTATTTGTTACATTTTTCGTATCAAACCGAAATTTTCGGCGGAAATATCGAAATTTCGGCCGAAAACGAAATTTGGCCGAAAACGATATTTTATTTTTCGGCCGAATCCGAAACACGGCCGAAACAGCTTTTTTTGGCCGAAAAGCCGAAAAACCGAAACCGAAACCGAATTTCGGTCGGTCTCTATTAAGTAGTATTGATAGGATATTAATTGATAAGTAGTGCTGCAAGTTTGATGTTGTGAATTGATAATGCAGTGTAAAACGTGATACTATCAATTTATTGTTTTTCATACCAATTTAAAAAAATAATTTTATTATGATATGAAAAACGAATGAAATGATACAATTCTCATCAAAATAACAAATTTTGACATGAAATTAAAATTGAAAGGCAGGCAATTTAAATTTTACATGTTTTTTTTTATTTCAGTGCAGACAACCCTTTAAATTTACTACATTGTGATAGAAAATGCTTATTTCCACATGATGAAACACGGGCGTCAATTCACCCCGGGTGCTGTCAAAGTGTTGTTGGTTCCAAGGCAAAATTAAAAATGAAAAAAAAGGTAACAAAAGTATTCAAAAAGCATACGAAAGGCTAATATTTTCCGTTTTTGTTCGTTGGAAGCAACACTTGTCAGGAATTTGTTCATAGTTACTTTATATTATCATTAAATTTGTTGAAGAAATACGAAATGTAAGTAAATAACACAATTAAATATGAATATTTTAATAAAATTCTACAATTGTAGGTAAAATGGCAGTTACTGTTTGTTTTACAAAAATATTCTGCATGAACTGGAATGTGCATGGGTTGCACTCTTTTATCATTTAGGCACATAAAATATGAGTGATTGCAACCCTTTTGTGATGTAAAGAAAAAAGGGAGCAGATTGAACCGGCGTCAAATATTTTTGCGTGTGGCACGTCCAGGCGTCAAAATAGTAAAAGAGCATAAAAGAGAGTAAAAATGCAAATGAATAGGGGTCAAATGACGCCTGTCTGGCATGCCCTTTAGGGAACTTTTTCCCAGGTAACTCCAAACCTTTATCCACACGTTTATAGTTCACATCTCAAATTCGCTATTGTATAATTTTCTGTCAATTCGTCGTCATCGACATATTTTTCGATATATTGGATCTTCCAATTTTTATCCTTTAAAAAATTTTAAAAATGTAATCCGCACAAAAAAGATTTCTGTGCCAATAAACATGTGTCCACCAAAAAAAAAGCTTTGCTGGAATCTATTTGGTAAATACAACCACTGTAAGTTTTTGTCTTCCATTGCAATATTATTTTTGTTTGATAATCGTTTAGAATATTGCGAATACCTTGAACTTATGTGGTCATACATACTTTATGTTCTACAGGTGGTAATTCAAAAGACTTGCGAAAACTATCAAAGTTACACAGACAAAAATTTGATTCAGTTCCTGAAAATGCAGTCGTCTGCACTAACTGCAGGATAGCAGTCTCTAACTTTGAATCAAAAAATATTGTTCAATCGACTTTCGAAGCAATTACGTCGGATGATGATGAAAACGATTCAAATTTCATGGAAATTGAACCTAAACAAAGATTAAATAGTGTCCTTATGTGTCCAATTTTTCCTTATGCCTGGAGCAACATACTATCGCGGTATTCATGTTTCAAAAAAAACTTATTGAATTTTTGAAGCGGAACTTTGGCCGAGTAAACAATATGCAGCGCAACACTATAAAAATAAAAAAAAATTTATAAACTTGACTCATCTCTACACAGACTTTGGTGTAGCAGTTGAATGGAATTTTTTGCAACTGCACATGGAAAAGGCGCTTGTGATGGTGTTGGAGGAACACTAAAAAGGATAGCGGGACGGCATTGTTTGCAAAAGGGGATAAGAAAAGAAATTTTAACTGCTAGAGAGCTGTATCAACGGGCTGTGGAACATTTAAAAAATATAATTTTTTTTACTGTTCAACCGACGATTATGAAAATACTGCAAAATTTTTGAAGTCGAGACACGAAAAATGTTAAGCGGTGAAAGGTACACTTTTAATTCATAATATTTCACCAATTAACGAAAATATACTGAAAATACAAACAACCTCCAACAATGTGGTATCAAAAATTGTAAAACTTCTGTGAGTTAAATAAAAGCTAATGTTTTACATTAAAATTGTAACAAATTATGTTGTTTATTGACGTGTGCTATTAACTTTACAGTTGGCTTTGTACTCGTCACGAAAAAAAACCTCAGCTATTAAATTGATATTTCAAATTTAAAAAAAAATATTTTTAGTGCGGATTACATTACAAAACTTATGAGACTCCCTCGCATTCTTATATGCAAAATTAGTGCAAAAGTCACAGCGGCAAAATTTAAAAATGGGGTTTTTAAAAAAAATTAACAAAATTTTTTACAAAAAAAAAATTATTTTTTGGAAAACTGTAAAATTTTCTATTAGTGTGATTTTTTTCAGAACTTTTACTCGAACCAGTATTAAAATACTTAATTATTAGGAAAATTATACTTTTATCTTTTTTTTACTGTAAAATCCAAAATACGCCATGAAAAAGGCTCATATTTTGAGTTTCTTCATTAGTAATGCTCCTCTATCGACCCACAAAATTTGAAGCAAATTGGAATTACCCATATATATATTTATATATATGTATATATAGATATCCTCAAATCTGCGGCGAGCTTTTTCATTTAGAAAATGGAATATTAATATTTATACCCTGCACACTAGTGTCCAAGGGTATATTGTTTTTGTCACACCGTTTGTAACGCCCATAAGGAGGTGTGTCCGGTATGGAAAAGTATATATATTTTTGATCAGCATCACCTCCTGAGTCCATTAGTCCATGTACGTCTGTCCGTCTGTCTGTCATTTCGCACGATAACTGTCGTAGCTTTTGAGCTATCGACTCCAAATTGCTCTTGTTTTGGCGAATGATTGGACGGTATTGAAAATGGGCAACATCGGATAAGAGCCACGCCAACCTCCCATACAAATTTTGGGATTCCTCTTATTTTGGCGAATGATTGGACGGTATTGAAAATGGGTAACATCGGATAAGAGCCACGCCTACCTCCCATACAAAATGGTAGCCAATTTTATATTATTTTCGTTTAGTAGAAATGCTGTATTTTACAATAACAAGCAAAAACAGGCTTGCAATTTTTTCCATTCGTGCTTCTTCAGTGGAGTCGGTTTGATGCAAGGAATGAATAATTCTGTGTTGTATCATGACTTTTTTCCCTTTATATAGGCGTATTGGATTAACAAAAATTGCCGAAAGAGTGCTGATGAGGATTTTGTGGCTAAAATCCGAAACAGCTGTACACTCTGCCAAGGCCGGTTTTTGCTTGTTGTTGTAACAACCTATTTTGCCAAAATAATTTTTTGGTAAAAATGAGCTATAGCCCAAAAATAAATAATAATAAATATTTTCGTTTATCTTGAGAAATACTGAACCGGAACGAAATGGAATGTATCGCCAAAAGTTCCTTTTCAATAACTGGCTTATTTAATTCATGCTTATTCAAAGATTTGCTGGCATATGAAATTGGTAAATCTTCTCCGATTTCTCCTTGAGAAAGTACAGCACCTAACGCATAATCAGATGCGTCTGTTGTCAACACAAACGGTTTGTCAAAGTCAGGATATTTTAAAATTGGTGGGTTTATTAAGTTTTCTTTCAAAAGTTCAAAAGCTAATTGACATTCATCTGACCAAATAAAGGGTGGTTTTTTCTTTAGGAGGTTATTTAAGCATTTGGCTATTTCTGCGAAATTTTGTATGTACTTTCTGTAATAATTGCAGAAAGCGACGAATCTACGTACATCATCAGCATTCTTGGGTACAGGATACGAGTGTATCGCCTTATGTTTATTCGGATCGGTTTTTACACCCTCACTAGTAATCTGGTGACCAAGGTAAATGACTTCTGGTTTCAAAAAACAACACTTTTTTGGATTCAACTTCAGGTTGTATTTACTCAGTCTGCCAAAAACCTTTACCAAATTATTGTTGTGGTGTTGCAAACTATACCAAAAAATGATGATATCATCAATGTACAAAAATGTTCATGTCCAAAGTGTACAAAAATAGTCATGTCCAAAGTGGAAAAATACTTCGCTCTACCAATTACAAAAACATCTTCCAACCTTGTCAACGGAAATTTATCGTTAATTAGTTTCTTATTTAACTGTCTGCAATCAACAACTAGCCTCAATTTCTTCTCACCATCCTCACTCTTTTTTGGTACTATTAACAGTGGTGAATTGTACGCACTAACAGATGGCTCTATCAAATCCTCGTCAATTTATTTCTTTACTTGTTTGTCAATTTCCTCATTCTGTGAATGCGGTAGTCTATAATTTTGAATATATACAGGAGTATCATCATCCAACCTCAAATTCTGAGTATAAAAATTATTAACAGACAAATTTTCACCCCCAAGATGAAATACGTATTGATAATTTCTAACAATCGTTTCTAATTCTTTTGCAGATTGCACATCCAAGTCTTCTAATTTTAACTCTGCCAATAATTTTTTAAAACGTCCTTCATCATGGGTTCCCTTAACCTTTTCGTTATATCTCAAAATTTTATATTCACTCAAACATTCTGTTTTAGGTAAAATTTCCTTGAGTGTAACTTTTTTATCATTTATATTAATTACTTTTACGTGACAGACGCCCTTAGCTGGTGCTATAGAATTTGCCAAAAACACCCCCTCGGCCAATTCTTGGTTCAGAATAACACTATCCTCCTCCACATGCAACTTTATGGGCACAATCATTTCAGACCGAGGTGGAATTATATAGCAATGTTGTGTAGGAATTTTAATAGCCACTGGGACTATATATTCATCTTCAATAAACATTACCGACATCGTAAAAGTCTCGTAATCAATTTTACACATGAATCGAATTAGAAAATCCCTGCCCAAAATTCCGTCAGTTAAAATTGGAAAATCCTCTTCCACCAGATGGAATTCAACGAAGATATTTCAGCTTTAGTAATGCCTGTCAGTCTATATTTGTTATTACTCAACGAAGATATTTCAGCTTTAGTAATGCCTGTCAGTCTAGATTTGTTATTACTATTACTATTAATATTCAAATCTATCTCAGATGACGTTTTGCAGGTGGATATATCTGCTCCTGTGTCTATTAAAAATGTACGCGTACGACCAAATTGAACACATTTTAGTGTGACATAATTGGTCAAATAGTCGAGATTTTAAAAATTCTTTTTTTTATTGTTTTTCCCCCGAAGGTCCTTGCTGACTGTCCCCCGGGTAGACTTCGTTTCCCTGGTTGCTTAACACATTCACCCTTGCAATTCGCCGGTTTCTGTTATCGTTTTGGTTTCTATTGTAACTATCATGTTGATTCCTATTTTGATTGTTATAATTTCTGTAGTTGTTGCCTCTAAAATTGTTATTATTTCTGAAAGTATTATTATTATTATAATTTCTAAAATTGTTATGGATTCTGTAACCATTGTTATTGTTCCCTAAATTGTTGTTATTATTGAAAAGGTTGTTGTTATTATAATTCCTAAAATTTTTATTGTTTCTGTAACCATTTTTATTGTTCCTAAAATTGTTGTTATTATTGAAATTGTTGTTGTTCCTACACAACATCAAGACCTGCTCAGTTTGCCTGCTCTGCTCTAACTCCAATGATAAGTTTACAGCCTTAATTAAAGAATCTGGTTGTGCCGCAAAAATTGTTTGTTTATAATTTTCGTCCAACCCATTATTAAAAACAAATAGTGCATACTCATCATTTGAACTCACTATCGTTAATCGCTGCGCTTCCGTTGCGTTCACCCCTATATTCCTTATCTGCAATTCATTTAAGTCATTGATTAGTCCCAACTTATCCTTAAAGTTAGTAATTGATAATCTTCTTTGTGTCAAGCCAGACAAAGAAGTGTGTAACTGCTGTATAGTCACAATTTTCTTATACGCCTCCGACAGCCTTTTCTTAAGCGTCTCAAAATCTTTTGGTACCGATACCGCGCCCAAGGTTGTCCTAACAGATGCACTGCATTTCACGTAGTAAACGAAATCTATAAGTTGATATCTTGCTTCAGTTGACAAAGTGCTATTCATGATTTCAACAATTTTCAAAAATGCTTCAAGCTCTTTCTTGTTGCCATCAAACAAAGGGATCGCCTTTATGGTCTGTTGGAACTCTTCCTGATGTTTATATGTATTTTATCTAAGTAATTTTTTAAATTTTCCATTAGGATTTATTTAAGTACATTTATCTGAGATTTTTATATATTAGTGACATAAGGTCTGCTTACATTGTGCTTATGCACGTAATTTTTAAAATACTTCTTAATTTTATAAGCTGCTATTAAAAAAATTATTATTATAATCAGCGTTATCGCGTACTCCGGGATTGCTGTTGCTGTCATCGTCTCTGAATTGTTGTTATTTATTACAGTCTCCTGAAGCTTCGGCTTGCTTTGTTGCTTTCCCATTCTGTTTCCTTTTGTCTTTTGTTTGATTGGTTGTTGTCTATTGCTATGGATGAATGGCGCACTAATTGGTGTCCGCAAATAGATTGATTAAATAGGCCTCTGAAATTTCATGAAGTGTGCTAATGGTGGGCTTTCGGTAGCGAAGGATTGGAGAAGGCACAATATTTGGGCGATGACGACGAGTTTTATCATGCAACCGGTGCAGATTTGAACTATAGTTGTTGAATTTATCAAATTAAAAGTTATGCTTAGCAGACTCAAGTTGTATGCGATCATTGTCGATACTCGAAATCAGTTCCTTGGAGGAAATGTATTTGGTTACATTAAATTTTGTCTGTATTTATTCTCATAGCGCAATTTGAATTTCGGTTTGTCAAAAGAACAATTCCAAGGTTGGAAACTGGCAGGATCGCCATATAATATTTTCCCTATTTTGGCCCTACTCTAATATTTCGATGTTTAAAGCGGTCCTCCGCTGTAGTTTATACTTGGCGAAGTCGCCGCAATTAGTGAAAGAGTGTTTTCAGTTTGAAAGCCAAAAATAATCCCTGCTTTATTTCTGAATCGCCATGGCTTTTATACCCTGGCGACCCTTTCAATTTCTTTTCAATTTTCTTTCAATTACATTCAATTTCTAAAAAATATGCTTACATCTACAATTCTATAATACAAAAATCATTTCTACATTGATCAATATTTTATTATCGCTGCCAGAAGGGCATTGGCCGATCGCATTTATTGCCAAAGCCAGGATTCAAATTTCATTCTGCCTCGAGCCGACAGAAATGCAAACGAAAGGGAAAAGTAACAAAAGCAAACAAACGTTGGTTTACGTACTATTATGCTGCGCTCCTATTGTGATCAGCGACACCGATTTACCTTTGAGATACTATCAACACCAAAGCTGGGCATAGTTAATCGAGAATTTAACTTCGTTAACCCGGTAAAAGTTAATAAAAAATTGAACTTCGTTAAATTAAAAAGTTAATTTCGTCGAAAAGTTAAAAGTTAAATTAAATAGTTAAAATTTCTATAGAAAACAAAAAGAAAATTTTTTTTACAAATAAACACTTTAAACATTCAAATTATATTTAAATGAATGCCTGGACTCAGAGAACCATTTTCCCGGTTTCAATATGCAAATTTGCTTTAAAATAAATTATCAAAATTTTTATCAAAAGCGAAATTTCGTGTATGAAACAGTTTATTTATATTCATATAAAGGCATACAAATTTTATTAGAATATTAAATAATAAGAATGAAACAAATGAAATTTGGTTAAGAACAAATATCACAGGCCATTCTAAACACAATGGCGTTCTCATCTTTTCGCCATTTGGAGAAATTTGAGAAATGGAAAATACAATGTAAACCTCACGTGATGGCTGAGAACGCCATTGTGTTTAGGATAGTCCATTCATACATAAAATAGAATATAGATCACTTCGAAATATATCGGCTTGTGTATTTAATTGTTTTGTGAAATAATTTTTAAATTAAATGTCAATATCAGTTCAAAAATAGTATGAATTCTTAATTTTTGCTTTTTTTTACATTCCATAATAAAAAAAAATTTTTTGTTTTAAAGTTAACTAATGCTAGTTAATTGAAGAAATTTAACTTAACTAAATGAAAAAGTTAATGGTTTCCGAAAGTAACTGAAACGGTAAAAGTTAAGCAAAAATTTAACTTCGTTAATTAACTATTAACTAATTAACTAGTTAATGCCCAGCTTTGATCAACACCATAGAAATATTCCAAAAGTTTTGATTTGTCGAACGGTGTTAGTCTTTAAAAATTGATTTTATTTTTAAATAAAATAAAAGTCTCAAGATCTATTCACTTGTTCCTGGAAACTATACATATTTTTTTAGGATGCGCATGATTCAATTCAACTTTTATAAAAAGAGTTTAAAAAAAATCTTTTTTAAATAAATACTTTAAAAACTATTTGAAATTGTCAGAATGTTATTTTTCGTCAGAAAGTCATGAGAAAAACCAACTGAATGGAGAGAGATATTTTTGTGAATTTAAAACCATCTTATGAGCATTCATATATTGGTATGAGTGAATGGGAGCTGCCACGCCCATATGTCTAATTTAAAACATCATAACTATACTTATTTATGCCTAATAAAATAATTTTGTCCAGCTAGCTTGTACTACTACGCAACACTGTGCGAACGAGCCATTGGAAATTAGAGACCGACCGAAATTCGGTTTCGGGTTTTCGGCCAAAAAAAGTTGTTTCGGATTCAGCCGAAAAAAAAATATCGTTTTCGGCCGAAATTTCGATATTTCCGCCGAAAATTTCGGTTTGATACGAAAAATGTAACAAATAAATAACAAATAACACTGATCGACAAAACTGAACTTTGTGTGCGTTAAATACTTGATAGACAAATTCTTATGTATTTTGGCACTCTGAATACGAAAATAATAAAGAAATTTTTACAATTCGCACCAAAAATAAAATTTTTGTGCAATTTTCATTATTATTTTTGGATTTGGCGTGGCAAAATACATAAGGAACAACCAAGTGGTTAAAAGCGGTATCTAACACAAATTTAAGTAATGATCATAGTTTCGAAGAATCAGAAGCCACAAAGAAGACAAGTCCCCAATTTGTATTGAAAAAAGCAAAATAAAAAACTTTGAAACTAATTTTCTTGAAAGAATTTGCATGTTACATACCGCCTTCATCCATTCACCCCTACAGAGCGTTCTCACTCTTCTCCTATCGAAGCAGATCTACTACTCTCGCGATAATTTTTAAATTTCTACTCCTCTACTACTATTGTAAGAAATCTTCTCCTCAAAATATTATGTGAGTTTCATACAATGCAAAACTACTACTCTTTCTACAATTCTACTACCATGATAGAAATTTCTACTACTATTGTAGAATCTCTATTATTCTACGCAGAAACCCTAATCTAGTCCCCTCTCTTGAAATCTGCTACCTTGAAGTAATTTCTACTACTCTCGTAGAATTTCTACTACTTTACGTACAAAATTAAATCTACTCCCCTTTCTTGAAATCTACTCCCCTAAAATCGAATATCTACAACTCTTGCCGTTGCTGAACTAGAAGTTGAGGAATCCCAAAATGATCCAACATTACGCCATTGATGGACCTTCTCAATGAACACGCAAGTGGAAAATATGAAATAAGAACTCTAAGCAATGAAAAAGTCAAAATCCAATTAACTACAGCTGAAGCATATACTACTATGGTAAAACAGCTGGAAATTAAGAAAACAGAATTCTACACTTACAAACCGAAGCAGGAAAGAAGTTTTAAAGTCATTTTAAAAAATATGCATCCATCCATTGATACAGATGAAATTAAAAACGCTCTTTCCGATCTCGGCCATACGGTTACAAATATCTGGAATATAAAAAGTCGAGACACAAAAAAACCCCTGCCGATGTTCGTAATTGAAATAGAGTCGAAACCAGACAATAAGAAGATCAATGAAATTCAGTTCTTGCTTCACAGTCGAATTATTATAGAGCCACCACGCCCCAAACGCGAAATACCACAATCTGCAAACTGTCAAGACAACGGTCATACAAAATGTTATTGTCGAAGAAATCCTAAATGCATTAAATGTGCTGGAAATCACGCTTCAGCCCAAGAGAAGGTGGACGAGATGACGTAAAATGTGCTCTATGCGATGGTAACCACCCGGCAAATTATAAAGGATGTTTTATTTACAAACAGCTCCAAAAATCAAAATATCCGCCACTAAGAACGAAAACTGTGACGCCAGCACAGCCTCCAAACTTTAAATTGCAAATGCCCTCAGTTGTTCAAGGCCAGCAATTTTTTTTTTTTTTTTTACTTTAAAAATTGTTGGCTAGCAATTAGCTATATTGCCAGGGTATCCCACAGTTTGTGTAGTATTTAGGTATGTTTAAATGTCCATGCGACAGTGTTATATTTCTTATTTTTTATAAATTATATTGGCCAGCATAAAGCTATATTGCCAGGGTATTAACGGTATGATTCTTTTTTCCACTGATTACAGTTGACGCAACTGTACTAAGTACGGGTTTCAGCAAAGAAGAGAAATTTTTACAAAAACAACTCTTCTCGACCGAAGCACGTCCTCACACAAGGCCACGCCAAATGGTAATGTAAGGCCAGCAATCAAACATTACATATGCAAATGTAGCTAGAGGTAACAACCAAACATTTCATACTAACGAAAACCATTCAAACATTGAGAGTACGCAAAGCGAAATGAAAGAAATGGTGGCGCTACTCAAGCAAGTCCTACAACAAATTTCAACTATGATGAATCTTCTTGTCACGCTTACCACTAAAATATGTCCAGTATCGATGGCTTAAAAATAGTCCTATGGAACGCCAATGGACTGTCACAACATTCACTCGAAGTGAAAGCGTATCTACAATCCAGCAAATAGATATTATGTTAATATCAGAAACTCATTTCACAACAAAAAGGTTCATCAACATTCCAAACTATAAATTTTATTATTCGCTACATCTTGATGGTACTTCACATGGAGGTAATTCACATGGTATTCTAATAAGAACCAAAATAAAACATTTCGAATCAACGGCTTATTACACAGACGAAATACAGGCTACAAGCATAGTGGTAAATGATTGGATAGGATCGCTGCCTGTAACAGCAGTATATAGCCCACCAAAACATTCCATAAAGAAAGAAACATTCTTTTTTTTTTATTAATAATTTTATTCAATTGAATCACCTAATAATAAATTATGTCTAACAATGATTTTTCAAAAATTCAGAAATTAAAACTATTTGCCCTTTATCCATTGATTTAGGCAATGTAGAGTTATCGTAACTAATATATGGGGAATATATTAGTTTCGTTTGAGACGTGAGGGATTCAGAGGTCTCAGTAAATTTCTAGCTAGAATGTTTGGGTGAAACATGAGCTTGTACTTCGAGGTAAGTTTCGGAATTTCGTTTTTTACTGCAGGTATATTCAGGTCTCTGTGGATGTTAGTATTTTTTATATACCAAGGGGCTCTGGCAATTTGTCTCAGGATTTTAGATTGGACTCTCTGGAGTTTTTCCACGTTCAAGGGAGAGGCAGTGCCCCAGAGTTCAATTCCATATGTCCATATGGGTTTTATTATACTTTTGTATATTTGGACTTTGTATGTGAGATTTAGCTTTGATGCACTTGAGATTAGCCAATTTAGTTCCAATTGCTTTAATTTGATCTGAGTGATTTTAGATTCAATATGTTTATGCCATGTGAGTCGGCGATCGAGATGCATTCCAATATACTTGGTTTCGGAACTTTCAGGGACGACTTGGCCGTTTATCTTCAGAGCAGGACACGTGCCCCTTCTTAGAGTGAAGGTTAAGTGACAGCTTTTGGATTCATTGACCTGGATTTTCCATCGATGTAGCCAATTACTTAGAGTGTCCAAGTGTTTTTGCACGTATAGAGATGCCATGTCTGGGTTTGAGTGAGAGCACATGATAGCAGTGTCATCAGCAAAAGTCGATATGAGAGTTCTATTACTTTTGGTCATATCTGCAGTATAGAGAGCAGGGGCGCGAGGACACTGCCTTGTGGTACTCCGTCCAGTATTTCGTATTTTCGGGAGACAAAGCTTTTGTATTTTACTACAAATTTTCTATTAGTGAGGTAGTTTTTGAGTAGACAGTGCATATTAGCGGGAACAATGCGGTGCACTTGCTCAATAGTGCCATGCTTTTCGCTGAAGCCAAACTGGTGATCGGGAATCACTTGTTTTTCTAGAATTTTCGGTAGAATCAATTTTATTAAAAGTTTTTCGAAAAGTTTCGATATTACAGAGAGCAAACTTATAGGCCGGTATGACGTCACATTACTGGGATCTTTTCCAGGTTTGGGAATCATTGTAACTTGAGATAGTTTCCAATCATCTGGGTAGTGACATGTTCTGAGAATCGCGTTAAATATGTGCAATAAGTGGGTTATTGCAACCCACTTTTATCATTGTTGGCGTTATCAAGTCCGGTCCTGGTGCTTTTTTCGGGTCCAAGCTTTTGTTTATTGCCTCCATAAGTTCGTTTTTTTTAATCGCGATTGTACAAGAGGTATTATGTGGGATTAATGTTGATATTGGGATATCACCAGCTGTCGTGTTCGGGGTGAACACGGTTTTTAGGTGGTTGGCAAAAGCTGCACCCTTTTCTGCATCGCTTCTGGCCCAGTTTCCATTTGGCAGCCTTATAGGGGGTTCTGTCAGTATTGGTTTTTTCATATTTTTTGCAGCTCGCTAGAGCGAGTAGTTTGTTGATTTTGTGGGTGCGAGATGTTCAACAAATAGCTGGAATTCTCTTTCGTATTTCCTCTCAAGCTGTTTTTTTAGAATTCGAGAGACATCATTAAGCTGTTTTTTCAGATTTGGGGATCTGTTGTTTTGCCAATCGCGACGTATTTTCCTTTTATTTTTTATTAACTGCTCTATGTCCTTTGGAGTACACTTTGCATTGCTGCGAGTTGAGCTTTTTGGGATTTGGGCGGGAGTGGCCGCTGCAGCTGCTTGGGAAAGCAAGAGTGTGAAATTACTAACAGCTGTGTGTATTTCAACTTTCGTTTTTAGTGACACATTAGGGATAATGTGGGAGCTTATATACTTTCGATATTTGAGCCAGTTTGTGAGTTTGCTGGTCAGTTTATCTGGTGGATTGGCCTCAGAACTTGGCGCATACTTTATTGTGATAATAGTAGGCGTATGGTCTGATGAGAGATCTAGAGAGGATTCAATAAACAATTGGCTCCTTTTACAGTTTTGAAGACTGCTAAGTGAATGACATCGGGGGTTTTGCGACTGTCAGTTGGCCATTAAGTTGGCGTGCCAGAAGAGATCACGTCAAGACCGAGTCTGTTGACAGTGTTCAACAGGAGCCTGCCCTTTGTCGATATAAGGCGAGAACCCCAATATGTATGTTTGGCGTTGAAATCGCCGGCAACGAGATACTTTTGTCCAAGAGAATGGAAAAAAGTCTGGAATTGTTGCTCATATATTTTGTGTCTGGGCGGGCAGTACACAGCTGTTAATGTTAGGCCTTTTAAGTATTCATGTTTTATACGACTTTTAATGAGAATGGCGGTTCCACCTCTAGCGTTTCCGCTTGGATGCTTTGTGTCATAGAGTCTGTATCCTGGTAAATTGAAAAAGTGTTTTTCAGTGAAGTGTGTTTCAGAAATTAGCATAACGTCTATGCTGGACTCTTTCAAGAACTCGAGAAGTTCTAGTTTGTGATGACACAGGCCGTTTGCATTCCAGAATGATATTTTTAGACCATTCATGGCTTAGACATGAAATGTTGTAGTAAAAGACTTTGATTCTTTATCATTTCTTGCATTATATTTTGCATACCAGACATAAATTGAGACATATTTTGCATGAATATTTGTAGAGTTTGTTCAAGGCTACTACTAGGAGGAGCAGGTTGCGCGTGCACAGTGGCAGAGTGACCGCTTTTTAAGGCACTGGCGTAGGAAACGCCTTGTTTTGTAAGTGGGTTTGCGAAGGATTGTGCAGCGGATAGCGGAGGAAATTTTTGGGTTTTCCATGTTTCATGTTTTTGCGTCACATTTTGCGTCTTTTTTATGAAGCTTTGATAGACTGCACAGCCTCTATAGTTAGCAGTGTGATTGCCACCGTATTTACTACATTTTTTAATAGTGGAATCCTCTTTTGTTTTTGTGCACGAACCTTTTTCGTGTACTTTTGGAACTTTTGAGCTGGTAGGTGTAGTAGCTCTTTTTGAGTTTATCAAAGAGATTGACAATTTTTCTATAATTGGATTCGCTGTAAATTTGGATTTTTGTTTCGTGTACTTGTCCCCTGAGAATAGAAATCACGTGGAAATTATTAGGACCAATATTTTGAGTTATATCTTTGATGAGCGAATTAGAGTTTCGCTCACGCAGGTGGGGGTTTTTGCGATTTCGGCTTGGGATCCGAATCATTTTGTTCATCAAGAATCGCATATCGATTTTGCCCAAGCTCGAATGATGGTTTAACGGGATTCGTCTTTTGAATTTTTGCTGAATGCCTATTCCCATTAGTGGGGGACGATAGTACTCGTTTTGCGAAGTAAATGTTGATTCCTGTCTGCACTGCCGGCATTTTGCATTTTTGACCTGTAATAATGGAGCGAGTAGCGACCTTTGTTATGCGATTAGCGATTTCAGAAAATCCGCTATTCGTCTCACTTGAGTCAGGAATGGGGGTAAGGCCTACGGGGATTTCAATATATTTGCTAGGGGTATCAACCAAAGAAATTGACGATACAGAGTTACCTGTGTTTGCGTGTGCAGTATCGCTATGGGAACTCCACTGTATATCTGGCGAGGGAATTGGAATAGGTTGTTGTTGTTGTTGCGGAAGCTGCTGATGATTTTTGGGATATTTTTTTCCGAGGGAAATTTTAACGTCAACGCTGTGTTGACTTTGCTGTCAGTGGATCAGCTGATTATATTTTGTTTATAAAGAATGTGTAATGATATGTTGCGCGGGATAAAGTTTTTGTTGATGAAGCGAATTCGAATTGTGGTTTTATTTGGCAACATTTTTTCAATCTGAACGTCAGTTCATTCGGTTGTGCGTATAACAATCTGCTCCCATAAAATCAATTTTTTATATCGGAAGTTCTACTCTAAAAATATTGAAACAGCCCCGAGGCTTCGTGCGATAGTACAGTGACGCGTTTGCATAGGGCTCGCGATCACTTGCTTGGACACTTTTGTGAAATTTAAAAACAGAAAGAAACATATGAAGAGTTTTTCAAGTCACTCGGAAACAGATTTATTGCAGGACTATAACGCTAAACACACTCAATGGGGCTCACGTCAGAAAACATCGAAAGGCCGCCAACTTTTAGCAGCGTTACAAAAACAAAATCTTACCGCAATCTCGTCAGGCGAGCCGACATACTGGCCTATCGATATTAAAAAAAAGCCAGACTTAAGAGATTTCTGCGTTATAAAGCGCATATCCAACACAAATATTGCCTGTAACTCCAGTTTGGATCTTTCATCAGACCACTCACCAGTTGTTATCACTATTTGTAAACAATTCCAACAAACATCAAAGAAATGTAGCCTTTATAACAATAAAACAAATTGGATATAATTTCGATATCTAGTAACACTGTCTCTTGACACAAAACTCTCTTTGAAAACAAACGGCGATATCACTGAAGCGACTGAACACTTTATAAATTGCATACAACAATCGGCCTGGAGTTCCACACCCGCATTTGGTAGCCCAGATAAGAGATTACGTTGTTCAACTGAAATTAACGAAAAACTTAAAGAAAAAAGGAGAGTACGAAAAAGATGACAACAGACAAGATCACCTAGCGACAAAAAGATTCTCAACGCGATCACAAAAGAAACAAAATAACTTTAAAGCAACAATAGAAGTCTACAAATGCAAAGCTACTTAAAAGCGCTCGATGCTACAATTTTAACAGACTATTTACTGCGGAAAGCAACCAAGAAAATGAAAAGGCCTGTGCTGCACAAGCCACCGATTCGGAAACAAAATACCTGCTGGACCAGAAGCGATGGCGAAAATGCTGAAGTATTTGGAAATCATCTAAGCGAAGTATTTAGACCAAATATAGATGAAGCCCCTAAAAAAATGTGATAGAAGAAGTAATATCACTATTAGACGAGATTCATCCAATGGACTTGCCTATAAAAAAATTTTCCAAAAATGAAGTTACAACTGTCATTAAAAACCTAAATCCACACAAAGCTCCATGATATGACTTAAATTCTGCTAAGGTTTTAAAAGAATTACCTGAAGAAGCCGTTACTTTTTTAACAAAACTTTTTAATGCGGTATTAGTTAAAGGATTTGCCCCAACCCAATGGAAAGTGGCGCAAATTATTATGATCCAAAAGCCAGGGAAAAGTGCTGATGAAGCCAAATCATACAGACCAATTAGCTTACTTCCAGTTGCATCAAAAGCAATGGAGATCTTATTTCTAAAAGGACTAATGCCTATTATCGAAAAGAATCACTTGATACCAGCGCATCAATTCGGCTTTCGGAAACAACACAGCACTATCGAGCAAGTACACAGACTTGTTGAACAAATAAATTCAGCTTTCGATAAAAAGAAATTCTGTACTGCAGCTTTTCTCGACATATCCCAGGCGCTCGATCGAGTCTGGCATGAGGGTCTACTATTCAAGATCAAGAAGACACTACCAAACAACTATTACACCTTCATATCTCAACGACAGACATTTTTCGTAAAACAAGGTGACGAAGTGACACCAATATACAAAATACATGCCGGCGTTCCTCAGGGTAGCATTATGGGCCCAATATTGTATCTGTTATACACATATTACTTACCCATCTCAGATGGCGTTGTAATTGGTACATTTGCAGATGATACTGCTGCGCTTGCGGTCGATGCAAATCCAAAATACGCGTCAATTAAATTGCAAAAATTTCTCGACAATATCACACAATTTCTAAAGGCGGCAAACTCAAATATCGAAACATTACAGCGTGTCCAATCCAAAACTCTACGCATGATAATAAACTCACCATCGTACGTCACCAACGCGCAAATACACCGTGATCTGAACATGCCAACCATTACAGAAGAAATCAAGAACCGAGTAATCCGATACAAAGAGAGACTACAATCTCATCCCAATAAACTGGCATCAAATCTGATGTCTACAAGATACAGCTTATCCAGACTGAAAAGGAAGATACCTCAAGATCTAACTATATAGTACCCCTTACACGGCTGTACCATTGGGTGCATTCCGTTCAGGATATTAACATTTATTTATTTTATATATTATTTATTGTACTGTATAAACTGAATTTAATGTATAATGTATTATACATAGAAGTATTGTTGAATGTCCTTAAACAGATTGCAATAAAAAATCATAAAATTAACAAAAAAAAAAAAAAAATTATGTACAACTTTATTACATTTAAATTCACAATTTTTTCTTTTATTTTTTCGGTTTTGGCCGACATTAAATAAATGAAAATTAGGCCAATTCGGTTTTGGCTGTTCGGTTCTGTCTATCAGCTGATAGCTGTCAAAAAGTAATAAGTTCCACACGCGTTCCACAATCAAGTGGGACAACAAAGTATTGCTGTGTACCATAATAAAGCGCTTCTGCTTTGTATACTCGACTGTTGTGTCTACGTAATAGGGCTAGATGTTTTTTGGGCAATGTTTTATGCAATCAATTTTTGAATTTTCGATGTATCGAAACATCGATATATCGATGTCGTTCGACAAAGTTTGCATCCCTAATGGTTGATATTGCCTGGTCGACAATACCGCATCTCTCTTTTGTGTACAATTGGGGACCTGGTAATGTTCTTGAGTCCATTTTAACATAAGTTTCATCATTCATTGTAATGCATTCAACTGCATCTCGAAATAAATGGTCATTCAAATTTCGAAGCCCACTTTCACTTGTCTTTCACTTTATTATAAGTTTTCACATTATGCCTTTGCTTTACTCTTTGGATCATAGAGGCACTGGTTCCAATTTTTGTTGGTCAAATCTCGAATAGATATTAATTTATTTTTTATTATATTAACTTTTTATGAAAATGATCTCGTTTTGTCAAATATCTGTACGAAATTACTCTTTTTGTGATGTTATTGTGCAGAATTTAATAAAAGTGCCTACCCAAAAAAATCTTTTAGGTCTACTTAATTAGGTAAATTAGGCCCTCTACAGGCGTTAGTGTAGTAGCTGAATTAGGTTCTAAAAAGAGAGAAAATGTATTTTTCCGGTACATATTTAGTGTATGGTTTTAATTGTCGATCACCACTCAAAATTAAAAGCAGCATGTTCCGGCTAGGGGGGACTCTGCTTTAACACAACTCTGTGGCTCTTCAAAAGAAGGAAATACTCGCGAATCCAATAGAAATATACGCCTGTGCAAATAGTTGAGTATGTGGTATGTGTTTATTTCTAACAAAGTTAAAATACAAAAGTTACAAATAGAAGTTAATTCAATTACAAATAACCTACCGTTCTTCAAAGTTATTAGCCGAATTCCGAATTTTTGCCATTCGCGCTTCTTCAGTGGAATCGGTTTGATGTAAGGAATGAATAATTCTGTGTTGTATAGAGGCGTCTTAGATTAACAAAAATTGCCGAAAGAGTGCTGATGAGGATTTTGTGGCTAAAATCCGAAACAGCTGTACACTCTGACAAGGCTGGTTTTTGCTTGTTGTTGTAACAACCTATTTTGCCAAATAATTTTTTGTTAAAAATGAGCTATAGCCCAAAAATAAATAATAAATAATTTATTTGGAGCTCGATAAAATCTGAATTTAACTAAACAAAAGTAGGGTAAGCCATACAACAACAAACAATTTCGTTTTTTGTAATTTTCTGGCAGTGAATTGTTGTGTGTGTCTCAGTCACACACAATATTAAGATTCACTTGTCAACAGTCTTAAGCTGGACTTTGAAAAAATTTTTCTACCTGCTTAAGTAGAAATGCTGTATTTTACAATAACAAGCAAAAACCAGTTTCGCAATTTTTTCCATTCGCGCTTCTTCAGTGGAATCGGTTTGATGCAAGGAATTAATAATTCTGTGTTGTATCATGACTTTTTCCCCTTATAGAGGCGTCTTGGATTAACAAAAATTGCCGAAAGAGTGCTGATGAGGATTTTGTGGCTAAAATCCGAAACAGCTGTACACTCTGCCAAGGCTGGTTTTTGCTTGTTGTTGTAACAACCTATTTTGCCAAATAATTTTTTGGTAAAAATGAGCTATAGCCCAAAAATAAATAATTTATTTGGAGCTCGATAAAATCTGAATTTAACTATCTTGAATACTTTGTAAAGAAAAATGTATATTATACTATGTTTATTCTTCTATTAGGGAAAGTGACGTATTCACTATTACCATAAATTTTACCTGTATTCTCAATTTTAATAATTCTTGCACATTTTTTTATTTTTTTATTATATTAACTTTTTATGAAAATGATCTCGTTTTAATAATTCTTGCACATTTTTAATTTTTTTATTTGTTTAACATGTGCATTGCTTGGTAAAGTAACAAACCCAAAATTAAATCACATTGGATCAACAATATTTCAATTGAGCTTTTAGTTACTATACATACATTAATACCAATATATTAATAAAAGTACATACCCTCATCACATTTTACCATTTTATTTACATTATGAACTTTTTAAAAAGTTTTTTTGATATAAAATCGTAACTTTAGGCATTTACAAAATAAAATTTTTTTCAAAAAGTTGGTAAAAAATGGTGAATTTCTTCTTTTTTCTGAAATAAAACACATTAAACTTTAAAAAAAAAAAAAAAATGTTCACTAACTTTTACGCACTTTTTTTTGGGTTTTTTTTCGTTTTTTACTGGAAAAACTTTTTTTTGCATGGTATTCACAAATTTTTACATCGAAGATTAATGACAACTATATTATTTTTCATTTTTTAATACAATAATAATATGTGTAAAAAAGTAAAGTTTGTATCATTCTTGCCAAAAATGCATTTTACGCAACTTTTTTCGCCAAGCTATCAAAAAAAAATTTTTTTGTTCCAGCATTTGTTATCAAATTACCCTAATTTGACAATAATCCACGGACGTCAAAAAAATTGTAATCAAATAAAAAGTTCATATTCGTTTTAGTCAATCACCTTTCCAAAAACACCATATTTTATATAATTGATGACATCAAACTTTCTTAATTTTGTCTATGGGACAAATCACTGTGCGTCCCCGACACAATCTCTTCTGGGTACACTGCTATCGCAAACAAAAACTAAGTCGCCTTCCTTTAACGATCTTGAGCGATAACACCATTTAGTTCGGCTTGTTAACGTTGGCAGATACTCTGCTATCCATCGCTTTCAAAAGCGATCTCGCAACTGGCGTCCCACGCGAAACTGTTTACGTATGGCACATATCTTAACTGGCGGCTCATTGAGAGGGGGTGTATTCGCTGTGTTTGCTGACCCAATCAGGAAGTGGTTTGAGGTGAGCGTTTCCTCTTGGTCGGCTGTGACCGGCAAATGCGTGAGCGGACGTGAGTTCACTACGTTTTCGGCCTCTATAATGAAATTTGTTAATGTATGCTCACGAGGAGACAGCCAGAGGTGTCAGCCGATGCGGCTAAGCCGGTCGGCTAGCCGCCGCCGACGATTTTAATAAACGTTAGCCGCCGCCGATGACCCCGGCTAAAAAACGGCTTGCGGCTAAGCCGAAAATCTCAATTTTTTTATTCGAATTTAATTTTTTTGTATGATTTGTAACAAAAAAAATCAAAACGAAAAGGACACAGGTCGACATGTTTTCCAAAAAAGTGGAACAAATTTATTTTTTTAAATAATTGTGACATTTTTATTTAAATAAATGAAATGCCAAGCAATTTTAGCAGTAAAAAAGTTGTATTTTGAAAATTTTTATCATATTCATTAAAAGAAAAATCGGCTTAGCCAAAAAACCGGCTTAGCCGTTCGGCTAGCCGCCGCCGACTGAAATTGGATCAGCCGCCGCCGCCGACGATTATCCATCGGCTGACACCTCTGGAGACAGCGCCTTAAGAGTGTGTCGTAATACGCGTTTGACGCACTGCACCATTCTCTCCCAGACGCCTCCTTCTGAGGGATTACATGGCGAGTTGAAACCCCACTCTACTCCCTTTGAAGATAGCTCATTTTGTACCTGCTCGCAATCAAAAACCTCTGAAAACCGCTTTGCTTCCCTGTCTGCTCCGATGAAATTCGTCCCATTGTCCGACCTCATCCTGGCTGCTACTCCACTACGATTTATGAAATTGCGAATAGCCATGATGCAGGAGTTCGTACTCAGATCGTGAGCCACTTCTAAGTGAATGGCACGCACAATCAAGCAGGTGAACAAGGCTATCCATAGTTTCTCAGTGTGTCGCGCAACGGTTACCTTCAGCGGGCCAAAGTAGTCCACGTCGGTGAATGTAAACGGCCTCACATACGGTGTAAGGCGGTCCTCGGGCAAGGGACCCATAAGCGGCGTAGCGGGCTTGCATCGAGCTATTTTGCAGATACAACAATTCGATATGGCAGCTCTCATAATCTGTCGCAGGCTTGGCACCCAATATTTACGACGTATTGCATAGATTGTTGCCTCTGTATTTTGATGATGCATCCTCTCGTGTTCGTGCATCACCAACAGCTTCTTGAAGGGGTGATCAGGTGGCAATATTATCAGCCGCTTTGAACTATACGCGAGCCAATTTGCTGCATCCAGGCGCCCATAAAGACGAATCACACCGTTGTCATCAATACATGGCGACAGACCAAACTGTATACTTTTACGCGATGGCGGGTTGCCTCTCTCAAGACGCAAATTTCTTCGCCAAAGACTTCTCTTTGAACTTGTCGGCATAACATGTTTTCTGCTACATCCAGCTAGCTCGCTGTTTACCCATACTCACGGCTAGTAGGGTGATTTTCGGGCGAATGATTTCATCGTCATCTTCTTGCATGTGTGAATCTTCGGGAGCGGTGGGCCATTGATTGTCATCACAAATTAAAAACGTAGGCCCTACAAACCATCGCGATGCCGGGCTGAAGTCAATGTGGCTATTTGCACGAGTAGCTTCATCGGCGACGTTCTCGTGTGTCGTCATTGCCCTTAAGTACACCCTTCTAGTACTTACCTACCAGATCTCAGTTAGTACAACCCTATTGTACCCTAATGCATACATTGGAATGTTTGGTTTTTCAACTTCTCAATTTCTACAACATAAATTAAAGAAATTAAAGTAAAATCGAATTAAGTGTTTTAAGGCAATGATATATTATACTTTAAAATCGGATCATAAATGGTGACAATATAAAGAAATATGTCGATGCGCTAAAAAAGAAGATTTTTTTCGGAATCTCCTTCCAAATTTGCTTTAAATTAGATAGTGTGGCGAACGCACCCCAGCTATGACCTCATTGCCGACGCCATGGAATTTCAGCTCATACTTGAATTCGTCGCTCGATGGTTGCCAGAGCATGCCCAGCACCTTTTCCATTGATAGGCTCTCTTTTGGTTTAATCGATAGAGTACCACTACTACCGCCAATAGCGCAAATTACTTCTGGAGAATTCGAGCTGAAATTGCGCAGCTTAAACCCAGCAGCTTTGTGGATGTCTCGTACCTGATTCGATATAGAAGGAGCTTGCTCCACCGTTGTGAAGTTGTGGACGAAGTCATCTACGTAGTGATGCTCCAATACGGCCGCAACGGCTCGCTCCTCATGACATTCATCTTCCAAGGCATTTTTTGTTTTGACGTAATGGGCTGCACAGGGCGAACACGCTGAGCCAAATGTCATTACCGTCATCTCGTACACATCAGCTGGCCTCGTATAGAAGGCTGAATAACCACCTGATGGAACATCTCACGTATGTCGCCACATACGGATACGGCATTCTCACGAAAAAGATACAGGATAGTTGCCAGCGGACGATATTGCTGTGGTCCCTTCAACAATTGTGAGTTGAGGGACTCTCCTTCTACTTCTGCGGCTGCATCGAAGACTAAACATATCATCGCGCTATTTTTAACTAAAACTTTATTTAAAACTCTATAATCGAAAATCCCCACGCGATAATTAAATTCCCTATTTACCCGAATAGCACAGTCGCGAAGCGTGGGATTTAAGACGACCCTCGCGGTATGGTATCCCCGGACGAACGAACAACACGAACACACGAAAACCTGATAAATAAACTTCTTTTAAAAACTACACCGAAACTGCCGCAATAGATATATATGTAGGTATATATATAACTATATATAAAAGAAACGGAAATTTTCCCGACACAAGGAAAATAATACCGAACACAAACCCTTTTTCAAAATCAACACAAACCGACAATCACCCAAAAGAAATTATTCATACACCAAAAATAATATTTCTTTAAACGCAATTGAATTGCGGGACCAGACCAACCTGTCTGAAATCCCTCGCTTGATTCTTTGCAGAATCTATTCACCAGCTGGACTTCGATAAAATTCGATGTCCAGCAACAACTTGGCTCTGATGCTGGCCGAAACAACAAAAAAATGGAATAAGAAAGAGGGGGGGGGGGAAACGGCCAAACAAATTCCAAGCAAACTACTTGGACGGAAACACTTCACCAAAACAAATCACGACCGAACACAACCTGTCCAACTCTATTCAATTCCTCAAATTCAAAACACTAAATGGCCGACTGCCACAAATAAAATAAAGCAAAATAAACACTAGCTGGCAAAACTAAACCAGCGCGCAAAAATACTCCCTTTGGAACACTTGTCCTCCAGCCACAGTCCGACGATGGCAACAGCTCCACCTCACCACTCCAAAAAAAAATACAATTTTTAAAAAAAGACAGAAAGTTATCCAAATTTTGGAAACAAATAATTCAATTAAATTTAAAAAAACCAAAGCTTTAACACTATCTTCTTCCCTGCTCAAAAAGAACTAAACGAAATCAGAATATATGAGCGCCTATGACGCTCACTTTCCATTTATCTTCCCACATACATAGAGTGCGGCTTACGCAGAAACCAGTGTCCGCAGTCGGGGCTTTACCCATACCTATATGCGAAAAATCTCTTCAGATTTTTCTAGGTGTGTTTGGCAAATTTACATATACCCCCCTGCACCCACCAAAATGAAATATACATTTTGGCGGCACTCATGTACGTATAGGCGAAAGCATAAATGTTCTCAAATTCCTCTCCCTCAAACAGGTTTAAAAAGTACAAAAGCTTTAGTCCAGGTTTTGACAATTTACTATTGTAATGGCGAGGCTGGCAATACCCTCATCGGATCGCCGCCGCTCACTGAGCTAACTTAACGAAAGCAAAAGCGAAAGAAAGGAGAAGAAAGCAAAATAACTTTGACAGCTCAAACAAAATATTCAGTTTTCTTCTTCCGCGCGCCGGCCGCATTTCGCCCGCGACTGTCGAATTTGTTTTGCTTAACAAATTAAGCAAAACAAATATATTTATATAAAAAGTGACAATCAAGAAAATTGTGCAGTGCGTTAATTCGGTCAGTGCGTGTGTGATTTTGTTCCTCCGATTTTGTTCGCCCGTCGCCCCGAACAAAAGGGAAACATAAAAAAACAAAACAAACAATAAAAACAACAACATTCGTGTCGCGATTTTATACCGCGTCAACCCCACCTCCACCTCCGCGAAAGTTGCTTGGTCTCCTGAGACCAGCCAACTTTCGAATCTAACCGGAGAAAATCACCCTGAGTCAATGTGCGGCCTAAGGTCCTGCACATGCCATGTCCCCTTTTCTCGTCCGTCTTCGTCTTCCAAAACATATGTCCACGGAGACACCCTCTTTTTAACCCTAAACGGTCCAACAAATTTCGGAGCTAACTTCGCTGCAAAATAGTTTGTTTTCTGAAATATATGCTCTCAAAGTGGTCTTAATTATTTGGTTGATCCGCTCGGCCGGATTGGCCTGCGGATGATAGTGTGCAGTGTACCGCATCTGCACACCATACGACGCGCATAAACTCTGCAGCTCCTTGCTGCGAAACTGTGGCCCATTGTCGCATACAATGGACCCCGGAACTCCAAAGAGCAGGAAGACATTATCTTCCAACTCCTTGCAAACACTCTTTGCCGTTGCATTTCGCAACGGAAACAACAGTGGGAATTTGGTGAAGTAGTCAACCACCGTTAAAATGTAACAAAATCCCGACTAGACTTCACCAAGGGTCCCACCAGATCTACGCAGATCATTTCCCAAGGTTCTAACTTCTTTGTCCTCTCTACCATACAACCAGCTGGCTTATTGTTGTCAGGTTTCACCCTCTGGCAAACCTGACAACCTTTAATATATCTAGCTATCTCTGCCTTCATTTTCGGCCAATAATATTTCTCAATTATCCTAGCGTATGTTTTCCTAACGCCCATGTGCCCCGATAATGGATTATCGTGACACTCGAATAAAATACTGCGCCTATCACTCTTGCCCACAACTCTCTTCCACTCGTACCCAGCACTAAACAAACTATTTGTCCCTGCCTTTATGTGTTTATATAACACCCCATTTTCAATTCTCCAAGCTGGGTAATCGAGTGGTTTATCCTCCACTTTCCTAACCATGGAATCCACCCATGGATCTCTAACACGCCCATCTACCTCCCCTACGACTGGGACACCTCTAGAATGCATGTCGGGCACAACATGATCTTTCCCCTTACGATGTATGATTTCATAATCGTATTGCTGGAGCTTTAAAGCCCACCTAGCCAACCTACCGCAAGGATCTTTCAAATTGTTGAGCCATACCAACGAATAATGATCTGTCACCACTGTGAACCTAACCCCTTCGATGTATGGCCTCAACTTCTCAACTGCCCACAAAACAGCCAAACACTCCTTCTCGGTAGTGGAATAATTCCTCTAGCATCTACTCAACGACCTACTCAAATACGAAATGACCTTCTCCCCTTCATCAAACTGCTGTGTCAAAACGGCACCTATTCCAAAATCGGAAGCATCAGTCTGAACAACGAAGGGTCGTTCGAAATCAGGACAGCTCAGGACCGGCGCCGTCACTAGACGCTCCTTGGCCTTCAAAAAGCTGTCCTCACACTCCGGCGACCATCTAAACCTGTTCTTCTTCTTTAGAAGATCAGTTAGAGGTTTCACCAAATCTGCGAAATTCGAAACAAACCTACGATACCAAGAAATGGTGCCAACAAACGACCTGACTTCCCTTACATTTTTGGGCGCTGGAATTTTCAGCATTGCCTCAACTTTCTCGGGGTCAACGTGCAAGCCCTGTCGATCAACAACATAAACTAAGTACCGTAGCGAAGAAAGACAAAAATTACATTTTTCCCTATTCAATCTAAGCCCTGCCGAACAAATCCTCCTCAGGACCTCCTTCAGAACCTCAACATGCTTATCAAATGTATTTGTAACAATAATAATATCGTCCAAATACACGAAAACATGGGGTTCCAAGTCAGCCCCAAGGACCTCATCTATAAATCTCTGCCAAGTTGCATAAGGCATGCGCTTGAACTGGTAGAGCCCCCTACCCGGAACTGTAAATGCCGTGCAGGCCCTAGACTCCTTCTCTACTGGGATCTGCCAATAAGCGGATTTTATATCCAAACTAGAGAGATATTTGGCGTCCTTTAGCTTATCTAAAGTAGCCGAAATATAAGGGAGGGGGTAACTATCTCGATCCGTATTTTTATTCAGGGTCCTATAGTCGACACAAAACCTATAACTGCCATATTTTTTCCTAATCATCACAACCGGTGATGCCCAAGGGCTGTGAGAAATCTCAATCACACCCTTTTCTAACATATCCTCTATTACCTCATCTATGCGCCTCTGAATAGCGGGCGATACCGGATAGTATCGCTGCTTGACTGGTTCCACATTTGGCTTTGTACGAATCCGATGTTCGACCAAATGTGTACAACCCAGTCCCTCAGGCATAGACCTAAAAACATCTGCAACAAACTCCTCAAGAACCGATTTTTCCCTAGTTGACAACGAAGACCTATCAACTATCGCCGCTACTGACGAGACCTCGACTTGGTCGGAAAACCTCCACTGATTCTTGGCCAAATCTGGCACTACACCGGCCTTAGACCAAAAGTCTACTCCAAGAATCAATGATTGGGGTAAATCCGGTATTACGAGGCATTCAACGAGGACCGACTTGTCCTCTACCTCGAAAGGGACCGAAACTACCCCCCTAACCGGAACTTCTTCACCATCAGCAAGCGCAACCTTGCTGACCGCAGACGCCAATAAACTTATCCCCCAGGACTTTAATGTGTCCCAGCCTGGCCTACCAAGAATCGTCCTGGTGGCCCCCGAATCTAAAAGCCCTAACATACGCACTCCAAAAATCCTAACGCCTAAATATGGCCTATTATCTAAATCTTTTCCCGACAAAGTGAAACTCAAATATACTCCGGACGGACGCCTCTGAGGCCTATCACTGTTTTCCCTAGCCAGCTGGTTGCCCGCAGGCAACCTACCTAAACCTCGCGAACTTCTTGCCCTGCTTCCACAAGAGCTCGCTCCCCATTTCCCGACTCTTCGCGGGCCCTCGGAGCCGCTCTCGGGGCCGCCTCCCTGTCCGAGCGGTCCTGCGATTGCCCTGCTCTCTGAGAGCATCGGGGGCAATCACGCTTTAAAAAACCAGACCGCCTACAACCGAAACAATAAATTTCCCTAGGGCAGTTACTCAAAACATGCCCAAACCGCTTACAATTAAAACACCTAAAAGAATTTTGGGGATGAGCCTGAATTCTCCTCTCCAACCTAGCGTCACGCAAAGGGGCCCTGACTTCAAGAACTTCGGGTTCAGCCGAGACGTAAGCCAAGTCTGGCTCCAACAAATTCTTGGATCGGCTGCTGGGCGGCGGCACGAATGCTTCCACATTCGCCCGCACAGCCTCCAGCTTCCGACCCAAGGAAACCAACTCCGATAAAGACTTAGGCTCAGCCAAGCCTAAGTCTTTACAAAAGAATTGAGGAAACTAAAAACTTCGAAAACTCGGGCATTTAAAACATATAAAAGAACTTTAAACCTTCAAGATTATTCAAAATATTCGCTTCTGAGACATAAATATCAAGTACTTAATAAAAAATGCTATGATGAATATTTGAACGATTTGAAATCCAAAATCAAATACGATTCTAAAACTTTTTATAACTTTGTAAATTCAAAAAGGAAAAACACTGGTTTTCCAACTACAATGAAATGGAATGATCGTGAGTCCAACAATCCTACTGAGATTTCCAATATGTTTGCTGACTTCTTCAAAACGACATATTCTGATAATACTTATGCCAACACATCGTATCCATATAACATCCCCACTTATAATTCCATTCTCAATCCTGTTATAGAATCTGATGATGTCTTACAACAACTAAAATCGTTGAAATATTCATATAGTACTGGTCCAGATAATATTCCTAGCTGTATTTTGAAAGTTTGTGCAGAAAATTTATACATTCCACTTTCAAATATATTTAATGCCTCTATTGAAAGAGGTTATTTTCCGAATTCATGGAAAGAGTCATACATTATTCCTCTTTATAAAAGTGGAACCAAATCATTCGTATCTAACTATAGAGGTATTGCTAAACTTAGCACAATACCAAAGTTATTTGAACAAGTTGTCACAAAGCAATTGGTTCACTCGGTCACAACTTTAATATCTCCTTCACAGCATGGTTTTCTGAGAGGTAGATCAACATCTACAAATTTATTGGAATTTTCTTCATTAACAATAAAGGGATTTTCAAAGAATCTTCAAACAGATGTCATATATACTGATTTTAGTAAAGCTTTTGATAAAGTTAATCATTATTTGTTGATTGAAAAGCTTAAAAGATACGGATTCCCAGATCTTCTTTTAAAATGGGTAGAATCGTATCTGACAAATCGGAAGCAACAGGTGTTATTCGAATCATCAACATCAAAAACTATAGATGTCACCTCTGGAGTTCCTCAAGGAAGTCACTTAGGTCCTATTCTGTTTAATCTTTTTATAAATGACCTTCCTTCTGTCATTAAACATTCGAATGTACTGTTGTATGCTGATGACGTTAAATTGTTTCTATCCTATGACATCTTAGATCAACATAAGTTGTTACAATCAGATCTGACCAGTGTAGCTATCTGGTGTGATAATAACTTAATGGAACTGAACCTGAAAAAATGTAAATTTATGACATTTGCTAGAAGACACCAACTTTCATCTCTGTATCATATAAATAACTGTAATCTAGAAAAGGTTTTTACTTTCGTGGACCTGGGTGTTACTATGGATCCAAAACTTCGCTTTCATCTACATATTGACTTATGTGTGAATAAGGCGAGGGGTGTTCTAGGTTTCATTAAAAGATGGTCAAAAGAATTTAATGACCCATTCGTTACCAAAAGTCTTTACATATCACTTGTAAGACCAATTTTGGAATATGCATCAGTCTTGTGGAATCCACAATACAACTGCCACTCTGATAGAATTGAATCGGTTCAAAAACAATTTTTATTATTTGCTTTAAGAAACCTTCGCTGGAATCCGAATCAGAACCTACCTCCATACGAAAATCGTTTAAAACTCTTGGACATCCCTACTCTAAAAAATAGAAGAACGATGCTTAATGTAACATTTTTGATTAAATTGATAAATGGCTCTCTGAATTCTACATTTTTGCTTCAAGAAATTGATTTTAATATCCCAACCCGTCGTTCCAGATCTTTCATTCCTTTGATATTAAGTATGTGCCGCTCTAATTACGCGCAGAATGAACCTTTTCGTTGTATTTGTAGCGATTTTAATAGCCTGTATTCCGTCTTTGACCTGTCAGATTCACTTAATAAAACTAAAACTTTTATTTTAAATGCACTTGATCACACTTAAGCCTTTGTTGCTCTTTGAGTTTTTGGACCGCTTAGGGTCTAACGAAATGACAGTGTTGCCAAACTCCACAAAGATCGGCATTGTCGATTTTTTGAAAGTGTTGTATTTTTGTTGTATTTTATATTTATATTTCAGCAGAATTTTGTTTTTTACTGTATATTGTATACAAATAAAACAAAATTTTTAGCTGAATTCACATTCGTTCCGTTTACTTAACTGTTCTATTTGTATTTGATTTTTTATATTTCGTATAAAAAAACAAAATACTAAAATTAATATTTGTAATCTTTGTCGCGTAAAATAACTGTTTGGATTGTTTTGTCTTTGTATTTTTGTTAAGTCTAATATCGTAAAGTAGGCAAAAATCATATTTGATCAAATTCATATTCGTCGCATGAATTCTGATGCTTCATAATATTTTCTTTTAATTCTATTGTTTATTATCACGTTAATCTTATATTATGTTATGTTTGGAAGAATTCTCTCTTGCATTCATAACCTAATTCGCGTTTTATTAATATGCGTTTTATCAGCTGATGATTTTAATCTGTAGCTGAAACGAATTTCCAAATATGTTTACCCGCGATCGGTTACACAGCGTAATCCGGATTACGGCTGTTCGGTCACCAAATCCGTGCGTCATGCGGATGTGCCCCTCGGTCGGTTGGGCGGGTTAGTGGGACCGTTGGGATTCGTCGTCAATTTAAAGCCCAGCTGAGTCTGGTAAAACGGGGACAGGTTTGCGATCACCAGACCCAGCATACGCCTCTCTGACAAGGGGTCGGACAGACGACCGAACAACCCCCTCATCGCCGCTACATAAATACCTATGGATTCAGTCCCACCCTGAGTCCGTCGCCTAATCTCTGACATCAAAATGTCGTCATAGTTGGGGGGCAGAAACTCTAACTTCAGCTGAACGACCAATTCTCGCCAGCTGGAAACATACCTTCGTGCATCACGGAACCAAATCAAAGCCCTATCCGAAAATAAATCTACCGCCCCTCTAAACAACTGGTCCTCAGAGATATATCCCTTCTCTGACCGGTAAACTTTAAATCCCACTTGGACAAATTTACAACTCCCTGAAACCCTAACATGCCCTAAAATGCAACAGAGCCTAAAACTGGTCATTACAAAAAATTATTAAAAAAAACCCAAAAAAAAATTACCTAAAATTTAAAAACATTAATCCAAAAAAAAAATATATATATATAAAAATAAACCAGCGTACCACGCTCACAGAATTAAAAAAAAATTTTAATAAATGAAATCAAATTGAAAAAAAAACTCAAAAAAAACAAAACAGTAATTGGCAAAAAGGCGGACAACACCACCAAACAGCAAAAAATTAAAAAAAAAAAATTTTTTTTAAATAAAATGGAACGGACTCATTGAACTATCGCAAACTCCGCTGCTCCGACCAATTCAAAAAAAAGCTAAATAAATAATAAAAATTAATTAGTCAAAATATAAATAAATATACAAAACACAAAAAAAATTATTTATTTAAATCAAAAAAAAAATTTAATTTAAAAAAAAAACCGAAAAATAGAAAAAAAATATTACAAAAAAAAACAATTTTCAAAAAAAAATTGTAAACTTATTAAAAAAATTAAAAAAAGTTAATATTTAAAAAAAAATTTTAAACAAAATAGCCCCACGTTGGGCGCCAGCTTATCGCGCTATTTTGAACTAAAACTTTATTTAAAACTCTATAATCGAAAATCCCCACGCAATAATTAAATTACCTATTTGCCCGAATAGCACAGTCGCGAAGCCTGGGATTTAAGACGACCCTCGCGGTATGGTATCCCCGGACGAACGAACAACACGAACACACGAAAACCTGATAAATAAACTTCTTTTAAAAACTACACCGAAACTGCCGCAATAGATATATATGTAGGTATATATATAACTATATATAAAAGAAACGGAAATTTTCCCGACACAAGGAAAAAAATACCGAACACAAACCCTTTTTCACCAAAACAAATCACGACCGAACACAACCTGTCCAACTCTATTCAATTCCTCAAATTCAAAACACTAAATGGCCGACTGCCACAAATAAAATAAAGCAAAATAAACACTAGCTGGCAAAACTAAACCAGCGCGCAAAAATACTCCCTTTGGAACACTTGTCCTCCAGCCACAGTCCGACGATGGCAACAACTTGGCTCTGATGCGGGACGACACAAACAAAAAAAAGGAATAAGGAAGAGGGGGGGGGGGGGGGGGCAAACGGCCAAACAAATTCCAAGCAAACTACTTGGACGGAAACACTTCACCAAAACAAATCACGACCGAACACAACCTGTCCAACTCTATTCAATTCCTCAAATTCAAAACACTAAATGGCCGACTGCCACAAATAAAATAAAGCAAAATAAACACTAGCTGGCAAAACTAAACCAGCGCGCAAAAATACTCCCTTTGGAACATTTGTCCTCCAGCCACAGTCCGACGATGGCAACAGCTCCACCTCACCACTCCAAAAAAAATACAATTTTTAAAAAAAGACAGAAAGTTATCCAAATTTTGGAAACAAATAATTCAATTAAATTTAAAAAAACCAAAGCTTTAACACTCTCTTCTTCCCTGCTCAAAAAGAACTAAACGAAATCAGAATATATGAGCGCCTATGACGCTCACTTTCCATTTATCTTCCCACATACATAGAGTGCGGCTTACGCAGAAACCAGTGTCCGCAGTCGGGGCTTTACCCATACCTATATGCGAAAAATCTCTTCAGATTTTTCTAGGTGTGTTTGGCAAATTTACATATACCCCCCTGCACCCACCAAAATGAAATATACATTTTGGCGGCACTCATGTACGTATAGGCGAAAGCATAAATGTTCTCAAATTCCTCTCCCTCAAACAGGTTTAAAAAGTACAAAAGCTTTAGTCCAGGTTTTGACAATTTACTATTGTAATGGCGAGGCTGGCAATACCCTCATCGGATCGCCGCCGCTCACTGAGCTAACTTAACGAAAGCAAAAGCGAAAGAAAGGAGAAGAAAGCAAAATAACTTTGACAGCTCAAACAAAATATTCAGTTTTCTTCTTCCGCGCGCCGGCCGCATTTCGCCCGCGAGTGTCGAATTTGTTTTGCTTAACAAATTAAGCAAAACAAATATATTTATATAAAAAGTGACAATCAAGAAAATTGTGCAGTGCGTTAATTCGGTCAGTGCGTGTGTGATTTTGTTCCTCCGATTTTGTTCGCCCGTCGCCCCGAACAAAAGGGAAACATAAAAAAACAAAACAAACAATAAAAACAACAACATTCGTGTCGCGATTTTATACCGCGTCAACCCCACCTCCACCTCCGCGAAAGTTGCTTGGTCTCCTGAGACCAGCCAACTTTCGAATCTAACCGGAGAAAATCACCCTGAGTCAATGTGCGGCCTAAGGTCCTGCACATGCCATGTCCCCTTTTCTCGTCCGTCTTCGTCTTCCAAAACATATGTCCACGGAGACACCCTCTTTTTAACCCTAAACGGTCCAACAAATTTCGGAGCTAACTTCGCTGCAAAATAGTTTGCAGCATCGGACAAAACAAAATTACGTCTCCATACTAACTCGTGCGGTAAATACTGTACATCTCTACGTCTGAGATTGTAAGTCTTTGCTGTCTTGGCACTTGCCATTTCTAACTTCTTCCGTATGTCTTCCCTCAAGTCTGCCATTTACTTGGCCCGGTCCTCACTACTACTGTCCGGTTGGTCTGAGTCTCCCACTCGTCTATAATCTCTATCACCCCTGACCGCCATATTTCGGCCAAAATTCACGAAGTATGGAGACGCTCCCAAAACCTCATGCTGCGATGTTCGAATGCAGCATGCCACCTTTGAGATATGAGAATCCCATGTCCGATGGTTTTCTGAAATATATGCTCTCAAAGTGGTCTTAATTATTTGGTTGATCCGCTCGGCCGGATTGGCCTGCGGATGATAGTGTGCAGTGTACCGCATCTGCACACCATACGACGCGCATAAACTCTGCAGCTCCTTGCTGCGAAACTGTGGCCCATTGTCGCATACAATGGACCCCGGAACTCCAAAGAGCAGGAAGACATTATCTTCCAACTCCTTGCAAACACTCTTTGCCGTTGCATTTCGCAACGGAAACAACAATGGGAATTTGGTGAATTAGTCAACCACCGTTAAAATGTAACAAAATCCCGACTAGACTTCACCAAGGGTCCCACCAGATCTACGCAGATCATTTCCCAAGGTTCTAACTTCTTTGTCCTCTCTACCATACAACCAGCTGGCTTATTGTTGTCAGGTTTCACCCTCTGGCAAACCTGACAACTTTTAATATATCTAGCTATCTCTGCCTTCATTTTCGGCCAATAATATTTCTCAATTACCCTAGCGTATGTTTTCCTAACGCCCATGTGCCCCGATAATGGATTATCGTGACACTCGAATAAAATACTGCGCCTATCACTCTTGCCCACAACTCTCTTCCACTCGTACCCAGCACTAAACAAACTATTTGTCCCTGCCTTTATGTGTTTATATAACACCCCATTTTCAATTCTCCAAGCTGGGTAATCGAGTGGTTTATCCTCCACTTTCCTAACCATGGAATCCACCCATGGATCTCTAACACGCCCATCTACCTCCCCTACGACTGGGACACCTCTAGAAAGCATGTCGGGCACAACATGATCTTTCCCCTTACGATGTATGATTTCATAATCGTATTGCTGGAGCTTTAAAGCCCACCTAGCCAACCTACCGCAAGGATCTTTCAAATTGTTGAGCCATACCAACGAATAATGATCTGTCACCACTGTGAACCTAACCCCTTCGATGTATGGCCTCAACTTCTCAACTGCCCACAAAACAGCCAAACACTCCTTCTCGGTAGTGGAATAATTCCTCTCGCATCTACTCAACGACCTACTCAAATACGAAATGACCTTCTCCCCTTCATCAAACTGCTGTGTCAAAACGGCACCTATTCCAAAATCGGAAGCATCAGTCTGAACAACGAAGGGTCGTTCGAAATCAGGACAGCTCAGGACCGGCGCCGTCACTAGACGCTCCTTGGCCTTCAAAAAGCTGTCCTCACACTCCGGCGACCATCTAAACTGTTCTTCTTCTTTAGAAGATCAGTTAGAGGTTTAACCAAATCTGCGAAATTCGAAACAAACCTACGATACCAAGAAATGGTGCCAACAAACGACCTGACTTCCCTTACATTTTTGGGCGCTGGAATTTTCAGCATTGCCTCAACTTTCTCGGGGTCAACGTGCAAGCCCTGTCGATCAACAACATAACCTAAGTACCGTAGCGAAGAAAGACAAAAATTACATTTTTCCCTATTCAATCTAAGCCCTGCCGAACAAATCCTCCTCAGGACCTCCTTCAGAACCTCAACATGCTTATCAAATGTATTTGTAACAATAATAATATCGTCCAAATACACGAAAACATGGGGTTCCAAGTCAGCCCCAAGGACCTCATCTATAAATCTCTGCCAAGTTGCCGGCGCGTTGTGCAGGCCATAAGGCATGCGCTTGAACTGGTAGAGCCCCCTACCCGGAACTGTAAATGCCGTGCAGGCCCTAGACTCCTTCTCTACTGGGATCTGCCAATAAGCGGATTTTATATCCAAACTAGAGAGATATTTGGCGTCCTTTAGCTTATCTAAAGTAGCCGAAATATAAGGGAGGGGGTAACTATCTCGATCCGTATTTTTATTCAGTGTCCTATAGTCGACACAAAACCTATAACTGCCATCCTTATTCCTAATCATCACAACCGGTGATGCCCAAGGGCTGTGAGAAATCTCAATCACACCCTTTTCTAACATATCCTCTATCTCTTCATCTATGCGCTTCTGAATAGCGGGCGATACCGGATAGTATCGCTGCTTGACTGGTTCCACATTTGGCTTTGTACGAATCCGATGTTCGACCAAATGTGTACAACCCAGTCCCTCAGCATAGACCTAAAAACATCTGCAACAAACTCCTCAAGAACCGATTTTTCCCTAGTTGACAACGAAGACCTATCAACTATCGCCGCTACTGACGAGACCTCGACTTGGTCGGAAAACCTCCACTGATTCTTGGCCAAATCTGGAACTACACCGGCCTTAGACCAAAAGTCTACTCCAAGAATCAATGATTGGGGTAAATCCGGTATTACGAGGCATACAACGAGGACCGACTTGTCCTCTACCTCGAAAGGGACCGAAACTACCCCCCTAACCGGAACTTCTTCACCATCAGCAAGCGCAACCTTGCTGACCGCAGACGCCAATAAACTTATCCCCCAGGACTTTAATGTGTCCCAGCCTGGCCTACCAAGAATCGTCCTGGTGGCCCCCGAATCTAAAAGCCCTAACATACGCACTCCAAAAATCCTAACGCCTAAATATGGCCTATTATCTAAATCTTTTCCCGACAAAGTGAAACTCAAATATACTCCGGACGGACGCCTCTGAGGCCTATCACTGTTTTCCCTAGCCAGCTGGTTGCCCACAGGCAACCTACCTAAACCTCGCGAACTTCTTGCCCTGCTTCCACAAGAGCTCGCTCCCCATTTCCCGACTCTTCGCGGGCCCTCGGAGCCGCTCTCGGAGCCGCCTCCCTGTCCGAGCGCTCCTGCGATTGCCCTGCTCTCTGAGAGCATCGGGGGCAATCACGCTTTAAAAAACCAGGCCGCCTACAACCGAAACAATAAATTTCCCTAGGGCAGTTACTCAAAACATGCCCAAACCGCTTACAATTAAAACACCTAAAAGAATTTTGGGGATGAGCCTGAATTCTCCTCTCCAACCTAGCGTCACGCAAAGGGGCCCTGACTTCAAGAACTTCGGGTTCAGCCGAGACGTAAGCCAAGTCTGGCTCCAACAAATTCTTGGATCGGCTGCTGGGCGGCGGCACGAATGCTTCCACATTCGCCCGCACAGCCTCCAGCTTCCGACCCAAGGAAACCAACTCCGATAAAGACTTAGGCTCAGCCAAGCCCAGCTGAGTCTGGTAAAACGGGGACAGGTTTGCGATCACCAGACCCAGCATACGCCTCTCTGACAAGGGGTCGGACAGACGACCGAACAACCCCCTCATCGCCGCTACATAAATACCTATGGACTCAGTCCCACCCTGAGTCCGTCGCCTAATCTCTGACATCAAAATGTCGTCATAGTTGGGGGGCAGAAACTCTAACTTCAGCTGAACGACCAATTCTCGCCAGCTGGAAACATACCTTCGGGCATCACGGAACCAAATCAAAGCCCTATCCGAAAATAAATCTACCGCCCCTCTAAACAACTGGTCCTCAGAGATATATCCCTTCTCTGACCGGTAAACTTTAAATCCCACTTGGACAAATTTACAACTCCCTGAAACCCTAACATGCCCTCAAGCAACAGAGCCTAAAACTGGTCATTACAAAAAATTATTTAAAAAAACCCCAAAAAAAATTACCTAAAATTTAAAAACATTAATCCAAAAAAAAAATATATATATATAAAAATAAACCAGCGTACCACGCTCACAGAATTAAAAAAAAATTTTAATAAATGAAATCAAATTGAAAAAAAAACTCAAAAAAAAACAAAACAGTAATTGGCAAAAAGGCGGACAACACCACCAAACAGCAAAAAATTAAAAAAAAAAAAATTTTTTTAAAATAAAATGGAACGGACTCATTGAACTATCGCAAACTCCGCTGCTCCGACCAATTCAAAAAACAGCTAAATAAATAATAAAAATTAATTAGTCAAAATATAAATAAATATACAAAATACAAAAAACACCACAAAAAAAATTATTTATTTAAATCAAAAAAAAAATTTAATTTAAAAAAAAAAACCGAAAAATAGAAAAAAAATATTACAAAAAAAAACAATTTTCAAAAAAAAATTGTAAACTTATTAAAAAAATTTAAAAAAGTTAATATTTAAAAAAAAATTTTAAACAAAATAGCCCCACGTTGGGGGCCAGCTTATCGCGCTATTTTGAACTAAAACTTTATTTAAAACTCTATAATCGAAAATCCCCACGCGATAATTAAATTCCCTATTTGCCCGAATGGCTCAGTCGCGAAGCGTGGGATTTAAGACGACCCTCGCGGTATGGTATCCCCGGACGAACGAACAACACGAACACACGAAAACCTGATAAATAAACTTCTTTTAAAAACTACACCGAAACTGCCGCAATAGATATATATGTAGGTATATATATAACTATATATAAAAGAAACGGAAATTTTCCCGACACAAGGAAAATAATACCGAACACAAACCCTTTTTCAAAATCAACACAAACCGACAATCACCCAAAAGAAATTATTCATACACCAAAAATTATATTTCTTTAAACGCAATTGATTTGCGGGACCAGACCAACCTGTCTGAAATCCCTCGCACGATTCTTTGCAGAATCTATTCACCAGCTGGACTTCGATAAAATTCGATGTCCAGCAACAACTTGGCTCTGATGCGGGACGACACAAACAAAAAAAAGGAATAAGGAAGAGGGGGGGGGAAACGGCCAAACAAATTCCAAGCAAACTACTTGGACGGAAACACTTCACCAAAACAAATCACGACCGAACACAACCTGTCCAACTCTATTCAATTCCTCAAATTCAAAACACTAAATGGCCGACTGCCACAAATAAAATAAAGCAAAATAAACACTAGCTGGCAAAACTAAACCAGCGCGCAAAAATACTCCCTTTGGAACACTTGTCCTCCAGCCACAGTCCGACGATGGCAACAACTTGGCTCTGATGCGGGACGACACAAACAAAAAAAAGGAATAAGGTAGAGGGGGGGGGGGGGCAAACGGCCAAACAAATTCCAAGCAAACTACTTGGACGGAAACACTTCACCAAAACAAATCACGACCGAACACAACCTGTCCAACTCTATTCAATTCCTCAAATTCAAAACACTAAATGGCCGACTGCCACAAATAAAATAAAGCAAAATAAACACTAGCTGGCAAAACTAAACCAGCGCGCAAAAATACTCCCTTTGGAACACTTGTCCTCCAGCCACAGTCCGACGATGGCAACAGCTCCACCTCACCACTCCAAAAAAAAATACAATTTTTAAAAAAAGACAGAAAGTTATCCAAATTTTGGAAACAAATAATTCAATTAAATTTAAAAAAACCAAAGCTTTAACACTCTCTTCTTCCCTGCTCAAAAAGAACTAAACGAAATCAGAATATATGAGCGCCTATGACGCTCACTTTCCATTTATCTTCCCACATACATAGAGTGCGGCTTACGCAGAAACCAGTGTCCGCAGTCGGGGCTTTACCCATACCTATATGCTAAAAATCTCTTCAGATTTTTCTAGGTGTGTTTGGCAAATTCCCTATTTGCCCGAATAGCACAGTCGCGAAGCGTGGGATTTAAGACGACCCTCGCGGTATGGTATCCCCGGACGAACGAACAACACGAACACACGAAAACCTGATAAAAAAACTTCTTTTAAAAACTACACCGAAACTGCCGCAATAGATATATATGTAGGTATATATATAACTATATATAAAAGAAACGGAAATTTTCCCGACACAAGGAAAATAATACCGAACACAAACCCTTTTTCAAAATCAACACAAACCGACAATCACCCAAAAGAAATTATTCATACACCAAAAATTATATTTCTTTAAACGCCATTGATTTGCGGGACCAGACCAACCTGTCTGAAATCCCTCGCACGATTCTTTGCAGAATCTATTCACCAGCTGGACTTCGATAAAATTCGATGTCCAGCAACAACTTGGCTCTGATGCGGGACGACACAAACAAAAAAAAGGAATAAGGAAGAGGGGGGGGGGAAACGGCCAAACAAATTCCAAGCAAACTACTTGGACGGAAACACTTCACCAAAACAAATCACGACCGAACACAACCTGTCCAACTCTATTCAATTCCTCAAATTCAAAACACTAAATGGCCGACTGCCACAAATAAAATAAAGCAAAATAAACACTAGCTGGCAAAACTAAACCAGCGCGCAAAAATACTCCCTTTGGAACACTTGTCCTCCAGCCACAGTCCGACGATGGCAACAGCTCCACCTCACCACTCCAAAAAAAATACAATTTTTAAAAAAAGACATAAAGTTATCCAAATTTTGGAAACAAATAATTCAATTAAATTTAAAAAAACCAAAGCTTTAACACTCTCTTCTTCCCTGCTCAAAAAGAACTAAACGAAATCAGAATATATGAGCGCCTATGACGCTCACTTTCCATTTATCTTCCCACATACATAGAGTGCGGCTTACGCAGAAACCAGTGTCCGCAGTCGGGGCTTTACCCATACCTATATGCGAAAAATCTCTTCAGATTTTTCTAGGTGTGTTTGGCAAATTTACATATACCCCCCTGCACCCACCAAAATGAAATATACATTTTGGCGGCACTCATGTACGTATAGGCGAAAGCATAAATGTTCTCAAATTCCTCTCCCTCCAACAGGTTTAAAAAGTACAAAAGCTTTAGTCCAGGTTTTGACAATTTACTATTGTAATGGCGAGGCTGGCAATACCCTCATCGGATCGCCGCCGTTCACTGAGCTAACTTAACGAAAGCAAAAGCGAAAGAAAGGAGAAGAAAGCAAAATAACTTTGACAGCTCAAACAAAATATTCAGTTTTCTTCTTCCGCGCGCCGGCCGCATTTCGCCCGCGAGTGTCGAATTTGTTTTGCTTAACAAATTAAGCAAAACAAATATATTTCAATTAATAAAATTGTGCAGTGCGTTAATTCGATCAGTGCGTGTGTGATTTTGTTCCTCCGATTTTGTTCGCCCGTCGCCCCGAACAAAAGGGAAACATAAAAAAACAAAACAAACAATAAAAACAACAACATTCGTGTCGCGATTTTATACCGCGACAATATCTTGGCCGGCTTATTTGGGCTTACCACTGCAAAGTGTGTCAGATACCAGGTTTTTGGCCCAGTGATGGCTACTTCTGCTGCCTGCAGCTTATGCGCGTAGTTTTTCTCAACATAGCTCTCGATGATTTGTTTGTATGCAGTAGCAAACGTGTCGTCTCACTTCATCCGTTTTTCGATGCCAATTAATCGTCTCATGGCCATTGAGTAGCTATCAGGAAATTCAACGATGTCGTGCTTCCACAACAAACCCGTTTGGAATCTGCTGCCAATGCGTTTCGTGGTGCGCTGGAGAATTTTGTTTGCGCGCACCTCGTCAGCGCTTTCACTCCGAAACTTTCGGTTTCGAAATAGTCGGCGATGAGATGATGAAGATCAGATTCGTTCGGTGTGGCCAGGAACAGACATGATGACACTGCTGGCGAAATCTTGTTATAGGGGCCAAATACTACCCAACCTAACTCAGTCCTAGCGGCGTATGGTCCCTTCTTCGCTAAATGCACGGTTGAAGTAGGCAGTCCTAGATGGCAATGGTCGAGACCAATGAGGAGCTTAGGTGTCACATCCGAGTATGGACACAATGGCAATTTCGATGGGTGACCGCCGTCGTCGAGCAAGTCGTTATTTCTTGGACTTTGCATGGGTAGCTTCAAACTGGAGGTCGCGTATACGTTACGCAGCATATGCTTTTGTGTTTAACCGATACTGCTCTCCCGCCAAACCAGTGTATGTTTAATTGGCGTTGTTGGCCTTTCAATTCTAATTCCTTCATTAGGGCTCCATCAATCATTGTGATTGACGAACATTCATCGTATCGCACTTTTTTTTATCTAAACTTTACCTTTATAAAAAAAACTCTTCAAAACGAAAATCTCCATGCGATAATTTAAATTCCCTAATTTGCCATCTAGCTCAATCGCGACGCGTGGGTTGGTAGCCCTGCCGGCCCTCGCGGTATTGTAACCTTGGCCGACCACACGAAACAAACACACGAAAACCCGATAACTGAACTTTTGAAATCTACCCCGAAATATGTATATATATACAAGTGTATATATATATACCAAATAAAGAGATTTTATTAAAAAAACAAATAACAAAAAAAAAATAATAGTTTTGAAGAGCACCAGAATTGCGGGATCAGTTCGACCTGCCTGAATCCCTCACACATGACGCTCACTTCCCATTTATTTTCCCACATACATAGAGTGCGGATTACGCAGAAACAAGCATAAACGTTCTCGAATTCCCCTCCCTCAAACAGGTTCAAAGAGTACAAAAGCTTTAGTCTAACTTTTTTTTATGACATATTTCATTTCTCCCGTATGGCAATGCTGGTACCAACACAAGATCATGGCCTACTAAACAAAGAAACCCTTCCAACGAAGGCGACACAAAAGAAAGTAAGAAAACTTGACAGATCAAATGTAGTTGTCAATTTCCCCCGCGCCGGCATTTCTACCGCGAGTGCATTATTTGGTTTACTTAAACCAAAAAATATTAATTAATACTTAATAAAATGTGTCAGTGCGCGTTTCCGATCATGTTTATGCGTTTCTCCCTTCGGCCTTGTTCACCCGTCGCCCCGAACAATTTTGTACTGCGACAACCCCACCTCCACCTCCGCGAAAGTTGCTTGGACTCCTGAGACCAGCCAACTTTCGAATCTAACCGGAGAAAATCGCCCTTAGTCGATGTGTGGCCTAAGGTCCTGCACATGCCATGTCCCCTTTTCTCGTCCGTCTTCGTCTTCCAAAACATAAATCCATGGGGACACCCTCTTTTTAATCCTAAACGGTCCAACAAATTTCGGAGCTAACTTCGCTGCAAAATAGTTTGCAGCATCGGACAAAAGAAAATTACGTCTCCATACTAACTCGTACGGTAAATACTGTACATCTCTACGTCTGAGATTGTACGTTTTAGCTGTCTTGGCACTAGCCATTTATAATTTCTTCCGTATGTCTTCCCTCAAGTCTGCCATTTTCTTGGCCCGGTCCTGAGTCTCCCATTCGTCTATAATCTCTGTCACCCCGGACTGCCATATTCCTACCAAAATTCACGAAGTATGGAGACGCCCCCAAAACATCATGCTGTGCTGTTCGAATGCAGCATGCCACCTTTGAGAGATGAGAATCCCATGTCCTATGGTTTTCCGAAATATATGCTCTCAAAGTGGTCTTAATAATTTGGTTTATCCTGTCGGCCGTATTAGCCTGCGGATGATAATGTGCAATGTACCGCATCTGCACTCCATACGACGCGCATAAACTCTGCAGCTCCTTGCTGCGAAACTGTGGCCCATTGTCGCATACAATGGACCTCGGAACTCCAAAGAGGAGGAAGACATTATCTTCCAGCTCCTTGCAAACGCTCTTAGCCGTTGCATTTCGCAACGGAAACAACAATTGATATTTGGTGAAGAAGTCAACCACCGTTAAAATATAACAAAATCCCCGACTAGACTTCACCAAGGGTCCCACCAGATCTACGCAGATCATTTCCCAAGGTTCTAACTTCTTTGTCCTCTCTACCATACAACCAGCTGGCTTATTGTTGTCAGGTTTCACCCTCTGGCAAACCTGACAACCTTTAATATATCTAGCTATCTCTGCCTTCATTTTTGGCCAATAATATTTCTCAACTACCCTTGCGTATGTTTTCCAAACGCCCATGTGCCCCGATAATGGATTATCGTGACACTCGAATAAAATACTGCGCCTATCACTCCTGCCCACAACTCTCTTCCACTCGTACCCAGCACTAAACAAACTATTTGTCCCTGCCTTTAGGTGTTTATATAACACCCCGTTTTCAATTCTCCAAGCTGGGTAATCGAGTGGTTTATCCTCCACTTTCCTAACCATGGAATCCACCCATGGACCTCTAACACGCCCATCTACCTCCCCTACGACTGGGACACCTCTAGAAAGCATGTCGGGCACAACATGATATTTTCCTTTCCGATGAACGATTTCATAATCATACTGCTGGAGCTTTAAAGCCCACCTAGCCAACCTACCGCAAGGATCTTGCAAATGGTTGAGCCATACCAACGAATAATGGTCGGTCACCACTGTGAACCTGACCCCTTCGATGTATGGCCTCAACTTCTCAACTGCCCACAAAACAGCCAAACACTCCTTCTCGGCAGTGGAATAATTCCTCTCGCACCTACTCAACGACCTGCTCAAATATGAAATGACCTTCTCCCCTTCATCAAACTGCTGTGTCAAAACGGCACCTATTCCAAAATCGGAAGCATCAGTCTGAACTACGAAGGGTCGTTCGAAATCAGGACAGCTCAGGACCGGCGCCGTCACTAGGCGCTCCTTGGCCTTCAAAAAGCTGTCCTCGCACTCCGGCGACCATCTAAACCTGTTCTTTTTCTTTAGAAGATCAGTTAGAGGCTTAACCAAATCTGCGAAATTCGAAACGAACCTACGATACCAAGAAATGGTGCCAACAAACGACCGGACTTCCCTTACATTTTTGGGAGCTGGAATTTTCAGCATTGCCTCAACTTTTTGGGGGTCAACATGCAAGCCCAACAACGTAACCTAGATACCGTAGCGAAGAAAGACAAAAATTACATTTTTCCCTATTCAATCTAAGCCCAGCCGAACAAATCCTCCTCAGAACCTCAACATGCTTATCAAATGTATTTGTAACGATAATAATATCGTCCAAATACACGAAAACATGAGGTTCCTTGAACTATAGTCGACACAAAACCTATAACTCCCATCCTTTTTCCTAATCATCACAACCGGTGATGCCCAAGGGCTGTGAGAAATCTCAATCACACCCTTATCTAATATATCCTCTATCTCTTCATCTATGCGCCTCTGAATAGCGGGCGATACCGGATAGTATCGCTGCTTGACTGGTTCCACATTTGGCTTTGTACGAATCCGATGTTCGACCAAATGTGTACAATCAAGTCCCTCAGGCATAGACCTAAAAACATCTGCAACAAACTCCTCAAGAACCGATTTTTCCCTAGTTGACAACGAAGACCTATCAACTATCGCCGCTACTGACGAGACCTCGACTTGGTCGGAAAACCTAAACTGATTCTTGGCCAAATCTGGCACTACACCGGCCTTAGACCAAAAGTCTACTCCAAGAATCAATGATTGGGGTAAATCCGGTATTACGAGGCATTCAACGAGGACCGACTTGCCCTCTACCTCGAAATGGACCGAAACTACCCCCCTAACCGGAACTTCTTCACCATCAGCAAGCGCAACCTTGCTGATGGCAATAAACATATCCCCCAGGACTTTAATGTGTCCCAGCCTGGCGTACCAAAAATCGTCCTGGTGGCCCCCGAATCTAAAAGCCCTAACATACGCACTCCAAAAATCCTAACGCCTAAATAAGGCCTATTATCTAAATCTTTTCCCGACAAAGTGAAACTCAAATATACTCCGGACGGACGCCTCTGAGGCCTATCACTATTTTCCCTAGCCAGCAAGTTGCCCGCAGGCAACCCATCTAATCCTCGCGAACTTCTTGCCCTGCTTCCACAGGAGCTCGCTCCGGAGCCGCTCTCGGGGCCGCCTCCCTCTCTGAGCGCTCCTGCGATTGCCCTGCTCTCTGGGAGCATCGGGGGCAATCACGCTTTAAAAAACCAGGCCTCCTACACCCATAACAATAAATTTCCCTAGGGCAGTTGGATATAACATGTCCAGACCGCCTACAATTAAAACACCTAAAAGACTTTTGGGGAGGAGCCTGAATCCTCCTCTCCAGCCTAGCATCACGCAATGGGGCCCTAACTACAGACACCTCGGGTTCAGCCGAGACGTAAGCCAAGTCTGGCTCCAACAAATTCTTGGATCGGCTGCTGGGCAGCGGTACGAATGCTTCCACATTCGTCCGTACAGCCTCCAGCTTCCGACCCAAGGAAACCAGCTCCGACAGAGTCTTAGGCTCAGCCAAGCCCAGCTGAGTCTGGTAAAACGGGGACAGGTTTGCGATCACCAGACCCAGCATACGCCTCTCTGACAACGTCTCAGACAGACGACCAAACCCCCTCATCGCCGCTACATAAATTCCTATGGACTCAGTCCCACCCTGAGTCCGTCTACTAATCTCCGACATCAAAATGTCGTCATAGTTCGGAGGCAGGAATTCCAGTTTCAGCTCGGCGACCAACTCTCGCCAGCTTGAAACTGTCCTGCGGACATCCCTAAACCAGAGCAGGGCTTTTCCAGAAAAAAGCTCCACTGCTCCCCTAAACAACTGGGCTTCACTAACGCCCCGAGCCTCGCATAGCTCGTCTACCCTCTGTAGAAAGGCATGTAGGGATATGTCTGTCTTTCCCCCGGTAAATTGAATACCCCACTTGGACAAATTTTCTAATTTTAAAAAAACTTTAGAAAAAAAAATTATTAAAAAAACCAAAAGATTTTCATAAAAAAAAAACCCCACGTTGGGCGCCAACTTATCGCGCTATTTTTATCTAAACTTTAACTTTATAAAAAAAACTCTTCAAAACGAAAATCCCCACGCGATACAAGTGTATATATATATACCAAATAAAGAGATTTTATTAAAAAAACAAATTACAAAAAAAAAACAAATTACAATCAAAAAACGGCCAAAAAAAATTCCAAAGGAAAAAAAAAACACAATTTTAAATTTGCCGACGGGAAACACCTTAACACAAGTTGACAAACTTAATTAATATATCCAAAAACTAAATGGCCGACTGCCACAAGAGAACACAAAAAAAACCACTAGCTGGCAAAATACACAGCGCGGAAAAATACTCCCTTGGTCAAGATTATTCTGCAAACACAATCCCGCGTTGAATCCTCCTATCACTCCAACATCAAATAAACCACAAATAAAAAGAAATCAAAACTCTAGGGACCCTAAATCACTGGTCCAAACCAAAATTGAAAATTTTAAATTTTAAAAAAAGAAAATATTCTTTACACGCCCGATTACACTAAAATTTTCGCACTCCCTTTTTGCCTGTCCAAAAAGAACTAAAAGAATTAGAATATATGAGCGCCTATGACGCTCACTTTCCATTTATTTTCCCACATACATAGAGTGCGTCTTACGCAGAAACCAGTGTCCGCAGTCGGGGCTTTACCCATACCTATATGCGAAAAATCTCTTCAGATTTTTCTAGGTGCACCCACCAAAATGAAATATACATTTTGGCGGCACTCATGTACGTATAGGCGAAAGCATAAATGTTCTCAAATTCCCCTCCCTCAAACAGGTTCAAAGAGTACAAAAGCTTTAGTCTAACTTTTTTTTATGACATATTTCATTTCTCCCGTATGGCAATGCTGGTTCCTTTTCTACCGCGAGTGCATTATTTGGTTTACTTAAACCAAATAATATTAATTAATAATTAATACTTAATAAAAGGCATCAGTGCGCGTGTTTATGTGTTTCTCCCTTCGGTCTTGTTCACCCGTCGCCCCGAACAAAGGGAAATACATAAAAACAAGAACAATAAACAACAAGTACACAAACAAAATTCTGCAGAGAATTTTGTACTGCGACAATGGAACAATGCGTGTGTATCAACAATTCAAATTTTTTTATTGCTCTATTGATGGAAAATGTCAAGAAATGGATACATATAATGGGACAAAATTGGGTTTTGGGACCAAATCTTTTTTTTGGTGGATTCGATTGGAAATTTTTAGAAACGGATTTTGGATTTAGCTCTAAATAACCTATTAATTGCACAAAATGTTAGTTAGATTGTTCACTCTCTAGATTCTTATAATTCATTTAAGTTATACAAGACATTTTCGTTACGCTACTTTTAGACAAATAGTCAAATAATAGAAATTTAATTACAAAACACAACCCCACCATATTTGAACATTTTGAATTTGTATTTTTATAACGCTGAACAAGATGGCGATCTTGGAATTTTTCTATCACGTTTTTGAGAAATGTAGGATCAGGAAGTTTAAAAATGGTCGAATAGGCAAAACCCAATAATTTATCAAAACAAAACGAATCTTTTGAAAACTGTATACGTTTAGTGCTAATACTTTTTGTTTTGAACATATGAACGATTTAGTTTAGAGCCATTCATTTTTTCGGTAAAAATTACCAAACTTTGTATTCAAATAAAAAAAACAAGCTCAATTCAACATAAAAACATACATATTTTTGTTCGAGATATTCATAATACTCAGTAACTAAGAAGGTTTTTTCTGGAACTAATTTGATCAAAAACAAAAAAAAACATTTAAAAATCACCAAATAAACGGACTTGCGTTGTACAGATATTGCTTTTAAAATTTTTCATAATGTTTATTTGGCTATAACAAAAAAATTTTTCTCATAAAAACTGTATTTTAAAAAATTTTTTCAAAATATTCCAGCTTACAAACAAAAATTTGCTTCATCATAAAAAAATAATTTTCTGGCAAAAGGAAATTTCAATTTCATAAAACCTTGTAAAATCAATAAAATTTGAGTATCGTTTCCATAATTTTGTACTAAAAAATTAATCTCTGGGGGGGGGGTTGGAAACCCCGAACCCCCCCCCCCCCCCCCCCCATTGCGCACGGGCTTGGTTCACTATCTTGAATTGTGCATAGGACATTCGCAATTGCTGACAGCCAATCACTGAAATGGCTTACGTTGGCGTATGGCTTAATTGCTGCTGAATGCATGGCCCCTTCCACTCGTTTGCTCATAGGTAATTTTCTCAAGCAAGGATGCATTTTGCCAAGTGATGCTGACCATTCACACTTTATAAATACTGCGAGATTTTTCGTGGTAGTTGCAAACGGAATTAGCTTCAGTATGACTCCTTCCGAAATAGGAGGAGCTTCACTCACAAGTTTCAACTGGCTCCGAATCAGTTGTTCAGGTCTGCCGTAGCGGAAGCGTAATTGTTCAATTACATTGTTGACATTATCGGGGTCATTTATTTAATCGTTGGTAGTTCTCAAAGTTTGTATAATTGTATGCAGCTGTCGATTCAATATACGATGTGTAAAAGATTGGCCAATCCTCTAGTAACCCGGAAAAGTCTGGCAAATCCTGCACTTTCCATGACCCTTGCTATGAAGCACGATCTGTTTGCAAGTGAATTGGTGTGCCGGCAGGTGCACATTGTTGCTATACATAGACGATGACGCATCATGTTGATTTACCCTTGTTGCCATAAAAGTGGCTGGCAGTCCTTGGATTGATACACTAGCTGCATGTTCTGGATTTGAATACGTGACGTCACAATTTGAAGACGTTGATGAACATGTTGCTGCATTTTCTGCTACAGCTCGTTGCGAAGCGAAAGAGACAACTGTTGATGCAACAGATGTGGTTGCAGGCATGTCGCATGGCGCCATTTTCGCGCATGCTCTAATCTCAATTCGGACAGCTTAAGCTGAAATTTCAAAGATGCTATCTGCTGGCGCATAGCGCCAAAATTGTTTATTGGGGGTGAGGTAACGGCAACGGCATCTTCAAAGTCATCCGTTAAAGTAACATCTGGATCGATGTGTCCACCACCCATGGAATATGCGCCGACGGCAATTGTAGCTGCATCTGCTGTTCTATTAGTAGGAAGAGCCTCTGAGGTGGTCGGTAAGCCACCTGCGTTAACGTGTTGTTCACGTTCCAGGCTGTTTGCAGCACGGCGCTGGCTGCTTCAGTGTCAGACGCTATTCGGGACACTTGTTGCACAAGTCTTTTGCTCCGGCGAGGCACTGTGCTATCGGGCATTAATTAACGTCGTCGTTGAATCTCGAAACGATGAGTATCGGGAAGGAGTCTCACGGCGACTGAGTCTCACGGCAAAGGAGTCTCACGGCGGTGGCACACAAAATGGCGACGTTAAGGAATGCGAAATAAAAATGTTCCTGCTAGGGGAGACTCTGCTTTAACACAACTCTGTGGCTCTTCAAAAGAAGGAAATACTCGCAAATCCAATAGAAATATACGCCTGTGCAAATAGTTGAGTATGTGGTATGTGTTTATTTCTAACAAAGTTAAAATACAAAAGTTACAAATAGAAGTTCATTCAATCATCATAACCTACCGCAGTTTTCTCCCCCTCCGTGCTTCAAAGTTATTAGCCGAATTCCGAACGCATCCGAACAATATGCACTAGTGTGACAAAAAAGGGAAAATGAAAGTAATCGAAAAGCGAGAGTGTCACTGGGTGGTTCACAATAAGACCACATTTAAAAAACAGTGCATTAATGGTCGTTTTTTCCAACTTCTTCATATTCCTCACAGAGTATACAGAGACGACACTCTGTTTAAATACCCTGAAAACCAATATGACGGACCATTTTTTTTTATTTTTCGTTCTTTGCGAATTATTCCTATTTTTCCTATTTTTCGCAGGGATGATTCGATTTCGTATGAAAAGTAGTAAATAATTGTACGAAATTACATACAATTGTATTGAAATATTTGTATACCAAAAATATAACTATTTCGTTTGTTTTAAAAAATTATTTTAAGAAACAATATACAAATAAACAAAAAATGGAATTTATAAAAATATTGCTAAGTTTTCTTTGAAATTCAACATTTGTATATAAGAATTGTTTTATACAATTGTAATAGGCAGGGACGTAACCAGGAAAAAATATTTCATAACATTTTTTTTGCTAATACTAAAGAAAAAAAACATAAAATGCAAACAAAATAAAAGTCAACAACAACATCGTCTTTCTTATTTTGAAAATAAATCTTTCGATTTTTCATTAAAGAAAAGTAGATCTAAAAATAATAAACAAAAAAGTGAGTTTATGAAAAAAGGATTCATTCTGTGTTCATATATTTTTGGTTTTATTGCATATCAAATTACTAAAGAACATTTTTTAAAAACTAAACCGGACTGTTTACTTATTGTTTTTCAAATAAACCACAAACTGTATTTAAATACAGTCGAACTTCTATATAGTGAACTTCTATATAATGAAGTGATATCCTGATCCAGTGCGAATTCATTGTAGGGAAATTTTACTGTATATTATTGAAATACATGTCTTTTTGGGTTTGAGAACGACAGTTGATATCCAATTGAGGAAAAAACCTTTATGAATGATTGGCATCATATTCTTTTTTGGTACACGAAAGTTTTCAATTAAAAAAATACATACTGAAGTTTCTCTTCAGTTCTGTCAAATTTCAAAATTTGTTTGTATTATTTTAGAGATTTAGGGGCTGTTCGACACCCAAAACCCCCCGCATTCCTTCCTGGGTACGTTCCTGATTTTATTTTAATAACACTTTCATTTGATTCACATAAAATTTCGAATAATTATAAACTTTCACAAGATGTTTCGCTTTGATGTAAATGTCAACCGTGATATTCGTTTTATAACGAATGTCTGAACTGCAATTTGAAAATTGTTTCTAATAAAATAAAATATCAAGGAGATACAGAGGTTTCTCTTAAATTCTGTTAAATTTCAAAACAATTCCATACATTTTTCTATTACTTCGTCGATTTGAGGGGGGGAATAAAGGTTTCGGTTTCACTCCTACTTGGCAATCGGTTTCGGTTATCGCTTTCGCTCATTGATTTTGAAAAGGTTTCAGTTGGTTGGAGCTATTGAAAAGGTTTCGGTATAGGTTTTAAAAGGTTTCTAGATGGCCCAATATTAGCAAATTTGTGTATCAATTCAATATAAATCAAGGGTGCTGAATCTAACACATTTACCGAATTTCCTTATCTAACTCATTTTCAAACCAATTTCTGCTTAAATTTTTACTTTTTTTTACCTCACACAGTTGAAACGTCCATAAGGACGCGTGTACGGTATGGATAAGTATATATATTCATGATCAGCATCGAACACCGATTTAGCCATATTCCCGTCTGTCTGTCACGATTGCTGTTGGAATGTATTTTTTTTGAGACATCAACGTGAAATTTTGGGTTTACGTTTTTTTCTCCGAACTGACAATAAGCTAAATCGGACAAAAAAGGCTGCCATATAAAACTACGAAAAAAGCAAAAATTTTCCAAATATTTTTAAAAAAAAAAAACTTCAAGTCAATTTTGTGAACGGAAACCTTTTAAAAACTGAATTAAAACCCATAACCATTTCAATTGGTTTTGATTGAACCCATTCAATCGGTTACGACGAATCGGTTTCGGTTTCGCTCCCTAAAATGAATCGGTTTCATTCGGTTTCGGTTGCCAACCCTGATATTTATTAGTTTGTTGCCAAAATTCCGAAATAGTCATTAGCTAAGTATTTTATTAAATTTTTAAAATTTGCAAAATTGTACCGAAAATGACACAGTAGTAGGAAAATAAAAATGTATTACTGTACTGAAAAAAATCATCCCTGCTACGAAAAAGTACGAGAGAATGAATAAAAAAGTGTAAAAGATGTGGTGAAAAAGTAAAAAATATAAACAATTTCTACAAATTGCCAAATATTTTGTTAAAAATGTGTATTTCGACAGCTCAAAAGATAATAAATAATAATATATATGTAGTATTTATGTAGTTCAATTATACAAATGCGATAAAAGTGAATAAAATCGAACTAAACAACGTTTCTTCGTTGAGAAAGCAGATCTGATCCGGCGAAATCTCGGAGGGTTTGGATTTTTCGGACCGCAATTGACGTGCTGTGATCATTACAGGCTTGCTTTCTCCTCCTTTAAAGCATCCGAAAGTCATACTAAGGAAACGGCATTTGGAGCATAATCGTACAAAGAAAAATGGGGTGGGCCTCAATATCGTACTCCGGCGCTGGGTGATATACTGGAAGAGCTGAAGGCGGATCGTTTTGAGGAGGTTTACAAAATGATTACGACTCCTTGTCTATTTTCAGTGATGATTGCCCCTCGGCAGCGAGACGGTCTCGTACCAGTAAGGCACCAAGAGCTATGGACATGAGTGACAGTGGGTCCACCCTTGCAGCGTATATGTGGCAATTTCGAATGTACTATGCATATTCTTCATGACTCTGAACTTTTGGGTTTCAATGAAACTCTCTTTCGCGCAGATGTATTCGGGCATACGCCTCCGATAAGGGCATGACGCTCCCGTAAACCAGGAAGGAGTTAAAATTTGAAATTACATTACCCAACAAAAGGACAAAGTATTTTTATAAATTTTTGGATGCTGAGCACAATGAATTTTGAGAAATGGGAGATGAAAAATTTTCAAATTCTTAGTAATTGTTAGAAATTTCCATTTTTAGTTATTTTTAAACAGTAAAGTTTACAAAAAAATTTAAATTTATGAAACTATCTCAGTTTTTTTGAATTGTTTTTTAAGATGATTGAGTTCTAGTGAGTGTAAGCATTGGGTTTTTTGTGAACTCCACTAGGATGCGGTTGTTTCAAAGACACAAAATCACAACCCCTGTCCTGATCGGTTTTTGTAACTACCCTACGGACCCTTTTCATAAGTCTTAAAACTAGAATTGGCATTTCATGACGCATTCTCTCATTATAAATGCAAATGCAATATATTAAATTTATTTACACCAATATTAATCAACCAATATTATCAATCACTTTTGCAATGGAGTGTAGAATTTTGTACTCAGCTTATTGAAAAATGACCGATGATGAAAACTAGAGAGTAGACTATATTCGGCTATGCCGAAGCTGAAATACCCCCACAGTAGGAAGAAGTGGCGGCCGTGGTGCAGTGGTTAAGACCTCTGCTTCACGATAGGAAGGTATCGGGTTCGACTCCCAAGAAGCTAGGCCAAAACCCTCGAGGGTTGTAGCACCAATATATGTATGTATGTATGTAGGAAGAAGTACCTAAACATAAAATTATGTGGTCTTAATACTCCAATTTGAGCCACCTATAATTAGTTTTGGAGTCCGGACCATGTCCAAAATCCGTTTCTAAAAATTTCCAATCAAAGCTTCGAAAATTGAATGACCATTTATTTCGAGATGCAGTTGAATGCATTACAATGAATGACGAAACTTATGTTAAAATGGACTCAAGAACATTACCAGGTCCCCAATTTTACACAAATGAGAGAGGCGGTATTGTCGACCAGTCATAATCATTAATTAGGGATGCAAACTTTGTAGAACGACATCGATGGCATAAAACATCGCCCAAAAAACATCGTTTTTTCCGATGTTTTCTTATTTACTAGTCTTATTTGACTAGTCACGATAGTCATTGACTGAAAATGACTGGTCATATTCAGTCAAATTGACTGAATTTGACTAAAATAATGTCACTGAAAAATAATTCAAAATGTTTTTAGAAGTTTTCAAAAAACAAAGAATTTTTTATCATTTCGTTTTAATTAGTGTTTTCTAATATTTGAAGAATCGGGAAGCATAAAATGAGCTACATGCTTATATTGCTACAACCAGACTATGGGGACACATAATAAGGTGCAGCTTATGTCCGGAGGTGGTGAAATGAAAATACATCGCAAGAGCAATGGCAGTACCATGGGAAGCAGTCGTCGAGTTAAAAATCCGTGGGAAGTTCGGTTTCTGCTTTATTCCTTACAGAGTACCGAAAAAACTTTTTTTGACAAATTTGACTGAATTTGACGTCAAGTTGACTGTTTTTGACGAATTTGACTGTAAATGACTGACAGTCAAATTCAGTCACATCTCTACTTCTAAATAATTCGGAACCTTTTTCCATTTCAATTTTATTTAATATATACTTAGTACAATAAGACATTGATTCTTTTATAGTACATGTAGGACGGAAGTATATATTAAGAACAGACTTATATAATACAATTAAAGTGGAAATTATAGTTTAAACAAAAAAGAAAAGAAAAATAATAAATAAATAAGAAGAGAAAGAAAGATTACAGCAATAAATCAATAAAAAAAGTAAATGAACAAAAGTAAAAGAAAAAATAGAAAGAATAGAAAGAATAAGATACTTGGTCTTAGCTAAATGAGATCAGATGGTAGAAAAATATAGAATTATGGAATGCTTAAAGTTTTATCGATAATTTGTATACTAGTTGGTAAAGAATTCCAAAGTTTAATGGCGTTGACAAAAAAAAATCTTGTAGAATTAAGACACTTGAATCTCGGTATTATAAGTTTATGACTTCTTTTAGAAACACTGAAACGTAGCTTATGATAAAGGTATGAGGGAGTTTTACCAGCTATCAACCTATGCAGAAAGATACAGTTTCTTGCGTTCAAATAACCAAGCAGGCTACAACCCAAGATTTCTTTGCTTTTAGCAGAAACATGGTCATAGCATCTGAGATCAAAAACAAATCTAATCGCATTATTAAATGCAACTTGTAATTTGTGTGAAGAACGTGAATCAAGATTACTGTATATTAGTTCAGAGTATTTAATTAAAGGAACTACTAGTTGAATGACAAGTCTTTTCTTCATCTCCATGTAGGGTTGCCACACGGTCTGGATTCGTCTGGATTGTCCAGACTTTTTGCCTTTTGTCCAGAGTCCAGTTTTTCAATAATTTGTCCAGATAAAATTTCTCTGATATTTCTTAGTAAAAAAAATAATAAAAGTCAGAAAACCCAATGGACTAAAAACGTTTTCGTATTTATTATAAAGATAAAGTTTTCTGTCAAATATTTTAATTTTCTCAATTACTGCGAATGAGTTTTTAGCCATTTAAATAACTTTTACCCTAAGGAAAGAAGTAGAATGATGGCTAATTTCATAAAATCTGAAATATTTCTGCGGCCAAAGACAATATCCTCTTAAGTAATTGAGCATTAATTGAATAAGACAGTATACGTCACTCTAAACATTTTACGAAGAGTCTTCTGAAACATTTATAGAACCACAACCCATACATTTTTTTAAAAAAGTAGACCATTTCGAAATTTTGTTTTGACTTAAGGGCTTATTGCTTTTGACCATATAATTATAAGACTAGACTAAAATGAAAACTCTAAAGAGTTCTACACACTTTTAAAAATAGAAAAGGTCAGGAAATTGTTACAAGCGGCCCTTTACTACAAAATATTTGTGGCATTGTACTGTTTTTAAACTGAAGTTGTAAAGCTTTCAACGTCTCTCAAAACTGAGAAAAAACAAATTTATAGGTCTATTCTGGCGCATGACAAAAGTTAAAATTTGTCTTGCATGTCAATTAGAAGGTAACAAAGACGATTACAAACTTCTAACCGCGCCAGAATAGATCTGTAAAGGGGTTTTTTTAGGGACATAACTATTATAAGTTTTATCACAAAAAATTTGCACTATAACTATTAAACTACAAATATTTTCAAACCATAATAGTTATCGGCAATGGAAAAAATATAAATTGTAGTTTAATAGTTATAGTACCACTTTTAAAATAATTCCTTAAATCATGGCCATTTTTTCGTTTTAAAAAATATGAATGTTATTTATTTTGGGTCCCTGTTTTTGTTTAATAAAAAGCTATCTAATTTAATTGTTTTTTTTTAATGTAAGGATTTACCAATGTATATCCTTGCATATTGCTATTCAATCATTACTTTACTATTTCTTAAAAGTATGTCATTAAAAGAAGAAAAAAATGTTACGACTTTTTCTTTGAATGTCCAGTTGAAAACGGAAAAGTCCAGACATTTTTTTTCAAAATCCAGACCAAGATCATTTTGCATGTGGCAACCCTATCTCCATGGGAGTATATTTGGCAAATAGTCGAAGGCAACGTAAAGTAAAAAATTTTTTTTATATTATATTATTAACATGGTCAGTACATGTAAGACTAGAATTTATATGGAACCCCAGATTTTTCACTTTGGTCACAATTTCTAATTTTTTATCATTTAAATATATGGTCCAGTTTATCCTTAGAGATAGGCAAAATGTAAGATTTCTTGTCATTTAAGCAAAGATCATTGTCACTTGCCCACTTGGAAATAGCCATCAAGTCTTCATTTAATCTGCAGCTAAGATCTTCAATTAAACCAATTCGGTTGGAAAAATATAGTTGAATATCATCAGCATAGCCATGCATCAACATAGTATTGCACACAGTAAAAATATCGTTTATAAATAAACTAAAGAGCAGAGGCCCAATGATATAACCCTGGGGTACGCCCGACCTAATATCACAGTAATTTGAGAAAACATTGCCCACCTTGACTCTCTGCATTCTGCCATTCAGATAGTTAGCAATTAAGTCAGCAGAACTATTACTGAAACCAAAGAGAAATTTCAATTTCCTAACCAAGATAGAGCGATTCACAGAATCGATGGCCTTTGAGAAATCTAATAAACAAAGTAATGTGACATTTCCTATGTCATATTCGATGAGTATATCATCAATAACTTTGAGCATAGCAGTAGCACAGCTATGTCCTGAACGAAACCCAGATTGATAAGGCGACAGCAACATATTCGGTAATCTGACTAGCCATAAGGGATTCACACACTTTAGAAAACGCTGACAAAATACTAATTGGTCTATAATCCTTCATATCAGAAGCGCAAGCCACTTTGGCAATAGGTATAACTGTAGCTATTTTCCATGAACTAGGGAAACTTGATGTAGTAAAACAGTGGTTAATAATGTGCGCCAATGGACTTATAATATTATCGCGCTATTTTTAACTAAACTTAAAAAAAACTAAAATCCAAAAATTCCCACGCGATAATTAAAATCCCTAATTTCCCGGTAGCTCAATCGCGACGCGTGGGATTGGGGCCGACCCTCGCGGTATGGTATCCCCGGCCGAACGAACAACACGAACGCGTGAAAACTCGATAACTAAACTTTTTAAAAACCTACACCGAAACTGCCGCACTATATATAAAGGTATATGTATATATATATATATATAAACCCGACACAAAGAAAATAACCAAAAGAAATTATGTACACACAAAAATTATATTTTGTTAAGCGCACTCGATTTACGGGACCAGACAGACTTGTCTGAATCCCTCGCACGATTCTGTATAGAATCAATTCACCGGCTGGACTTCGATAAAATCGGTGTACAGCAACCACTCGGCTCTGGTGCGGGACACCACAACAAAAATGGGAAAGGAAGAAAGGCAAGGAAAACGGCCAAACAAAATTCCCGAAAACCACAACTTGAAATTTCCAGCAAGGAAAACACTTCACCAAAATTCAAAATTGACCGAACACGACCTAACAAACTTTATTAATTTTGATACGAATCTAAAGGTGCCGACTGCCACAATAAAACACTAAAAACCACTCGCTGGTAGAAAACACCACCATAGAAAAATACTTCCTTTGACAAATTGTTCCTCAGCCAAGATCCAACGAAGGTTCTACCGCTGCCACCAAACACAATTCGAAAAATCAAAAAAACTCTAGAAAATTTAAATTTTAAATTAAACACTAGCTTAACACAAAACCAAGAAATTCCAATTTAAAAATTATTTTTGAAAACACAGCTAAAACTTTTTGCACTCTCCTATTCCTGTCCAAAAAAAGAACTCAAAGAATCAGAATATGTAAGCGCCAATGACGCTCACTTTCCATTTTCTGCTCTCCCCCCACACATAAGCGCGACCTAACGCAGAAGCCAGTATTCGCGGTTGGGGCTTTACCCACACCTATATGTGAAAAATCTCTTCGGATTTTTCTAGAGTGTGTTTGGTAAATTTACATATAACCCCACGCACCCACCAAAATGAATGTACAAATTTGGCGGCACTCATGTGTGCATAGGCGAAAGCATCAAATTCCCCTCCCTCAAACAGGTTCAAAGAGTACAAAAAGCCTTAGTTTAAATTATATTATTTATGTTATTTCTTCGTATTGGCAACGCTGGAACCCCATTTGGAATGTGGCCGCTCATTAAGCAAACTTAACGGAAGCAAAAGAAAAAAAAAGGAGATAGACAACTTGACAGCATAAATGCAGTTGTCAATTCCCCCCGTGCCGGCTGCACGGGGGGAATTTGCCACCCGCGTGTGTCGAATTTGTTTTGCTTTCAAATTAAGCAAAACAAATAATAAAAAAAAAATAGTAACAATTAATAAAATTGTTCAGTGCGTTCTTTCGGTTAGTGCGTGTGAGATTTTGTTCCTCCGATTTTTTTCGCCCGTCGCCCCGAACAAAAGGGAAACATAAAAAAACATAACAAACAAAACAACAAAATAACAACAGCTGTGCCACGAATTTATACCGCGACAACCCCACCTCCACTTTCGAATCTAACCGGAGAAAAATGACCAAGGGTGCAGCACGCCACCCTTGAGAGTTGAGTATCACACGTCCTGTGGTTCTCCGACACGTACGCCCTCAAAGTGGTCTTAATAATTTGGTTAATCCGCTCGGCCCGATTAGCCTGCGGATGATAGTGTGCAGTGTACCGCATCATCTGCACACCATACGACGCGCATAAACTCTGCAGCTCCTTGCTGCGAAACTGTGGCCCATTGTCGCATACCATGGACCTCGGAACTCCAAAGAGCAGGAAGACATTATCTTCCAACTCCTTGCAAACACTCTTTGCCGTTGCATTCCGCAACGGAAACAACAAGGGGAATTTGGTGAAGTAGTCAACCACCGTTAAAATATAACAAAATCCCCGACTAGACTTCACCAAGGGTCCCACCAGATCTACGCAGATCATTTCCCAAGGTTCTAACTTCTTTGTCCTCTCTACCATACAGCTGGCTTATTGTTGTCAGGTTTCACCCTCTGGCAAGCCTGACAACTTTTAATATATCTAGCTATCTCTGCCTTCATTTTTGGCCAATAATATTTCTCACCTACCCTTGCGTATGTTTTCCTAACGCCCATGTGCCCCGATAATGGATTATCGTGACACTCAATAAAATACTGCGCCTATCACTCCTGCCCACAACTCTCATCCACTCGTACCCAGCGCTAAACAAACTATTTGTCCCTGCCTTTATGTGTTTATATAACACCCCATTTTCAATTCTCCAAGCTGGGTAATCGAGTGGTTTATCCTCCACTTTCCGAACCATGCTCTCAAGCCATGGATCTTCTACACGCCCATCTACCTCCCCTACGACTGGGACACTTCTGGAAAGCATGTCGGGCACAACATGATCTTTTCCTTTCCGATGAATGATTTCATAATCATACTGCTGGAGCTTTAAAGCCCATACCAACGAATAATGGTCGGTCACCACTGTGAACCTAACCCCTTCGATGTATGGCCTCAACTTCTCAACTGCCCACAAAACAGCCAAACACTCCTTCTCGCACCTACTCAACGACCTGCTCAAATATGAAATGACCTTCTCCCCTTCATCAAACTGCTGTGTCAAAACGGCACCTATTCCAAAATCGGAAGCATCAGTCTGAACTACGAAGGGTCGTTCGAAATCAGGACAGGTCAGGACCGGCGCCTTCACTAGGCGCTCCTTGGCCTTCAAAAAGCTGTCCTCGCACTCCGGCGACCATCTAAACCTGTTGTTCTTCTTTAGAAGATCAGTTAGAGGTTTCACCAAATCTGCGAAATTCGAAACAAACCTACGATACCAAGAAATGGTGCCAACAAACGACCGGACTTCCCTTACATTTTTGGGCGCTGGAATTTTCAGCATTGCCTCAACTTTCTCGGGGTCAACGTGCAAGCCCTGTCGATCAACAACATAAACTAAGTACCGTAGCGAAGAAAGACAAAAATTACATTTTTCCCTATTCAATCTAAGCCCTGCCGAACAAATCCTCCTCAGGGCCTCCTTCAGAAGCTCAACATGCTTGTCAAATGTATTTGTAACACTAATAACAATATCGTCCAAATACACGAAAACATGGGGTTCCAAGTCAGCCCCAAGGACCTCATCTATAAATCTCTGCCAAGTTGCAGGCGCATTGTGCAGGCCATAAGGCATGCGCTTGAACTGGTAGAGCCCCCTACCCGGAACTGTAAATGCCGTGCAGGCCCTAGACTCCTTCTCTACTGGGATCTGCCAATAAGCGGATTTTATATCCAAACTAGAGAGATATTTGGCGTCCTTTAGCTTATCTAAAGTAGCCGAAATATAAGGGAGGGGGTAACTATCTCGATCCGTATTTTTATTTAATGTCCTATAATCAACGCAAAACCTAATCATCACAACCGGTGATGCCCAAGGGCTATGAGAAATCTCAATCACACCCTTATCTAACATATCCTCTATCTCTTCATCTATGCTCCTCTGAATAGCGGGCGATACCGGATAGTATCGCTGCTTGACTGGTTCCACATTTGGCTTTATACGAATCCGATGTGTGAGGGTATATCTATTTTCATAATTAAAAATTCCAAAATTTTTTTTTTAACTGAACAAATTTGTACGAAAAGTGTACTTCAAACATTTGTAGTGCTCACTATCTATTATTAAATGCAACTCAAACATATTGGGCAACTATTTTGCTTCTACAAATAGCTAAAAAGTACTTAGAAACCCTTACCAAAAGGAGAACATATCCGGCATCTTCCGAATTTTCTTTCTTCTGACAAAACACGCGATAGAGCGAAGATCACAAATCGAGCGTGATCATAAAAACATTAAAGATTTCTGAACTTACTTTGTGAAGAAAAACAATTCTCGAATGTGTCGGTTCCTTTAAAAGTAATATTTTCACCAATTCATCAAGTCAAAAAAATAAATAGTGAAACAGTTTTGAATTATCGCACGTGCCATCGAAAACAACATACGGTTGGCGCGGCCTAAAATAACAGGCGAGAACATTTGGCTTTGGCGGTGATTAGCCCAACGAAACTTTAAAACAATGAAATAATAGCAATAAATATTGCACATCGATTTACAATGACACCGGTTTCAAGACAATCTGATCTCCCCCACCATCCTGGTGCCGCATCATCATTCTCGGAAATACAGCGTGGTCAGAGGCCCTTCGAGATTCCCTTCTTTGAGTGGAGCAGTGAAACACGTGTATCTCGGAGACCCCGAACACTGAAGCTTCCAGAAATCTAACGTTCTGCTACTAACAAAAAGTCTACAAAGTTTTTTCATTTGTGTTAATTCATATTTTCTATTACAAATGTTCAAAGCACAATGAGTACATAAAATTAAAACCTAATCATTAGTTTTTGTTGTATATAAAAAAAAAGAAAAAGAGTTTAAAAACGAACTAATACAAATACAATATTAAAATTGAATAAAATCAGAAAATAATTTCCACAAATACCATAAAGTTATATTTGGTATACTTTTGGATCAATTATTAATTTAAAGTTAAATAAGAAAATGTATTCCCTCATTGTAGATTCACATCATGCAGACGTATAACGTAAAAATAACTCATCCATTTAATTATCTTTATAATATAAAAATTTTCTAATGTAGGATAATCACCAAATTTTCCAAACTCAAAATATGCACCGCCACTGGCGAGGCTTATTCTGATGATAATTATTGGCCTAATCATTAGGATCAAAAGATACTCTTAAAAAACTTAATAAATAGAAGGAAGAAAAAAAAATGTATAGAGCATGAATGAAAGATAGGAAATATAAGAGTTTTGTAGCGAGAACTAATAGAGAGGGATAGACTAATAATTCTCACACTTTAGAGCACGACGACCTACACCAGATTTATTCAGGCGCCTGACGACTTCGTAAGAGTGAAACATGTAAGTCAAATTTTTGGTATGTTCATATAATTGGTTTCTCTTTATTTTTATTCTCGCTGTAATCTACTTCAGAGTGCGTAAGGTGTGATGACAGATGGTCACTCTTGGCTGTTGCCAATTTTGTAGTGCATACTTTGGAGTTTGCCATCACATCTTCGACGAAGTGCATGAGAATGAGTACGACGATATATTTTCGATCGAAAAATTTAGCTTGGAAGTTGTTTTAAAAAAATTTCAATACGAAAAAGAAGAGAATTTGGTGATATGGTTAGAATACAATAAAGACAATTTAAAATTTTATGATTACTAAGGGATAGGAATTGATTTAAAAAGTACTACTATTTACTCTATCTACTACTATTTAGCATAAATACTTTTAATTAACTAAACTAAATACACCATTTTCGAAATGCTTAATGAATTGCTCATGACCTATGGTTTTTTAAAATAAGTTTTTTCCGCGATTTACCGATATACCAGAATATGAATAAATAAATGAATTGAAATTGTATTAGAATTTAAAAATGATGCTCTAACCTTTTAATTTTTGAACACATTAGGTGAATGGTTTAGGGGTAAGCATAAGAAGAAAGTGGGCTAATATGAAAACTGTATATAGTATTAGCAGGTTGGGCGGGTGTAGACATTGAAGGGCTAACTACACCAAGCGCCTTCGTGGTCATCGTGTAATGTCAGAAGTTTCCTGGGTTTTTTTTTGAGTCAATAGTTTGCATTAATTTTTTTTGTTGCTACGTTATTGAATTCGACAAATTCATTTTTCGGTTAGTCGATCCATCTTGATTGTCCGTCTGCATACGAGTTGAAATACTGCGACCTCCTCGAGTTCTGTTTCAGCAGCCACCCCACCCCATTTCTCTGATCACGGCCGGATATGTATGCAGCATAGGCTGCGAGGACAGATAGCCATAGACATTTCCTGTCTAGCGTAGAGGTTCGTTACAGATGTTCGACCAAATGTGTACAACCAAGTCCCTCAGGCATAGCTCAAAAAACTTCAACGACTAACTCTTCAAGAACCGATTTTTTCCTAGTTGACAACGAAGACCTATCAACTAGCGCCGCTACTGACGAGACCTCAACTTGGTCGGAAAACCTCCATTGATTCTTGGCCAAATCTGGCACTACACCGGCCTTAGACCAAAAGTCTACTCCAAGAATCAATGGTTGGGGTAAATCCGGTATTACGAGGCATTCAACGAGGACCGACTTGCCCTCTACCTCGAAAGGGACCGAAACTACCCCCCTAACCGGAACTTGTTCACCATCAGCAAGCGCAACCTTTCTGACCGCAGACGCTACTAAACTCAACCCCCAGGACTTCAACGTGTCCCAGCCCGGCCTACCAAGAATCGTCCTGGTGGCCCCAGAATCTTAAAGCCCTAACATACTCACTCCAAAAATGTTAACACCTAAATATGGCCTATTATCAAATTCTCTACCTAACAACGTAAAACTCAGACAAACTTCGGACGGACGTTGCCTCTGAGGCCTATTTCTATTTTCCCTAGCCAGCTGGTTGCCCGCAGGCAACCTACCTAAACCTCGCGGGCCCTCGGAGCTGCTCTCGGGGCCTCCTCCCTGTCCGAGCGCTCCTGTAATTGCCCTGCTCTCTGAGTGCATCGGGGGCAATCACGCTTCAGGACGCCAGGCCTCCTACAACCAAAACAATAAATCTCCCTAGGGCAGTTATTCAAAACATGCCCAAACCGCTTGCAATTGAAGCACCTAAAGGAACCCTGGGGAGGAGCCTGAATTCTTCTCTCCAACCTAGCGTCACGCAAAGGGGCCCTAACCACTGAAACCTCGGGTTCAGCCGAGACGTACGCCAAGTCTGGCTCCAACAAATTCTTGGATCGGCTGCTGGGCGGCGGCACGAATGCTTCCACATTCGCCCGCACAGCCTCCAGCTTCAGACCCAAGAAAACCAACTCCGACAAAGACTTAGGCTCAGCCAAGCCCAGCTGAGTCTGGTAAAACGGGGACAGGTTTGCGATCACCAGACCCAGCATACGATAAATTTTCTATCTTCAGAAAACCTACCTCACCCAACGAGATGGATAGTCTCGGGGCGGGTTGAGGCTCTCCCTCAACCGCAGACTCCCTACTGAGCCCCTTGGGTGGTCGAGACGGCCTTGGATTCTCATCAAAGGCATCATCTCCGTCACCACCCAAGTCAACCACCTCGTTGAGTTCGCCCAACATTAACAAAACCCTATTCTTGAGCGCCATCTGCTCAACTACTTCCTTGCTCGCTGGCCTCGAACGAGTAAGGCGGCAACTTCGCCAAAATATTCGGACGACTTTGCGTCCTTGGGAGGGGTTTCCATAAGTTTCTCAACTTCGGAAATCTTCCCCTCCACACCCAACCTATCTTCCTCAAAAATAAACGGATATCCCGCAAAGACATCCACGGACCCCCTTCGCTCTATTTGCCTTGATGCCCTCAAGGACTTCCTCATAGACACTACCGGGGTCACTGGCAACTAAGGCATTCAATCCCGAAGTGTTTTTGAAAATCCCGGGATTTCGGGATTTGAAATTACAATCCCGGGATCCCGGGATTTGTTCGGGATTTTCGGGATTTTCCAATTAAATACAATAATTAATATAAAATTAAAGAAAAAATTGTTGCAACAATATTTTAAGTTTAATTTCATTTAAATTCGACAAAGAAATAATATTTATTAAATATAGCATTAAACAAAACAAATAATATTTAAAATAAATAAGTCGAACAAAAAGTAATTCTTTTTAAATTACATTGATCGAAAAATTTTTTTTTGCCACCTGAATCTGAATATTATCATAAAATTCAGCTAGCTCTATTTCATGCTACACACGAAAAAGTTACATTCAGTAGTTTTAGGATTATAGCTAGAACGTATACACGAATTGTTGTTTAAAACATATATCTTTTTTGTAAAAAAAAAAAATTTTTTTAAATTCACAAAATTTTATTCAGATCGATAAAAATTGTTTGTTAACCGTTATTGACAAAAATGTTGTCAATTTTTGTGTGTGTGTAGCACTAAATCTGCAAAAGTGGGTTTTTTTAATTTACCAATTAGATTGGATGTAAATGCACGGCTGTATTTTTGTAGAAAACCGTCAAAAATATCTTAAACACTGCATAAAAAAAGCCTTTAAATTTTAATAAAATCAAAATAAAAAAACTGGTGCAACACATAAATCAAAAAAGAAAAAGAATTATTAAAAAAACTTGTATTAAAAAAAGGTTTCAAATGTTGCACCAAAAACCGAACAACAAAAAACCCGAAATGGTTCGTTACCCCCGCCAAATCTGCACGCCGGTACAACTCCGAGAGATCCACAAAAAAAGCTAGATGCCGCACTATATATATAGGTATATATATATAAAAAAGAAACTGAACCTTTCCCGACACAAAGAAAATAATACCGAACTCAAACGGAACCCTTTTTGAAATTGACACAAAACGACAAATAACCAAAAGAAATTATGTACACACAAAAATTATATTTTGTTAAGCGCACTCGATTTATGGGACCAGACAGACTTGTCTGAATCCCTCGCACGATTCTGTATAGAATCAATTCACCGGCTGGACTTCGATGAAATCGGTGTACAGCAACCACTCGGCTCTGGTGCGGGACGCCACAACAAAAATGGGAAAGGAAGAAAGGCAAGGAAAACGGCCAAACAAAATTCCCGGAAACCACAACTTGAAATTTCCAGCAAGGAAAACACTTCACCAAAATTCAAAATTGACCGAACACGACCTGACAAACTTTATTAATTTTAATACGAATCTAAAGGTGCCGACTGCCACAATAAAACACTAAAAACCACTCGCTGGTAGAAAACACCACCATAGAAAAATACTTCCTTTGACAAATTGTTCCTCAGCCAAGATCCAACCAAGGTTCCACCGCTGCCACCAAACACAATTCGAAAAATCAAAAAAACTCTAGAAAATTTAAATTTTAAATTAAACACTAGCTTAACACAAAACCAAGAAAATTCCAATTTAAAAATTATTTTTGAAAACACAGCTAAAACTTTTTGCACTCTCCTATTCCTGTCCAAAAAATAACTCAAAGAATCAGAATATGTAAGCGCCAATGACGCTCGCTTTCCATTTTCTGCTCTCCCCCCACACATAAGCGCGACCTAACGCAGAAGCCAGTATTCGCGGTTGGGGCTTTACCCACACCTATATGTGAAAAATCTCTTCGAATTTTTCTAGAGTGTGTTTGGTAAATTTACATATAACCCCCCGCACCCACCAAAATGAATATACAAATTTGGCGGCACTCATGTGTGCATAGGCGCAAGCATCAATGTTCTCAAATTCCCCTCCCTCAAACAGGTTCAAAGAGTACAAAAAGCCTTAGTCTAAATTAAATTATTTATGTTATTTCTTCGTATTGGCAACGCTGGAAACCCATTGGAATGTGGCCGCTCATTAAGCAAACTTAACGAAAGTAAAAGAAAAGAAAACAGGAGAAAGACAACTTGACAGCATAAATGCAGTTGTCAATTCCCCCAGTGCCGGCTGCATTCCACTCGCGAGTGGCTTTCAAATTAAGCAAAACAAATAATAAAAAAACTAGAGAGTGGACTATCTTCGGCTATACCGAAGTTGAAATACCCCCACACAGTAGAAAGAAGTACCTCGAACATAAAAAATGTGGTCTCAAGACCCTATTTTGAGCCAATTATAGGTGGTTTTGGAGCCCAAACCATGTCCAATATCCATTTCTAAAAATTTCCAATCAAATCCGAAAAAAAAAAAAAATTGGTCTCAGGACCCCATTTAGACCATTATATATGTGGCTTCGGAACCTCGGACCATGTCAAAAATACGTTTCTAAACATTTCCAATGGAATACAACAATAAAAAAGACTTGAAAAATTTTTACCTTTTTTTTCGGTGTATGGGAGCCACGCCCAGTTTTTGTCCGATTTGGCTGATTCTCGAACTTGATCTCAGTATTCACGAGAAAAACATGTAAAAAAAGTTTCAAGTCGATATCTCCAAAACTGCGACCGCTATCGTGCGGACGGACAGACGGACAGACGGACAGACGGACATCGCTAAATCGACTCAGGAGGTGATACTGATCAAGAATATATATACTTTTCCATACCGGACACGCCTCCTTATGGGCGTTACAAACGTTGTGACAATGTTAGTATACCCTGCCACAGTGAGTGTGGGGGTATAAAAATAGTAACAATTAATAAAATTGTTCAGTGCGTTCTTTCGGTTAGTGCGTGTGAGATTTTGTTCCTCCGATTTTGTTCGCCCATCGCCCCGAACAAAAGAAACATAAAAAAAACATAACAAACAAAACAACAACAACTGTGCCGCGAATTTATACCGCGACAATATAAGGTAAAATTAATTTAATAAAACGAATAGGAATACCATCATCGCCAAGAGCGTTAGAGCGTATTTTCATAATAGACTTAATGACTTCATCTCATCCACATTATGAAAAGTGAATAGATCTGTTTCAGGAAAACTAATAGTTTGACAATGAAAATTATTAGAAGGCACAATGCTAGTAGAAAGGAAACAATTATTAAGAGTGTTAGGCTCAACATTACACACAGAATTGTCTTTACGACACACTCCAAGATTTCGGATATTTTTCCAAAGAACTTTTGAAGGAAGAGAGCAATTCAATTTTTTATAAAAAAAATGTTTTCTTGGACTGTCTAACTATTGAGACAGCCTCATTACGAGCATGTTTGAAATGCTCCCAATTTTCAGCAGTTTGGCGCTTCTTCCATTTAAGGTGCAGTTTGTTCTTTCTTTTTATAGCCAATCTAACATTTGACGTATTCCAAGGACAAGAATTATTAACAACACACTCAAAGAATTATTATGTTTGGAGAACGTTTGCTTCAAATATACTACTTTTGAATACAAACTTAAACGAAAAAACAAACCAAAAACCTTTGCTCCAAATTAAGTCGTTTTGCCGCAAATAATAAATTAATTTGCAACAATTCAAAAACGTTTCCAACATTTTTTAATTGCTGCAAATTAAAAACTAATTTCGAATAAACGTTTAAACGAATTCGATATAAGCTTTGTTTTTATCGACCAGAACGAAAGTAGCTCAGTGGCACAGCGTGTATGTGCATAACTTATAAACCTTACGTCGCAAACGAAACAACAAACGACGTGTGTTTGTCTAATTTTTCGTTTCTTACGAACGAAAAAATTCGTTGAGTGAAGTTACACCCAGCCCATGTCTGTTTAGTTTGCAACCAAGCTTAAACAACAAAAAAAAATTTTTTAACTCAGACAGGATTCGAACGCGGAACGTAAGGTTTATAAGTTCCCTACATACACGCTGTGCCACGGAGCTACTTTCGTTGTGGTCGATAAAAACAAAGCTTATATCGAATTCGATTTAAACAATGTAAATGTTTATTAGAAATTAGTTTTTAATTTCCAGCAATTTAAAAGTAATTTTCCAATGTAAACGTTTACATTTAAAAGGACCTTTTTGACGAAATTAGAGGGTACCCGAAAAAACCGATAATCAGCAGTCCTGAAATACTAGAAAATAAGTTATCAAACCGCGTCGGTTTTCGAAAGCCTCAAAATTGTTGTACAGTGTTATTGCCAAAAAATATTCCTGATGTATTTACGGTTCTGGGATTTAAAAGATCGCCAGAGCACGAAAATCTTAACAATTTTTTATTTCGGTATCCTGATTTGTAGGACTCCTCAAACTTTCAAATTCGATTTTTTTGTGGTAGCAAATTCCACTTTCGGGTCTTCAATCTTTTGTATTTCTCATTAATAAAAAACTTTTTGTATCGGTTTTTTTTTTCTCAAAAATTTTTATTTTGAATTTTTTATTTATTTGTTTATGCATGTGTATTGTCGTCCTCTACAAAATCTTTAGCCTGCTCTTTAGTAACACAGTCAATATGACTCACTTTATTTCTAAAGCGAACACCATAAAATTTGTGTGCATTTTCTAGAAGTTCTGGTCGAAAAGTAGTTGTTATAAATTGTGCTTTGTCACTCAGTTCGTGAATCATATCGGCAACAGCTTTTCTATGCTGAGCATCCAGAGCCTGTAATTAAAAAAATGAAAACAGTTAGCATAAATAATCAAAATTGGCACATCGTGTGAGATTCAAGAGTAGTACCATAGGGATATATCTTAGGTCCGTTGTTGTTTATGTACATATAAACGATCTACCGAATATGTATTATGCAACACTGTAGCATTCATTTGTACGCTGATGACGTACTATATATATGTTGTAAAAGAAATGAGCTTCACAGCTGCACAATAGAGCATCCATAAATGCAACAGTGTTTTTTTGTTCGCTCCCCGCGCATTTTCGGAAAGGTGGGGGCTCAAAAAAAACATCTGCGAAAAAACCGGACTCCAGTAGTGGAAAAAAGCCAGGCCGGCTTTGTCTTAAAAATTGACTAAAAAATAGTTTATAGCTTTATCTATCTGTAACTTTTAAAATAGGGGATTTAGGCGATTCGACTATATAAACATTTTTTTGCAGAATGAGAGGATAAACATTTTCCCAATAAACACTTTTAGCCTACGTGGAACTTGATGAAATTGATCTCATGCATATTTGGATGGATGTAAAATATAGTGCTTATAATCATTTAATAGGGCATTGAATGTAGTTTATTTCAACATTTGAAATTTTGGAAAAATTTTAATTTTTAGGGAAAAAATAGATTTTTAAAGAAAAAAAATTGTTTTTTTGTATTAGTATTGAAAAATATGTGCAGATTCAAGATACTCCTCCTTCTTCATGTAAATATTTCAGGAACACTCGGAGAGTGTTTTAAGATCGAATACACAGCAACTATTGATAAATTTATAGTATATATCAACACTACACTCAAAGAATTTTTTCGTTCGTAAGAAACGAAAAATTAGACAAACACACTTCGTTTGTTGTTTCGTTTGCGACCAACGTTAAAGTAACGAAAAAAAAAATGTTCAGCTCAGCCAGGATTCGAACGCGGGACGTAAGGTTTATAAGTTACGCACATACACGCTGTGCCACTGAGCTACTTTCGTTCTGGTCGATAAAAACAAAGCTTATATTGAATTCGTTTAAACGTTTATTCGAAATTAGTTTTTAATTTGCAGCAATTTAAAAACGTTTCCAATAAAAGTTAAATGCAATACTTTTATTGGAAACGTTTTTGAATTGTTGCAAATTAATTTATTATTTGCGGCAAAACGACTTAATTTGGAGCAAAGGTTTTTGGTTTGTTTTTTCGTTTAAGTTTGTATTCAAAAGTAGTATATTTGAAGCAAACGTTCTCCAAACATAATAATTCTTTGAGTGTAACAATATGAAGTCTGCGTATAAAGCTATTTCTTGTGCAGTGACTCACATACACATTTTATAGTATCGATATTGGTATCATTGTAAAGGTCTAATCAATACATAATCTGTTATGTACCTATTTGGAAAATTTTGTTTAAAATTAACCTACTTTTCGAACTTTTTTCCTGGGGGTTACAAAACTGTTTTTTGTATGCAAAAAGGTGCTCTGGTCAAAATAAAGTAACTTTGCAAAAGAAGGTTTAACAATAAAACCATTTCCTGAATTTTGATAATCTTAATATATAAAAACGTTGGTGCGTATGTATGAGTGAACATCACGGCTAAACCACTGAACGTATCAGAACCATACAAACACCATACGTTTATTTGTGAGCTCCGGAAGGTTTGTGTACTACTTTGGACTTGATTGGTCAAAGAAGCACTCATACAATTTAAGTATTAGTTCAAAATATATCTGGGATACTTTCCAGCACACATGGTATTATGCTTCTTAATCCAAAGAGCAAATAAATGAGTAAAATTGAGCAATAGTTTTATTACATTAAATGGTTGTTTTCGAATTTTTAAGCATAAATAAGTATCGTTGTCATGTTTTTAGACTGGATAAGTGGACGTGGCACCGCCCATCCACTCATAACAATATTCAAATGTCGCAATTTTCGAGCTATCGACTCCATACATATTTTGGAGTTTCTCTTCTTTTTGCTTTTATTTGGATGGTATTGAAAATAGACAACATCGGACAAAAACCACGCCTACCTCCCATACAAAATGGTCGCCCAATATTCGTTATTTTCGTTTATCTTGAGCAATACAGAACCGATTTGGACGCCGTTTTTTGTATTTGGTTAGAAATTATGTCTGGAAAATTCTCCACCACAACAGTAAAGAATTGGAAGAGAGCGGACTGGAGCACGAATTGCAGCCACACGTGCATCAGAAAATGACGCTTATAGAACCAAAGAAAAATATATTGATTTTTAGGGGGTCCTGTCAAGCCTCAATGATTAGAAAATCAAAGTAGGGTCCAATACAAAAAAAAATTAATTAATTAATAATGCGTTTCAGAATAAGAAAAATACGTGCAAAAAAACTATAAATATCCATTTTGGGCGGTGCCCCCCTCGTAGGACCAACAAATAAAAATTGTATTCAGGTTAAGGCATTCAATCCCGGGATCCCGAAATCCCGGGATCCCATACGTTTTCTCAATCCCGGAAACCCTGGATTTTGAGTCCGGAATCCCGGGATTCAAAAAATGCTTTTTTTATGCATTGCTTAAGATATTTTTGACGTTTTTCCACAAAAATTCAGCCGTGCATTTACATTCAATCTAATTGGTAAATTTAAAAAACCCACTTTTGCAGATTTAGTGCTACACACACACACAAATTTACAAAATGTTTGTCAATAACGGTTAACAAACAACTTTTATCGATCTGAATCAAATTTTTTCAATTTAAACAATTTTTTTTTACAAAAAAGATGTATGTTAAAATTATTTTGTTGACCGTGTATTGAAAACTTTACGAATTGGATAAATGGTAAATGTGTGTTTTACTTTGGAATGGACACCAGTTTCAATAGTTTTAAACAACAATTCGTGTATCTGTTCCCGCTATAATACTAAAACTACTGAAACTAAGTTTTTCGTGTGTAGCATGAAATGGAGCTGGCAGAATTTTATGATTACATTCGGATTCAGGTGGCAAAAAAATGATTTGTTCGATCAATGTAATTTAAAAAGAATTACTTTTTGTTCGACTATATTTAAATTTATCTTTACTATTTATAAAATTGAAAACGTTAATTTGGTTGTAACGGGTAAGAGCAAAAACTACACCCAGAAAACAAAAACAGTTGTGGCAGCAGAATTTTCGGCCAACCGAATGCTAGCGGCTGTCACAACATCTACTTTCTGATGTTGCAGCGTCTACTATTTGTTGTCCCAACATCTACTGTCTGACGCAGCAACATCTCTCTGATACTGCAAAAAGAATGTCAAAAAAAATGCTAACGTGTAAGAGCGAGACAACAATTTACTTAAATTGTGCAAATGAAAAAAAAATATACAAAAAAAAGTATTACGAAAAAGAACGTAAGAAAAAGAAAGCAAATGTGTTTGATGTTGTCTTGTAAAACTAGAGAAATAGTTTTATAATTTAATTTCATACATAAACACAAGACTTTTAATGCGGAATAATTCTCAATTCTTACACGAATTTGATGGGCAAACTACTTTTTACTGCAAATACATATGGTGTTTTATATCCACGCGCTTTCATAAAACGCGCTTTCATAAAACGCAATATTTAATTATTTCATTCAATTCACAAAAAATTCTAAATGTTGAAATACGTGTTTTTCCGAAGTTAACAAAATAGAAACTATTCCGCACAATTTTTCGAAGCATAAAACACTTCTTTTAGTTTGCAATTCATTATAGTTTAATCATAATTAGGTTTTAAAAATATTTTCTAGATGCGTAAAAGATAATCAAGATGGATGCATAATGGTGATGGACAAAATTTGATGCATAATAGTGATGGGTGATATACTAAAGGGGATGCCACACCGGCATCAATTGACGCCGAGTGCTGACAAATTTTTGTTGTTTGCCAAATAAAAATTTTTGTGGTTTGGCAAAATTAAAAATTAACACTAATTGAAAGAGCGAGTGAATATTTTTCCAGATTTTTTCGACGCCAGCTTCAAGGTGGGGTTATCAGTCAAAAGAGTGTTATTTTAATTGCTAAATTTGTTAAAGAAATACGTAATGTAATTAAAGGACGCTATTACAAATGAATGTTTTAATGAAATATTTTATGAATCAATTTAAAACATATCGATCTTCATTGAAGAAAAAAGAAAATATTTGTACATATTGATTAAAATAATCTCTATGGCCCCGAAATTGTCCAAAAAACTTCCATTACCCCAATCTGCATTAGCGAAATTCTCGCATACTATACATCGCATACGATAAATCGTAAGTGTAGACCACTTATAGCAACCCTTTTGTGACATAAAGGTAAAAGGTGTCAGATTGACCTGGCGTCAAATGTATTTGCGTGTGGCACGCATCAAAAATAAATAAATCAAATAAATAGGGGTCAAAGGACGCCTGTGTGGCATGGGCTTAAGCCTTCAACTATTTTTCTGAATTAGTTTGCAGCCTTTGTAATGGCTGGTTAAATGTTTATTTTTGTGAATTTTGATAATAGAAACTTAGATTAAAAGGAAGAAATCAGTAGATAAAAACACAAAAGTTAAAATAAAAATTGATTTGCAACACTGGTCTTTTGCTTCATACATGGCATCACTGTTAGTTGTCACGGTTCACAAGCGAATTCAGTTGCTACACGCGAGTGTGGGTTCGGTTGTGGTAGCTTTTTATTTGAAATGTTCTGTCAGCTGAAAAAAAGTGGCTGCTTCAATCTACTATTCTGTTGTTATATCCGAATTGAACATTTTTCCGTTTCTTCTGGTATTACAAGCGATAAGTCAATAAATAAAAAAAATGACTGGTTTCAGTAAACGTTATAAATTATATTTCTAATGGCTCGTTCGATTAGCAATATTTCCTCAGTGAATTTTCTAATAAAATTCCCGGCAAACTCTGGCTGCAGGCTGTGTGAACGGATTTTGGTTTGCAATTAGACTAAAGTCGCGTTATGTTGGCATTACAATTTGTTGTTTTAAAAATTTGCGTCCTAAGTTTAATTAAGTTGCACTTGAAATGTAACTTTAGAACCTTTTCATTGATACCAATATCGATACTAAAAAATTATACTGTGAACCACTGTACTGAAATAAACAAATCATGTAACATTGAAATTGCCTGCCTTTCAATTTTAATTTCATGACAAAATTTGTTAATTTGATGATTCCATTCGTTTTTCATGTCATTTTGATACTATTTTTGTTAAATTGGTATGAAAAACAATAAATATACGTTTAAGTAACGAAAAAAAAAATGTTCAGCTCAGCCAGGATTCGAACGCGGGACGTAAGGTTTATAAGTTACGCACATACACGCTGTGCCACTGAGCTACTTTCGTTCTGGTCGATAAAAACAAAGCTTATATCGAATTCGTTTAAACGTTTATTCGAAATTAGTTTTTAATTTGCAGCAATTTAAAAACGTTTCCAATAAAAGTTAAATGCAATACTTTTATTGGAAACGTTTTTGAATTGTTGCAAATTAATTTATTATTTGCGGCAAAACGACTTAATTTGGAGCAAAGGTTTTTGGTTTGTTTTTTCGTTTAAGTTTGTATTCAAAAGTAGTATATTTGAAGCAAACGTTCTCCAAACATAATAATTCTTTGAGTGTAACAATATGAAGTCTGCGTATAAAGCTATCGATATTGGTATCATTGGAAAGGTCTAATCAATACCTTTCGAATGAATGCCATAATCTGTTATGTACCTATTTGGAAAATTTTGTTTAAAATTAACCTACTTTTCGAACTTTTTTCCTGGGGGTTACAAAACTGTTTTTTGTATGCAAAAAGGTGCTCTGGTCAAAATAAAGTAACTTTGCAAAAGAAGGTTTAACAATAAAACCATTTCCTGAATTTTGATAATCTTAATATATAAAAACGTTGGTGCGTATGTATGAGTGAACATCACGGCTAAACCACTGAACGTATCAGAACCATACAAACACCATATTTTTATTTGTGAGCTCCGGAAGGTTTGTGTACTACTTCGGACTTGATTGGTCAAAGAAGCAGGGTACCACTCATACAATTTAAGTATTAGTTCAAAATATATCTGGGATACTTTCCAGCACACATGGTATTATGCTTCTTAATCCAAAAGAGCAAATAAATGAGTAAAATTGAGCAATAGTTTTATTACATTAAATGGTTGTTTTCGAATTTTTAAGCATAAATAAGTATCGTTGTCATGTTTTTAGACTGGATAAGTGGACGTGGCACCGCCCATCCACTCATAACAATATTCAAATGTCGCAATTTTCGAGCTATCGACTCCATACATATTTTGGAGTTTCTCTTCTTTTTGCTTTTATTTGGATGGTATTGAAAATAGACAACATCGGACAAAAACCACGCCTACCTCCCATACAAAATGGTCGCCCAATATTCGTTATTTTCGTTTATCTTGAGCAATACAGAACCGATTTGGACGCCGTTTTTTGTATTTGGTTAGAAATTATGTCTGGAAAATTCTCCACCACAACAGTAAAGAATTGGAAGAGAGCGGACTGGAGCACGAATTGCAGCCACACGTGCATCAGAAAATGACGCGTATAGAACCAAAGAAAAATATATTGATTTTTAGGGGGTCCTGTAAAGCCTCAATGATTAGAAAATCAAAGTAGGGTCCAATACAAAAAAAAATTAATTAATTAATAATGCGTTTCAGAATAAGAAAAATACGTGCAAAAAAACTATAAATATCCATTTTGGGCGGTGCCCCCCTCGTAGGACCAACAAATAAAAATTGTATTCAGGTTAAGGCATTCAATCCCGGGATCCCGAAATCCCGGGATCCCATACGTTTTCTCAATCCCGGAAACCCTGGATTTTGAGTCCGGAATCCCGGGATTCAAAAAATGCTTTTTTTATGCATTGCTTAAGATATTTTTGACGTTTTTCCACAAAAATGCAGCCGTGCATTTACATTCAATCTAATTGGTAAATTTAAAAAACCCACTTTTGCAGATTTAGTGCACACACACAAATTTACAAAATATTTGTCAATAACGGTTAACAAACAACTTTTATCGATCTGAATCAAATTTTTTCAATTTAAACAATTTTTTTTTACAAAAAAGATGTATGTTAAAATTATTTTGTTGACCGTGTATTGAAAACTTTACGAATTGGATTAATGGTTTTGTGTGTGTTTTACTTTGGAATGGACACCAGTTTCAATAGTTTTAAACAACAATTCGTGTATCTGTTCCCGCTATAATACTAAAACTACTGAAACTAAGTTTTTCGTGTGTAGCATGAAATGGAGCTGGCAGAATTTTATGATTACATTCGGATTCAGGTGGCAAAAAAATGATTTGTTCGATCAATGTAATTTAAAAAGAATTACTTTTTGTTCGACTATATTTATCTTTATCTTTACTATTTATAAAATTGAAAACGGTAATTTGGTTGTAACGGGTAAGACCAAAAACTACACCCAGAAAACAAAAACTGTTGTGGCAGCAGAATTTTCGGCCAACCGAATGCTAGCGGCTGTCACAACATCTACTTTCTGATGTTGCAGCGTCTACTATTTGTTGTCCCAACATCTACTGTCTGACGCAGCAACATCTCTCTGATACTGCAAAAAGAATGTCAAAAAAATGCTAACGTGTAAGAGCGAGACAACAATTTACTTAAATTGTGCAAATGAAAAAAAAATATACAAAAAAAAGTATTACGAAAAAGAACGTAAGAAAAAGAAAGCAAATGTGTTTGATGTTGTCTTGTAAAACTAGAGAAATAGTTTTATAATTTAATTTCATATATAAACACAAGACTTTTAATGCGAAATAATTCTCAATTCTTACACGAATTTGATGGGCAACATACTTTTTACTGCAAATACATATAGTGTTTTATATCCACAATTAACGCGTTTTCATAAAACGCAATGTTTAATTATTTCATTCAATTCACAAAAAATTCTAAATGTTGAAATACGTATTTTTCCGAAGTTAACAAAATAGAAACTATTCCGCACAATTTTTTGAAGCATAAAACACTTCTTTTAGTTTGCAATTCATTATAGTTTAATCATAATTAGGTTTTAAAAATATTTTCTAGATGCGTAAAAGATAAACAAGATGGATGCATAATGGTGATTGACAAAATTTGATGCATAATAGTGATGGGTGATATACTAAAGGGGATGCCACACCGGCGTCAATTGACGCCGAGTGCTGACAAATTTTTGTTGTTTGCCAAATAAAAATTTTTGTGGTTTGGCAAAATTAAAAATTAACACTAATTGAAAGAGCGAGTGAATATTTTGTTCAGATTTTTTCGACGCCAGCTTCAAGGTGGGGTTATCAGTCAAAAGAGTGTTATTTTAATTGCTAAATTTGTTAAAGAAATACGTAATGTAATTAAAGGACGCTATTACAAATGAATGTTTTAATGAAATATTTTATGAATCAATTTAAAACATATCGATCTTCATTGAAGAAAAAAGAAAATGTTTGTACATATTGATTAAAATAATCTCTATGGCCCCGAAATTGTCCAAAAAAACTTCCATTACCCCAATCTGCATTAGCGAAATTCTCGCATACTATACATCGCATACGATAAATCGTAAGTGTAGACCACTTATAGCAACCCTTTTGTGACATAAAGGTAAAAGGTGTCAGATTGACCTGGCGTCAAATGTATTTGCGTGTGGCACGCATCTAAAAATTAAAACAGCGTAAAACAGAGTAAAAATTCAAATAAATAGGGGTCAAAGGACGCCTGTGTGGCATGGGCTTAAGCCTTCAACTATTTTTCTGAATTAGTTTGCAGCCTTTGTAATGGCTGGTCAAATGTTTATTTTTGTGAATTTTGATAAAAGAAACTTAGATTAAAAGGAAGAAATCAGTAGATAAAAACACAAAAGTTAAAATAAAAATTGATTTGCAACACTGGTCTTTTGCTTCATACATGGCATCACTGTTAGTTGTCACGGTTCACAAGCGAATTCAGTTGCTACACGCGAGTGTGGGTTCGGTTGTGGTAGCTTTTTTATTTGAAATGTTCTGTCAGCTGAAAAAAAGTGGCTGCTTCAATCTACTATTCTGTTGTTATATCCGAATTGAACATTTTTCCGTTTCTTCTGGTATTACAAGCGATAAGTCAATAAATAAAAAAAGGACTGGTTTCAGTAAACGTTATAAATTATATTTCTAATGGCTCGTTCGATTAGCAATATTTCCTCAGTGAATTTTCTAATAAAATTCCATTATTTGTTTGACGCCTTCGGTGAAGTCGAAGTCGCTGCTTTTTGAGTTTGACAAGAGAGTCAAACGCCATCTGCCGTAGCTTAAGGTTCATTTAGATCGCACGAACGAGTGAACAAAATGCTGTTCATTCGGTCGGTGTAAACACCCCGGCAAACTCTGGCTGCATGCTGTGTGAACGGATTTTGGTTTGCAATTAAATTAAAAATTTGCGTCCTAAGTTTAATTAAGTTGCACTTGAAATGTAACTTTAGAACCTTTTCATTGATACCAATATCGATACTAAAAAATTATACTGTGAACCACTGTACTGAAATAAACAAATCATGTAACATTGAAATTGCCTGCCTTTCAATTTTAATTTCATGACAAAATTTGTTAATTTGATGATTCCATTCGTTTTTCATGTCATTTTGATACTATTTTTGTTAAATTGGTATGAAAAACAATAAATATACGTTTAAGTAACGAAAAAAAAAATGTTCAGCTCAGCCAGGATTCGAACGCGGGACGTAAGGTTTATAAGTTACGCACATACACGCTGTGCCACTGAGCTACTTTCGTTCTGGTCGATAAAAACAAAGCTTATATCGAATTCGTTTAAACGTTTATTCGAAATTAGTTTTTAATTTGCAGCAATTTAAAAACGTTTCCAATAAAAGTTAAATGCAATACTTTTATTGGAAACGTTTTTGAATTGTTGCAAATTAATTTATTATTTGCGGCAAAACGACTTAATTTGGAGCAAAGGTTTTTGGTTTGTTTTTTCGTTTAAGTTTGTATTCAGTAGTATATTTGAAGCAAACGTTCTCCAAACATAATAATTCTTTGAGTGTAACAATATGAAGTCTGCGTATAAAGCTATTTCTTGTGCAGTGACTCACATACACATTTTATAGTATCGATATTGGTATCCTTGGAAAGGTCTAATCAATACCTTTCGAATGAATGCCATAATCTGTTATGTACCTATTTGGAAAATTTTGTTTAAAATTAACCTACTTTTCGAACTTTTTTCCTGGGGGTTACAAAACTGTTTTTATACCCCCACACACACTGTGGCAGGGTATACTCACTTTGTCACAACGTTTGTAACGCCCATAAGGAGGCGTGTCCGGTATGGAAAAGTATATATATTCTTGATCAGCATCACCTCCTGAGTCGATTTAGCGATGTCCGTCTGTCTGTCCGTCTGTCCGTCTGTCCGTCTGACCGTCTGTCCGTCTGTCCGTCCGCACGATAGAGGTCGCAGTTTTGGAGATATCGACTTGAAACTTTGGGTACATGTTTTTCTCGTGAATACTGAGATCAAGTTCGAGAATCAGCCAAATCGGACAAAAACTGGGCGTGGCTCCCATACACCGAAAAAAAAAGGTAAAAATTGTTCAAGTCTTTTTTATTGTTGTATTCGATTGGAAATGTTTAGAAACGTATTTTTGACATGGTCCGAGGTTCCGAAGCCACATATATAAGGGTCTGAATGGGGTCTTGAGACCAAAATTTTTTTTTTGGTGGATTTGATTGGAAATTTTGTGAAATGGATTTTGGACATGTTCCGGGCTCCAAAACCACCTATAATTGGGTCAAAATAGGGTCTTGAGACCACGTTTTTTTATATTCGAGGTACTTCTTCCTACAGTGTGGGGGTATTTCAGCTTCGGTATAGCCGAAGATAGTCCACTCTCTAGTTTGTATGCAAAATGGTGCTCTGGTCAAAATAAAGTAACTTTGCAAAAGAAGGTTTAACAATAAAACCATTTCCTGAATTTTGATAATCTTAATATATAAAAACGTTGGTGCGTATGTATGAGTGAACATCACGGCTAAACCACTGAACGTATCAGAACCATACAAACACCATATTTTTATTTGTGAGCTCCGGAAGGTTTGTGTACTACTTCGGACTTGATTGGTCAAAGAAGCAGGGTACCACTCATACAATTTAAGTATTAGTTCAAAATATATCTGGGATACTTTCCAGCACACATGGTATTATGCTTCTTAATCCAAAAGAGCAAATAAATGAGTAAAATTGAGCAATAGTTTTATTACATTAAATGGTTGTTTTCGAATTTTTAAGCATAAATAAGTATCGTTGTCATGTTTTTGGACTGGATAAGTGGACGTGGCACCGCCAATCCACTCATAACAATATTCAAATGTCGCAATTTTCGAGCTATCGACTCCATACATATTTTGGAGTTTCTCTTCTTTTTGCTTTTATTTGGATGGTATTGAAAATAGACAACATCGGACAAAAACCACGCCTACCTCCCATACAAAATGGTCGCCCAATATTCGTTATTTTCGTTTATCTTGAGCAATACAGAACCGATTTGGACGCCGTTTTTTGTATTTGGTTAGAAATTATGTCTGGAAAATTCTCCACCACAACAGTAAAGAATTGGAAGAGAGCGGACTGGAGCACGAATTGCAGCCACACGTGCATCAGAAAATGACGCTTATAGAACCAAAGAAAAATATATTGATTTTTAGGGGGTCCTGTAAAGCCTCAATGATTAGAAAATCAAAGTAGGGTCCAATACAAAAAAAAATTAATTAATTAATAATGCGTTTCAGAATAAGAAAAATACGTGCAAAAAAACCATAAATATCCATTTTGGGCGGTGCCCCCCTCGTAGGACCAATAAATAAAAATTGTATTCAGGTTAAGGCATTCAATCCCGGGATCCCGAAATTCCGGGATCCCGTACGTTTTCTCAACCCTGGATTTTGAGTCCGGAATCCCGGGATTCAAAAAATGCTTTTTTTATGCATTGCTTAAGATATTTTTGACGTTTTTCCACAAAAATTCAGCCGTGCATTTACATTCAATCTAATTGGTAAATTTAAAAAACCCACTTTTGCAGATTTAGTGCTACACACACACACAAATTTACAAAATTTTTGTCAATAACGGTTAACAAACAACTTTTATCGATCTGAATCAAATTTTTTCAATTTACAAAAAAGATGTATATTAAAATTATTTTGTTGACCGTGTATTGAAAACTTTACGAATTGGATTAATGGTTTTGTGTGTGTTTTACTTTGGAATGGACACCAGTTTCAAAAGTTTTAAACAACAATTCGTGTATCTGTTCCCGCTATAATACTAAAACTACTGAAAGTAAGTTTTTCGTGTGTAGCATGAAATGGAGCTGGCAGAATTTTATGATTATATTCGGATTCAGGTGGCAAAAAAATGATTTGTTCGATCAATGTAATTTAAAAAGAATTACTTTTTGTTCGACTATATTTATCTTTATCTTTACTATTTATAAAATTGAAAACGGTAATTTGGTTGTAACGGGTAAGACCAAAAACTACACCCAGAAAACAAAAACTGTTGGGGCAGCAGAATTTTCGGCCAACCGAATGCTAGCGGCTGTCACAACATCTACTTTCTGATGTTGCAGCGTTTACTATTTGTTGTCCCAACATCTACTGTCTGACGCAGCAACATCTCTCTGATACTGCAAAAAGAATGTCAAAAAAATGCTAACGTGTAAGAGCGAGACAACAATTTACTTAAATTGTGCAAATGAAAAAAAAATATACAAAAAAAAGTATTACGAAAAAGAACGTAAGAAAAAGAAAGCAAATGTGTTTGATGTTGTCTTGTAAAACTAGAGAAATAGTTTTATAATTTAATTTCATATATAAACACAAGACTTTTAATGCGAAATAATTCTCAATTCTTACACGAATTTGATGGGCAACATACTTTTTACTGCAAATACATATGGTGTTTTATATCCACAATTAACGCGCTTTCATAAAACGCAATATTTAATTATTTCATTCAATTCACAAAAAATTCTAAATGTTGAAATACGTATTTTTCCGAAGTTAACAAAATAGAAACTATTCCGCACAATTTTTTGAAGCATAAAACACTTCTTTTAGTTTGCAATTCATTATAGTTTAATCTTAATTAGGTTTTAAAAATATTTTCTAGATGCGTAAAAGATAAACAAGATGAATGCATAATGGTGATGGACAAAATTTGATGCATAATAGTGATGGGTGATATACTAAAAGGGATGCCACACCGGCGTCAATTGACGCCGAGTGCTGACAAATTTTTGTTGTTGCCAAATAAAAATTTTTGTGGTTTGGCAAAATTAAAAATTAACACTAATTGAAAGAGCGAGTGAATATTTTGTTCAGATTTTTTCGACGCCAGCTTCAAGGTGGGGTTATCAGTCAAAAGAGTGTTATTTTAATTGCTAAATTTGTTAAAGAAATACGTAATGTAATTAAAAGACGCTATTACAAATGAATGTTTTAATGAAATATTTTATGAATCAATTTAAAACATATCGATCTTCATTGAAGAAAAAAGAAAATGTTTGTACATATTGATTAAAATAATCTCTATGGCCCCGAAATTGTCCAAAAAAACTTCCATTACCCCAATCTGCATTAGCGAAATTCTCGCATACTATACATCGCATACGATAAATCGTAAGTGTAGACCACTTATAGCAAACCTTTTGTGACATAAAGGTAAAAGGTGTCAGATTGAGCTGGCGTCAAATGTATTTGCGTGTGGCACGCATCTAAAAATTAAAACATCGTAAAACAGAGTAAAAATTCAAATAAATAGGGGTCAAAGGACGCCTGTGTGGCATGGGCTTAAGCCTTCAACTATTTTTCTGAATTAGTTTGCAGCCTTTGTAGTGGCTGGTCAAATGTTTATTTTTGTGAATTTTGATAAAAGAAACTTAGATTAAAAGGAAGAAATCAGTAGATAAAAACACAAAAGTTAAAATTAAAATTGATTTGCAACACTGGTCTTTTGCTTCATACATGGCATCACTGTTAGTTGTCACGGTTCACAAGCGAATTCAGTTGCTACACGCGAGTGTGGGTTCGGTTGTGGTAGCTTTTTTATTTGAAATGTTCTGTCAGCTGAAAAAAAGTGGCTGCTTCAATCTACTATTCTGTTGTTATATCCGAATTGAACATTTTTCCGTTTCTTCTGGTATTACAAGCGATAAGTCAATAAATAAAAAAAAGGACTGGTTTCAGTAAACGTTATAAATTATATTTCTAATGGCTCGTTCGATTAGCAATATTTCCTCAGTGAATTTTCTAATAAAATTCCATTATTTGTTTGACGCCTTCGGTGAAGCCGAAGTCGCTGCTTTTTGAGTTTGACAAGAGAGTCAAACGCCATCTGCCGTAGCTTAAGGTTCATTTAGATCGCACGAACGAGTGAACAAAATGCTGTTCATTCGGTCGGTGTAAACACCCCGGCAAACTCTGGCTGCATGCTGTGTGAACGGATTTTGGTTTGCAATTAAATTAAAAATTTGCGTCCTAAGTTTAATTAAGTTGCACTTGAAATGTAACTTTAGAACCTTTTCATTGATACCAATATCGATACTAAAAAATTATACTGTGAACCACTGTACTGAAATAAACAAATCATGTAACATTGAAATTGCCTGCCTTTCAATTTTAATTTCATGACAAAATTTGTTAATTTGATGATTCCATTCGTTTTTCATGTCATTTTGATACTATTTTTGTTAAATTGGTATGAAAAACAATAAATATACGTTTAAGTAACGAAAAAAAAAATGTTCAGCTCAGCCAGGATTCGAACGCGGGACGTAAGGTTTATAAGTTACGCACATACACGCTGTGCCACTGAGCTACTTTCGTTCTGGTCGATAAAAACAAAGCTTATATCGAATTCGTTTAAACGTTTATTCGAAATTAGTTTTTAATTTGTAGCAATTTAAAAACGTTTCCAATAAAAGTTAAATGCAATACTTTTATTGGAAACGTTTTTGAATTGTTGCAAATTAATTTATTATTTGCGGCAAAACGACTTAATTTGGAGCAAAGGTTTTTGGTTTGTTTTTTCGTTTAAGTTTGTATTCAGTAGTATATTTGAAGCAAACGTTCTCCAAACATAATAATTCTTTGAGTGTAACAATATGAAGTCTGCGTATAAAGCTATTTCTTGTGCAGTGACTCACATACACATTTTATAGTATCGATATTGGTATCATTGGAAAGGTCTAATCAATACCTTTCGAATGAATGCCATAATCTGTTATGTACCTATTTGGAAAATTTTGTTTAAAATTAACCTACTTTTCGAACTTTTTTCCTGGGGGTTACAAAACTGTTTTTATACCCCCACACACACTGTGGCAGGGTATACTCACTTTGTCACAACGTTTGTAACGCCCATAAGGAGGCGTGTCCGGTATGGAAAAGTATATATATTCTTGATCAGCATCACCTCCTGAGTCGATTTAGCGATGTCCGTCTGTCTGTCCGTCTGTCCGTCTGTCCGTCTGTCCGTCTGACCGTCTGTCCGTCTGTCCGTCCGCACGATAGAGGTCGCAGTTTTGGAGATATCGACTTGAAACTTTGGGTACATGTTTTTCTCGTGAATACTGAGATCAAGTTCGAGAATCAGCCAAATCGGACAAAAACTGGGCGTGGCTCCCATACACCGAAAAAAAAAGGTAAAAATTGTTCAAGTCTTTTTTATTGTTGTATTCGATTGGAAATGTTTAGAAACGTATTTTTGACATGGTCCGAGGTTCCGAAGCCACATATATAAGGGTCTGAATGGGGTCTTGAGACCAAAATTTTTTTTTTGGTGGATTTGATTGGAAATTTTGTGAAATGGATTTTGGACATGTTCCGGGCTCCAAAACCACCTATAATTGGGTCAAAATAGGGTCTTGAGACCACGTTTTTTTATATTCGAGGTACTTCTTCCTACAGTGTGGGGGTATTTCAGCTTCGGTATAGCCGAAGATAGTCCACTCTCTAGTTTGTATGCAAAATGGTGCTCTGGTCAAAATAAAGTAACTTTGCAAAAGAAGGTTTAACAATAAAACCATTTCCTGAATTTTGATAATCTTAATATATAAAAACGTTGGTGCGTATGTATGAGTGAACATCACGGCTAAACCACTGAACGTATCAGAACCATACAAACACCATATTTTTATTTGTGAGCTCCGGAAGGTTTGTGTACTACTTCGGACTTGATTGGTCAAAGAAGCAGGGTACCACTCATACAATTTAAGTATTAGTTCAAAATATATCTGGGATACTTTCCAGCACACATGGTATTATGCTTCTTAATCCAAAAGAGCAAATAAATGAGTAAAATTGAGCAATAGTTTTATTACATTAAATGGTTGTTTTCGAATTTTTAAGCATAAATAAGTATCGTTGTCATGTTTTTGGACTGGATAAGTGGACGTGGCACCGCCAATCCACTCATAACAATATTCAAATGTCGCAATTTTCGAGCTATCGACTCCATACATATTTTGGAGTTTCTCTTCTTTTTGCTTTTATTTGGATGGTATTGAAAATAGACAACATCGGACAAAAACCACGCCTACCTCCCATACAAAATGGTCGCCCAATATTCGTTATTTTCGTTTATCTTGAGCAATACAGAACCGATTTGGACGCCGTTTTTTGTATTTGGTTAGAAATTATGTCTGGAAAATTCTCCACCACAACAGTAAAGAATTGGAAGAGAGCGGACTGGAGCACGAATTGCAGCCACACGTGCATCAGAAAATGACGCTTATAGAACCAAAGAAAAATATATTGATTTTTAGGGGGTCCTGTAAAGCCTCAATGATTAGAAAATCAAAGTAGGGTCCAATACAAAAAAAAATTAATTAATTAATAATGCGTTTCAGAATAAGAAAAATACGTGCAAAAAAACCATAAATATCCATTTTGGGCGGTGCCCCCCTCGTAGGACCAATAAATAAAAATTGTATTCAGGTTAAGGCATTCAATCCCGGGATCCCGAAATTCCGGGATCCCGTACGTTTTCTCAACCCTGGATTTTGAGTCCGGAATCCCGGGATTCAAAAAATGCTTTTTTTATGCATTGCTTAAGATATTTTTGACGTTTTTCCACAAAAATTCAGCCGTGCATTTACATTCAATCTAATTGGTAAATTTAAAAAACCCACTTTTGCAGATTTAGTGCTACACACACACACAAATTTACAAAATTTTTGTCAATAACGGTTAACAAACAACTTTTATCGATCTGAATCAAATTTTTTCAATTTACAAAAAAGATGTATATTAAAATTATTTTGTTGACCGTGTATTGAAAACTTTACGAATTGGATTAATGGTTTTGTGTGTGTTTTACTTTGGAATGGACACCAGTTTCAAAAGTTTTAAACAACAATTCGTGTATCTGTTCCCGCTATAATACTAAAACTACTGAAAGTAAGTTTTTCGTGTGTAGCATGAAATGGAGCTGGCAGAATTTTATGATTATATTCGGATTCAGGTGGCAAAAAAATGATTTGTTCGATCAATGTAATTTAAAAAGAATTACTTTTTGTTCGACTATATTTATCTTTATCTTTACTATTTATAAAATTGAAAACGGTAATTTGGTTGTAACGGGTAAGACCAAAAACTACACCCAGAAAACAAAAACTGTTGGGGCAGCAGAATTTTCGGCCAACCGAATGCTAGCGGCTGTCACAACATCTACTTTCTGATGTTGCAGCGTTTACTATTTGTTGTCCCAACATCTACTGTCTGACGCAGCAACATCTCTCTGATACTGCAAAAAGAATGTCAAAAAAATGCTAACGTGTAAGAGCGAGACAACAATTTACTTAAATTGTGCAAATGAAAAAAAAATATACAAAAAAAAGTATTACGAAAAAGAACGTAAGAAAAAGAAAGCAAATGTGTTTGATGTTGTCTTGTAAAACTAGAGAAATAGTTTTATAATTTAATTTCATATATAAACACAAGACTTTTAATGCGAAATAATTCTCAATTCTTACACGAATTTGATGGGCAACATACTTTTTACTGCAAATACATATGGTGTTTTATATACACAATTAACGCGCTTTCATAAAACGCAATATTTAATTATTTCATTCAATTCACAAAAAATTCTAAATGTTGAAATACGTATTTTTCCGAAGTTAACAAAATAGAAACTATTCCGCACAATTTTTTGAAGCATAAAACACTTCTTTTAGTTTGCAATTCATTATAGTTTAATCATAATTAGGTTTTAAAAATATTTTCTAGATGCGTAAAAGATAAACAAGATGGATGCATAATGGTGATGGACAAAATTTGATGCATAATAGTGATGGGTGATATACTAAAGGGGATGCCACACCGGCGTCAATTGACGCCGAGTGCTGACAAATTTTTGTTGTTTGCCAAATAAAAATTTTTGTGGTTTGGCAAAATTAAAAATTAACACTAATTGAAAGAGCGATTTTTTCAGATTTTTTCGACGCCAGCTTCAAGGTGGGGTTATCAGTCAAAAGAGTGTTATTTTAATTGCTAAATTTGTTAAAGAAATACGTAATGTAATTAAAAGACGCTATTACAAATGAATGTTTTAATGAAATATTTTATGAATCAATTTAAAACATATCGATCTTCATTGAAGAAAAAAGAAAATGTTTGTACATATTGATTAAAATAATCTCTATGGCCCCGAAATTGTCCAAAAAAACTTCCATTACCCCAATCTGCATTAGCGAAATTCTCGCATACTATACATCGCATACGATAAATCGTAAGTGTAGACCACTTATAGCAACCCTTTTGTGGCATAAAGGTAAAAGGTGTCAGATTGAGCTGGCGTCAAATGTATTTGCGTGTGGCACGCATCTAAAAATTAAAACAGCGTAAAACAGAGTAAAAATTCAAATAAATAGGGGTCAAAGGACGCCTGTGTGGCATGGGCTTAAGCCTTCAACTATTTTTCTGAATTAGTTTGCAGCCTTTGTAGTGGCTGGTCAAATGTTTATTTTTGTGAATTTTGATAAAAGAAACTTAGATTAAAAGGAAGAAATCAGTAGATAAAAACACAAAAGTTAAAATTAAAATTGATTTGCAACACTGGTCTTTTGCTTCATACATGGCATCACTGTTAGTTGTCACGGTTCACAAGCGAATTCAGTTGCTACACGCGAGTGTGGGTTCGGTTGTGGTAGCTTTTTTATTTGAAATGTTCTGTCAGCTGAAAAAAAGTGGCTGCTTCAATCTACTATTCTGTTGTTATATCCGAATTGAACATTTTTCCGTTTCTTCTGGTATTACAAGCGATAAGTCAATAAATAAAAAAAAGGACTGGTTTCAGTAAACGTTATAAATTATATTTCTAATGGCTCGTTCGATTAGCAATATTTCCTCAGTGAATTTTCTAATAAAATTCCATTATTTGTTTGACGCCTTCGGTGAAGCCGAAGTCGCTGCTTTTTGAGTTTGACAAGAGAGTCAAACGCCATCTGCCGTAGCTTAAGGTTCATTTAGATCGCACGAACGAGTGAACAAAATGCTGTTCATTCGGTCGGTGTAAACACCCCGGCAAACTCTGGCTGCATGCTGTGTGAACGGATTTTGGTTTGCAATTAAATTAAAAATTTGCGTCCTAAGTTTAATTAAGTTGCACTTGAAATGTAACTTTAGAACCTTTTCATTGATACCAATATCGATACTAAAAAATTATACTGTGAACCACTGTACTGAAATAAACAAATCATGTAACATTGAAATTGCCTGCCTTTCAATTTTAATTTCATGACAAAATTTGTTAATTTGATGATTCCATTCGTTTTTCATGTCATTTTGATACTATTTTTGTTAAATTGGTATGAAAAACAATAAATTGATATTATTACGTTTTACACTCCATTTTCAATTCACAACATCAAACTTGCAACACCACTTATCAATTAATATACCATCAATATTAAGAAACTCACGTAAATTTACATGAAACAATTAAGTTTCGATAAGAATTTTCTATCTCTTGTGCAAAAAAATTTGAAATCGATCAAGTAGGCTCTGATTCAAAAGTTGAATCTGAGAAAAAAAAGGAATCCTCATTTTTCCGCGTTCTCGTGAAAGTGCAACTTTAAAAGCGCAACTCGTAAAAATTCTTACAAAAAAAGTGAAAATAACGTGAATAAAAAAAGAGCAAAAAACAAGTTTTTTAAAATATAACCTTTTAACCGACTAAAAAGCAGAAAATAAATTTCCTTTAAATTAATTTCAGCTATTTCGATTTAAAATTAAGTACTTTCCTCCGAATATCATTACAGATTTTAAAGTCGCCAAAAACCCTTAATTTTAAATCGAAACTGCTGAAATTAATTTAAAGAAAATTTATTTTCTGCTTTTTAGTCGGTAAAGGGTTATATTTTAAAAAACTTGTTTTTATAACCCTTATATTAACTTGCTTTGGGTGGATTATATATATATATATATATATATATCCTCAAATCTGCGGCGAGCTTTTTCATACACTTCCACATGAGCTAGAGAGCTGAAATTTAAACACTGATAGAACCCCGGTGACAATGCATTCTATTAAATTTTGGGGTCCATCAGAGGCGTAAGGGGCCGTGGGGGGACTCAAACCCTTTTTTATAAACATGGCATAACTTCCAATTCCTTCAAACTACAAAGATGAAATTTCGTAGGTGGGTTCTTATTGACAAAATGAAATTTTATACCCTTTGGAAAGGGGGCTGTGGGGGCAAAGGGGAGCGGGATGGAGCCAATTCAAAGTTCTAACTTTCGTATTTTTCAAGCTACAGGGCTAAAATTTTTTACTTAGGTTCGCATTGGGGAAAAAGAGTAAAAAAGGGGAAAATGGGGGAAATATATATAAATATATATATATATATATATATTTATATATATATATATATATATATATATATAGTCCACCCAAAGCAAGTTAAAATAAGAGTTATAATAAAAAGTAAAAAATATTGTATTTCGGGCTTTATTCGGAAATATTTCAATGTTTTTCATACACAATTTGCATAGTTCTGAAAGAAATTTTAGCTTTCAGAGAATTATTAACAAAAATCTTCGGTGGTGCAACATAAACATATCGCCTTACCAACAACTGTTGTAATCGACGTTGTGTCGTGACGTCACTGGATACTGCTTGTTAAATGAATTCTTCAATTCCAATTCCTACAGCAATTAATCTCCTCAACAACCCTGATTATATTGTCATATAACATGTATTTATTTCACTGTTAATTTAAAATTACAATAAATATGTAAATATTTATCACCATTCGCGTTTTATTCGTGATACCATAAATTCAATTTATGTAAAATTCATATAAAATTATGTTGGTATCCTATCAATTACAATTTTTTCATAACAAAATTGGTTCACATCATTTCAAAACGAGTTCACATCAATATTAAGTTGGTACCCCATCAATTCCGTTTTTTTCATATCAAAAGTCAGTTGGGATCCCATCAATTCCTCCTTTTTCCATATCGAAATTCAGTTGGAATCCCATCAATTCCATTTTTTTTTTCATATCAAATTCAAGTTGGTATCCCATCAATTCACCACTTTTTATATCAATTCTGCATTATTCATATCCAAATATTTACTCATATCAAAATGATAAAGCAACAGCATCAAATTTGATTTCATTCATTATCGGCATTATTTTGTCAACGAAAATTGAAGATTTGATGGTATTTTTTGCATTTTTTTGGTTCGGTGTGTACTAAGGCATTCAATCCCAAAGAGTTTTTGAAAATCCCGGGATTTCGGGATTTGAAATTACAATCCCGGGATCCCGGGATTTATTCGGGATTTTCGGGATTGAAGAAAAAACTGTTCAACAATATTTTAAGCTTAATTTTATTTCAATTCAACGTAGAAATGCTATTTAATAAATATTGCATTGAACAAAACAAAATTTAAAATAAATAAAACCAAAAGTTATTAATTTTAAATTACTCTGATCGAAAAAGTTTGATATTTTATGTGTTAAATTGAGTTGCTTTGTTATTTATTTTGACACGCTGTCACAAAATAATTTTATTAAATATATCTACTCTTTTGTCGAATAAAAGAAATGGTTTCAATTTGAAAAAATTTTATTCAGATCGATAAAAATGTTTTTTCACTGTTATTGACAAAAATTGTCTTAATTTTTTGTGTGTGTAGCACTAAGTCTACGAAAGTGAGCTTTTTGTGTTTACCAATTAGATTGAAAGTAAACGCACTGCAGTATTTTTGTGGAAAAGAGTCGAAAATATCTTAGACAATGCATAAAAAATCAATGTTTTGAATCCCGGGATTCCGGACTCAAAATCCCGGGTTTCCGGGATTTAGAAAACGTTCGGGATTTCGGGATTCGGGATCCCGGGATTGAATGCCTTAGTGTGTACATAAAACAGTTGTGTAAGTAAACTTTTTTGATTCTTGACTGCAGTCATGCATGCATGTATTATTATTTGTTAATTGAAATTCTGTTATGTCAACATTGCTGGATTCAGAGGCGCACCCATGGGGGGGTTTTGGGGGTTTGAAACCTCCCGAAATTATTTCGCATTACCATGTTTTTTAATTTGATTGATAAAAATATATTAATAAAACAAAAACAGCTAAAAACTAGAGAGTGGACTATCTTCGGCTATACCGAAGCTGAAATACCCCCACACAGTAGGAAGAAGTACCTCGAACATAAAATGTGTTCTCAAGACCCTATTTTGAGCCAATTATAGGTGGTTTTGGAGCCCGGACCATGTGTAAAATCCATTTCTAAAAATTTCCAATCAAAAACACCAAAAAAAAAAAATTGGTCTCAAGACCCCACTTAGACCCTTATATATGTGGTTTCGGAACCTCGGACCATGTCCAAAATACGTTTCTAAACATTTCCAATCGAATACAACCATAAAAAAGACTTGAAAAATGTTTACCTTTTTTTCGGTGTATGGGAGCCACGCCCAGTTTTTATCCGATTTGGCTGATTCTCGAACTTGATCTCAGTATTCACGAAAAAAACATGTACCCAAAGTTTCAAGTCGATATCTCCAAAACTGCGACCGCTATCGTGCGGACGGACAGACAGACAGACGGACATCGCTACATCGACTCAGGAGGTGATGCTGATCAATAATATATATAATATATATACTTTTCCATACCGGACACGCCTCCTTATGGGCGTTACAAACGTTGTGACAAAGTTAGTATACCCTGCCACAGTGAGTGTGGGGGTATAAAAATCCGCAAACGTTTAACATGGACAAATGATGATGAGTTTCATGTATTTTTCACCATGTTGCATTCCAAAATTGCCAAAATCCTTATATACTACGATAAAAACAAAAATTTAGTATAGGCCTTTATTAGTCTTTCGATCCAAAAATTATAAAAAGTATTGACACGGCTATATTTGCCCTTCTTGCAAGAGTTCCATTTTCAAATCTAAAAAAACAATTTTTGTATCAAACTTCAAGTCGTTTTTTGATTCGATTTCAAATCAAAAACTGTATTTAAAATCTAAGACCATAGCGTGGGCCATTTTTTCGAGTAATAAAAAATTTTTGATTTGATCCGATGCCTTCAAATATTTATTTCATATTTGAATTAAAATGTAACCCGCCTTGTTCTTAAAAATTTCAAATCATCAAATTCCAACTTTAAAATAAGGTTTTGTTTTGTACTGTAATTTTCATGAAATCGTCCAAACGGTTGTATAACACCGTTCGACAAATATCAACTTTTGGTAATGCACATGATCGGGACGAATAGATTCTGTTAGAGGAGGTTAAAAAAGAGTACTCGTGTCTTCCAGTTTTTCTGGATCAATTCTTAAAACTGTTTAAGTCGCATATTTGCATGTTGCATTTTTCCCAAAAGCCGATTTAATTCGATCAATACAAACAATATTTTACGAAAACTCAGTATTATAATTTGCTGACGACTAAACCTTATCTTCTAGCTACAGTGGTATTAATATATATATTTGTCCAGGTCTGTCTGTCTGTCTGTCTATCTGTCTGTCCCTAACACTAACCGATTCAAAATTTACAACTTCACTTAAAAAATGTTTTTTAAGGAGTTAACCTTCTTTTTCTTTTTTAATGTTAGCCATTTTGGTGGTTTTTCCACTCGACGCTGCGGTCGTGAGAAGGAACCAGAGCCACTTACAAATATATTCACACATATGTTTTTTCTTATAAATGTTAGCCGCCCTGGTGAGGAACCGAACCCACAATGCAGCGATTGTAAGTAAGATAAGTAGCGAACTATGCGCCTTCTCACCAGAGCCACTAATGCTCATACAATACCTTTACCTAATATCGATTAACTTCATCAGGCCGCATGCAAAACGCTTTCATGTATATACACACACAAAAAATCATCTTTGATATATAAACAAAAATAGCATCGACCAAAGCTGCCACCTTTAAGAAAATAACACTACCACAAGACTACCGTTGCCACCTAACACTATTTCCACCTATTACTGTGGTGTATTAGATTTTCATATTACACTTTCATATTACACTTTCCTATAAACTGCATATATTCCCAGTACAACATTAAGGTCCGCACACATCAACGCGAAGTACCGCAGCCGCAGCGAAACTTACTCAAAAATGTTTCTTGCAAATGCGAAAATATATTTGTTTGAGGTGAGAAATTTCATAAAAACAAATAAAAATGTGAATCATTTATAAATTAAAATTCCCGAACAAAAATACTACAAAATGAACACCTATCTTAGAAGTCACTCAAGAAATTGTAAAAAATCAAAACTTAAAAAAATTTATTTCTCGGAAAGCAGATTCTTGCTACAATAAAAGATTCAGATTCGGTTTTAGTACGTCAAAATACATAATACGAAAATAAAAATTAAAAAAATCCAATGAATAAAACGCTTTGCAATAAAAATAATCGGCAATCGGAAATAATGTTTAGCCGTTAGGTGGCAACGCTAGCCTTTTGGTAGTATTATATCCTTAAAGGTGGCAATGGTAATCAAAGCTATATTTTTGTGTGTATATACACATTCACCATACAGCTTGATGAACTATATCGCCATTAGCTCAGTTTATTTTATAGCTGGCAGTGGTCTGTTGGCTAGAGCCTCCGCTTTGTCTGCGGCAGGCTTGGGTTCAAGCCTTCCACCGGTCGTATTTTTTTTTGAATCCATTGCTTGATATTCTTTTTTCTTTTTTTAATCTTTCTTTTTTAATGTAACAGTTCAACTTTACACAATTACATCATCAAACAAAATTTCTTTCTATTCTTTACAAAATTTAATAAAAGTTCACATATTTCACAAATGATTTTCATATGTATATATAAATTATGGAGTTCACCATTCGGCTTGGTTTACCTAACCACCATTAGCTGAATTTATTTTATAACTGGCTGTGGTCTGTTGGCTAGAGCCTCCGCTTTGTCTGCGGCAGTCTTGGGTTCAAGCCTTCCACCGGTCGTATTTTTTTTTTTAATCCATTGCTTGATATTCTTTTTTCTTTTTTTAATCTTTCTTTTTTAATGTAACAGTTCAACTTTACACAATTACATCATCAAACAAAATTTCATTCTATTCTTTACAAAATGTAATAAAAAAAAACATATTTCACAAATTTCTATAAAAAAAAATTACATTTAAATTTTAAAAACAGAAAATATTTTTGAATCTAAAATATATTTAATAAACATTTAATTTTTTCAAATTAGTGTGTATTATTCCAGTGCATGGCACGGGCAAATTTACTATTAAACATAAACATAATTGTCGAAAATTGAAAAACACCATTATTACCCACATTTCAAACTAACTACAAAACATATTCTAGAAGTTTTTCTGCAAAATTTTTCTTCACCAACCCTTTTACATATATTTTTTCTGTCCCTACGCCATCCTGTATCGCAAAATTTACGTCCCGCAGAAAATGCGAATGCCGCAAACACATGCCGGTTATACCGAACGGTGATGCGCAAATGGGGCGCCGTCGCCTTAAGTTCCATTTAGATTGCAAGAATGCACGGTGAAAATCGGTGAAAATATTTGGACACACTCTGCCTTCAGATTCGTGTTTGGGAATATGCCATGAATATAGACAGTTAAATTGGCCCTTCACAAGTTCAACGTCTACATACAGATTTCTTAAATGCGCATTTCCTTCCGCGTACCATCTGATAGTACACAGCACACATCTCCTCTTTTCCATTTCCTATTTGGCAACGCCCACAGCTAACGGTTCTTCATCATCATTTTCTGCAATCCGCATAACCAGTGCTGCCGTTGCCTTCTCACCTTTAGGGACAATTTCACTGCACTCCATTGCAGTTTTAATGCAGAAAATCAACCATTTATATTTCAATCTACTACGGGAAAACGCTTTTTGTTAACTTCGCACCCCTGATTGAAGTTAACAAAAAACGTTTGCAGTTGCTTAAGAGAATAGCACAATTGTGCTATGAAATGAGCATCTCTGACTTAAATCGTACTTAAATGTATTCTGCATAATTGGCCCTCGCATTAAAAAATATTACAGTCGCAAAATAACAAATAAAAAAAATATATATGTCCCTTTCAATACAACTTTCGCTTCGGTCGTCGATAAACTAATTTCATTGACTTTTAAAAAACTTCACGCCCAAAAATTTGTTTTATATACACGACATTTTCCAAACGGCCAATTGCTGTATGTAAAAATTCCCTAAACATTTTCCTCTCGGTTTCGCAACACTGTTTCGAAATTCGGAATGCAACTTCCAACGGGACTTTCAGCCGAACAATAAACATTTTCTACGATCACTGAAAGTACCAAACTAATTAGTGTTAAATATACTGTTCCGTTGGCATACAATAACTACTTGAAGTTAGTACAACAAAATATCCCAATATATTCTGATAACCCAACATATTCTGAACTCAGAATTCAACGTTTACCATACAATTTTATAAACACCTAAAAAGTTTCGCAACATCAAGTGCCAACCACAAACATTTGGATAAATAAAAAAGTTTCCAGTTTCCAGTTATAATTCTTACTTAAAGTTCGCACAAAAAAAAAAACCTAAATATCTACCAGTTACAATTACAACGAAAACGTAAGTATTACATATACATTGTTTTTTCAAATTTTAATTTTGTTACGATTTACAAAACGTTCCAAATTACCATTTGCAACTCCTACATTCATTCTTATTTTCCTAATTTCAATTGGAATTATGTTTCGTTTTACACTTATGGTTCCCACACACCAACACGAAATTTCGCAGACGAAGCGAAACTCGCTCAAAAATTGTTCTTGAAAATGCGATAGTGCGTTCCTTTCGACAATATTTATAAATGATATACATTTTTATTTGTTTTTATGTCATTTTTCACCAGAAACAAATCTTTTTTAATTGGTATATCACCTTTTCTAGAACAATTTTCGATCAAGTTTCGCGGCGTTTGCGAAATTTTGCGTTGGTGTGTCCGGAACCTTTATAACACATATACAGCTGAAGCCCAGAAAAAAGTAGCGGCCGCTCTTTTAACTTTTGATTTATTTTCGAACATTTCATTGCTCTTTACTTGGGACAGCTAAGGTCAAATTAGGCAAATATTTGTACAAAAAACTCAGCAATTTTTAAAACAACTAACATCGTATGTGACAGTATTTTACTTTTTCTGAATGTATTTCCCCAGTATTTGCGCAAATATTTGCCTACTCTGAACTTACCTTAACTTCTAAAGGTAAGTTTGCATTAATTAAAAGAAAATAATCTTTATAACTTCCAAATTTAACATTCGCAACTGATTCATTTCATCTTTCTTCATTTCAATTGGAATTTTGTTAACATTTACAAAATGTTTCAATTTCACAGCTACCATTCATACATTAATCTCTTATTTCTTTTGATATTTCGGAAAGCAGATTTTGGCTGCAAAAAAAGATTTCAGATTCGGTTTTAGGACATCAAAATACATAATACGAAAATAAAAAATTGGAAAAACCCAATGATTAAATCGCCTTGCAATAAAAAAATTCGACAATCGGAAAAAATATTTAGCCGTGACAACAGTGTTAGGTGGCAACGCTAGCCTTGTGGCGGTATTATTTCCTTAAAGGTGGCAATAATGCTTGCAATATAAAATTTAATAAAAGTTCACATATTTCACAAATAATTTTTTATATGTATATATAAATTATGGAGTTAACTATAATCTAATCTCCATTAGTTGAAGCTATCTTATAGCTGGCGGTGGTCTGTTGGCTAGAGCATCTGCCTATGACTGCGACGGTCATTGGTCCAACCCCGCCGGCCGGACTTACTTTTAATTTTTTTAATTCCATTGCTTCATATTTCTTTCTTTTTTTTAATCTTTGTTTTTTAAGAATCTTTCTTTTTTTAATTCTTTTTTAACGTAACAGTTCAACTTTACACATTATGCGACAATTGCATCATCTTTCTATTCTTTACAAAATTTAATAAAAGTTCACATATTTCACAAATAATTTTTTATATGTATATATAAATTATGGAGTTAACTATAATCTAATCTCCATTAGTTGAAGCTATCTTATAGCTGGCGGTGGTCTGTTGGCTAGAGCTTCTGCCTATGACTGCGACGGTCATTGGTTCAACCCCGCCGGCCGGACTTACTTTTAATTTTTTTAATTCCATTGCTTCATATTTCTTTCTTTTTTTAATCTTTGTTTTTTAAGAATCTTTCTTTTTTTAATTCTTTTTTAACGTAACAGTTCAACTATACACATTATGCGACAATTGCATCATCAAAAAAAATTTCTTATTTCTTCATTTCAATTGGAATTTTGTTGGCATTTACAAAATGTTTCAATTTCACAGCTACCATTCATACATTCACTTCTAATTTCTTCATTTCAATTGGAATTTTATTTGAATATATGTCCTACTCTTAAAGATAGGAGCAATCGTAATGCTGATACGCAATATCAACCCGAAACAAGGTCTTTGCAACGGTACTCGCCTATCCATTGAGGGACTCCATTCCAATTTCCTAACAGCAAAAATTATTTCTGGGTGCAACCGTGGTGACGCCACTTTTTTGCCAAGAGTGGACTTAGCTCCGAGCGATGCAACACTACCGTTCGTACTTAAACGCCGTCAGTTTCCGATCATACCTGCATATGCAATGACCATAAACAAATCCCAGGGTCAAACCTTTGAATATGTTGGAATACATCTTGACAAACCGGTTTTTTCCCATGGACAGCTCTACGTTGCATTATCAAGGTCGCGTAACCCCGCTAATGTTAAACTGTACATTGCTACAAGTGATTTGCAAGGCAAATTGTCTAATGACAACAGCTTCACACAAAATGTTGTTTACAATGAAGTTTTTGAGGGATAGAATATTCACCATTGTCGATCAATTGGAATTTATCAGCATTCATCACTACTTATCTTCACACACATTTTGCTATACGATTTTCGTCTCATACAATTACATTGGCTTACGTCTACAGTTTCACTCGGTATTCACTGGCAATTCATCAACGAGTACTTACAAGACACACCAGTTCCGTTCCGCAATCGTGCAACACATCTCAGCGTCTACTATTTACTCTGCATTCGCAATCACCACTCACCACTCATCACGCATAACCCACCACCAACAACTATTCCTACATCACACAGAGTACTCAATCGTTCGCCATTTTTCAACATTCATATCTACACGAACCACTACATGTAAGCACAAATTCATAAAAACTCTCATCAATTTGATATCAGTACTCATTCAACTTTAATTTACTTTAAACCAGAAATCATCAATCGTCAATTGATACCGCTATTCATTCGTCGTTAAACATTCTTACATCGGCTAGAGCTGTCCATTCACCAAAAAAGGCATTGTTCGCGGTTCGGCGTTCAACATTCCTATATCACTCATAACTGCTCACTTACCAACATTTTCAATCGGATCTTCCACTACTCAGTAGCGCCCATAACTCATTACGCACCATCAAACTTGCCAGCTAAGCTCATCATTTGACTTTACAATTCTTTACGTCCTCTGCATGTAAGTATTTCCTGATCACAACTCGCCACCAATTTGAATTAACTAAACATTTTTCTTTATTTTACTTTGCACGAGAAATACTGTTCCGTTATACAACACCAAGCGTCAAAACACATAATCGTTCTGATACCATGGTATCAGTCACCGATCACCACTGACTCGGAGTTTACAATTCCCAATTCTTTACATCTACTTCACGTAAGCATTACTTCATTACAATTTTGCATTAACTTGCAATTAATAAACATTTCACTTCATTACTCTTTCAACACAGAAATCGTCAATCGACATACGGCACCATTCGCTAATTGCCGTGAAACATTCTTACATCGCTCAGAGCTTTCTAATCACCAAAAAAAGATAGTTCCACATCATTGTTCAGCGTTCAACATTCGTACATCAATCATAACTGTTAATTTAGCAACATTTTCGGTCGGATCCTCCATTACTCAGCGCTCACAATTAGCATTCTCAAAAAATTGATACAACACTCAGACCTGCTTATTTGACAAAAAATCTTAAGGATGCTATGTTCTCAGCGTTTACAATTAACAATCATTACTAATACGTTTTAGACGGAGTAACCGCTTTTAACGATAATGCTCATCTGAACAAAATTGCAGAACAATAGTTTCATGTTTTTTTTAATCCTGCTATATTTTACTCAACCTTCATTAAACACAAATCTCTCTGCATTTTTGTAACTCTTATATTTTTAACAATCTCTTCAACTCTTTATGTGATTATTTTTGATTTATCAACAACATTACAATGTGCAATTAATGTAAGATTACCTTAGTTGGTGTAAAAAGTCTCATATAATGAGAAACATGCTAATATTATATCACTTAATGTACATTATAATGCACTTTATAGAAAATAACTGTTAGCTCCTGTGTAGTACAAAACGACTCACAAAATGCGAAAAGTTACAAAAAAAATATATACTTTTATAACATTCAAATTCACTGAATTTTACAAACAAAAATAATAAAACTTTTTTGGTTCAAATGATCTGTTTTCTCTTAACTTTATCAATTGGCAATTTTTCGACGTTTTTTATTACCAAATTACTTTCCCTTCCAAATAACTGTTTTAGGAATTTCAAAAATTTCCTACAACAAATAAAAATTGCATTCCTTATGGTTACTCCGTGTTTCAGGAGATAACATTCCGCTTCACCGTTCAGCTATGGAAAGTTTACTTCTTATAACTAGCTATCTGAAAATAGTTCATTTACTAAGTGCTTGGCCAGTTCAAGATGAGTTGGAGAAAACCTAAGGGTACCATATTTCTGCATCTAAATATACAAAATATATTTAGTAAACATTTAATTTTTCAAATTAGTGTTTTATTTTCACGTGCATGGCACGGGCAAATTTACTAGTTCATAAGTATTAAGATGATGAAATGGAGAAGCGTCGTTGTGAAATTCAAGGTTTCTGTAAGCTTCTCCTTATTTCTATATTAATATGGAATTTTCCAGAACCTTCTATGTAGATTCTTTATGTATATTGTAAATCACTGACTCCACTATAGACGAATTTAAAGCTTGCACATAAGAGTTCCCAAAATTTAAATGTGCATTTGATAGAGGAAAACCATACCATCCTATCGTAAACTTTTTATCATTAAAAATAGCCATATTATAATGTACGCAGATGACGTCAAACTTTTCCACTCATTCAATGACAAACGTGAAACAATAACTTTACAGACGGACCTTGATAAGCTATGCAACTGGTGTACAATAAACAATATGAATCTCAACTTGAAGAAATGCAAACAAATGACTTTTAGAAGAGTGAACCCCATCTTACACACTTATAAAATCGAAAATGAAGAACTTGAAACATTAAATTCTTTTCATGATCTTGGAATAACTATGGATCCAAAACTTTGTTTCAACAAGCATGTGAACGAAACTATCAACAAAGCAAATTGTGTTCTAGGCTTTATTAAACGCTGGTCAAAAGAGTTTGATGATCCTTATATCACTAAACTTTTATATATTTCTCTTGTCCGTCCTATTTTGGAGTATGCATCTATTGTTTGGTGCCCTCGTTATAACTGTTACATCAATGCCATAGAATCAGTGCAGAAAGAGTTTTTTTTATACCCCCACAGTCACTGTGGCAGGGTATACTCACTTTGTCACAACGTTTGTAACGCCCATAAGGAGGCGTGTCCGGTATGGAAAAGTATATATATTCTTGATCAGCATCACCGCCGGAGTCAATTTAGCGATGTCCGTCTGTCTGTCCGTCCGCACGATAGCGGTCGCAGTTTTGGAGATATCGACTTGAAACTTTGGGTACATGTTTTTCTCGTGAATACTGAGATCAAGTTCGTGAATCAGCCAAATCGGATAAAAACTGGGCGTGACTCACCCATACACCGAAAAAAAAGGTTAACATTTTTCAAGTCTTTTTTATGGTTGTATTCGATTGGAAATGTTTAGAAACGTATTTCTGACATGGTCCGAGGTTCCGAAACTACATATATAAGGGTCAAAATGGGGTCTTGAGACCAATTTTTTTTTTCGGTGGATTTGATTGGAAATGTTTAGAAACGAATTTTGGACATGGTCCGGGCTCCAAAAGTACCTATAAATGGCTCAAAATGGGGTCTTTAGACCACTTTTTTTTATGTTCGAGGTACTTCTTCCTACTGTGTGGGGGTATTTCAGCTTCGGTATAGCCGAAGATAGTCCACTCTCTAGTTTTTTGTTTACGTGGATTTCCTTGGAATCCAGATGTTAATCTTCCAACATACGATAATCGTTTAAAACTAATTTATAGTGAATGTCTGTTGAGCAAATTAAACATTAAAGTACCTTCCCGCGCAACAAGAAATTATAATTTACATCAAGTAAAAATAGCCAAATCCAACTATATAAAATTTGAACCGTTCAGAGCAGCGTGCGACGATTTCAATAATATCTACAATGCAATTAATTTCAACAATTCAATTAAAAAAATAAAATCGGAAATTCTTCTTTTCCTAACAAACAATAATTCAAATACCTAAATTCAATAAATAATTATCATATCTATAACATCTAACATCCGCTATAGCCCTAATTCTTAGCAGAATAAACACAGCTAAAAGCCCTTTTTGCTTAGCTCCACGTCGATCTTTACAATTACCTGCGCTATAGCCTTCATGCTTAGCGGAACAAGGAATATTTAATTACTTCCACTATAAAGCCTTTATGCTTAGTGGAATATTCCCAACGAGGTTCGCCTGACTCTTCGAAGCAGAACAGTCCGGACTGCTGCTGTTCGGTCACCGGGCCATGCGTCATACGGATGCGCCTATCGGTCGGTCGGGCGGGTAAGTGTGCCGTGGGATTCGTATATAAAAAAAAAAAAAAGTTATCGTTGATATTGACATCAATGCATCGGCACTTTTTCGATGTTGGGAAATTTTAAACATCGATACCAAAACATCGTTTTTTGGGCAATATAACGATGTTTTCAAAAAATCGATGTATCGCTTGCATCCCTATCAACAAGTGGAAAGGAAAAATGTGGTGGGAAAAATCTTATCTTATAGAGCCGCCTTATACTATTTTTTGAAAACACAATAGGACGATTCATTTAAAGAAGTGTCAGCCATCCGGACGACACGCGTGCGATTATTTCCTCTCGTGTTTTCACACGTATACGATGAAAGCAGTCGTGTTTTCACATTTTTATTTATCGAAAATGATTTTGGAGAACTACAATGTTTAGTTTGCCATAGAAAAGTTGCACGGGGACCTACATTTTATTTAGATGTCATAAAAAATATGAGTCAATAATAAAATCAGGAAAGAAAAGATTAAATCTTTTCTTTTTATTGTTTTTTTTTAATACTTCGAAAAAAATACCCAACTTTTTATTGTAAGGTAATTATAGTCACATTTTTTTGAACATTAATTTATTTTGTATCTTAATTTACTCAGTGTATTGAGAGAATTCTGCCGCTCTACGAGCTCTCTCAGGCGCAAAATTTGAATGTATGGGTCTTGGCTGACACTGATTAAAAGTGAGAACCCCTCGGACACGATTCAGTTGTGCTTAGTAATGGTATTCATTTAAAAGTGGAAGTTGTGCAGTTGGTGACTAGCGCAGTTTTCCCCGGTATGTTTCATGAACGCACCAGAAAATTATTTGTGCACTTCTTTTGATTCTTCTTCTTCGAATTTTTGACAGCTGTTGTTTAAAGTGAAAAAAATGCCTAAAATAAGCGAAAAAGAAAATTAATCAAACTAGTTCAAGAAATAGCTTTCGTTGACGGCGGTATGTAAATTTGTTTACCTACCGCCATTTTCGAAGCAAACTATATTAGTGTTGTGAGCATACTCACTTAGACAATAAACGAGTACCCACTTACAAGTACTCGATATTCTGCACAGATTTGACAATTATAAATTCAATTAACTTTTATTTTGCAAACAATTGTTTACCTACAGTTATTTTTTAAACTTAAATATATAATTACACATTTTTCTTTTAATTTGCAGCCGCATTTTATTACTTTTGATAATTACTTTTTTAATTAAACGAATATCAATTTTATTGTTCGACATCACTACAATCGCACAACATTTGTGCAGTTCTTTCCGCACCAAAATCGACGCGAAGTTTTCCACTTTGTGCAATTCTCTTCTCATACAATTTTTGACAGTTCTCGTCAACAACTGAACCAATGCGCGTTTCCCTGGGTTTTCCCACTTTAAATGAATACCCCTAGTGTTTGGTAAATCGACTTCGATTCTAACCGATTCAATCGATTATTTCGGAATCGATTTTAGAGAGTCAATAATTGATTTTTAAATGCACATAATCGATTTTTTATTTCCACCACTAAACATTTGTTAAAAATGCACAAAATCTCAAGATGGGTAATACCCATCTTGGCACCGATGCATCGGTATCTTCCGAACTGCTTTTTTCCGCCATCAAAACAAAGCGAGGAAAACTGTAATTTTTTTTTATTGGGCAGCGATTTGGATGACGAGGTAATACCCATCTTGGCACCGATGCATCGGTACCTTGCGAACTGCTTTTTTCAAAATCTGGGTTGATAATAGCTCTGCGTAGAAATAGTATGAAAAATACAATACATACAAAAAGTCGAATGATATTTTATGATAATTCCCTTCTGTGACTCTATATATGACGACATGTGAATATCCGTTAAATAAAATTGATTTATTTCCAAATGGTTATAGCTCGAATTTTATGTTTCAATTTGTATATTAGCCAAAAAATTGATTTTGATACTATAAAAAAAATGATAAAATCGAAAATCGATTAAAAATAGTGGATTCTAAGCATCGATTAATCGATTCTCAGAATCGAATTGAAAATAGTTGATCGTAGAATCGAAAGTCGATTTTCAACCAAACACTAGTCAAAACATATGAAATTTGACTGTTCTTTTAAGCACTGCGCGTGTTCGAGGGGTTTCACACTTTAAATGAACACCCTTAATGTGTTAACAATTTCTTGGCCCGATTTAGCTACTACAAGCCCGTTTCACATTCTCTTTGTTAAAGGGAAATAACTTAAAATATGAGAACCGACACTGAAAGAATTTTTTCGTTCGTAAGAAACGAAAAACTAGACAAACATACATTCGTTTGTTGTTACATATAATTGTAATTGAAATTTTTCAATTTCAATTACTTGTAATTGTAATTGATTTTTTTTCAATTTCCATTTCTTTTAATTGTAGTTTTCAATTACATTTGTGTTTGAAAATGTAATAAAAAAAATGTAATTGAGAAAAAATGATAAAAATAAAATTTTTTGTATTAAATTACAAAAAAAACTAGAGTAGAATTTTGTATTCAGCTTATTGAAAAATGACCGATGAAGAAAACAATATAAAACTAGAGAGTGGACTATATTCGGCTATGCCGAAGCGGAAATACCCCCACACTACTGGAAGAAGTACCTCGAACATAAAATGATGTGGTCTCAACCCCATTTTGATCCACCTATAAATAGTTTTGGAGCCCGGACCATGTCCAAAATCCGTTTCTAAAAATTTCCAATCAAATCGACCAAAAAAAAAATTGGTCTCAAGACCACATTTAGATCATTATATATGTGGTTTCGGAACCTCGGACCATGTTAAAAATACATTTCTAAACATTTCCAATGGAATGCAGCAATAAAAAAGACTTGAAAAATGTTGACCATTTTTTCGGTGTATGGGAGCCAAAACTGCGACCGCTATCGTGCGGACGGACATGGCTAAATTGACTCCGGCGGTGGTAGTGGTCAAGAGAAGTTACCATTGACCATTTGAGGCTAAAATTTACAAAATAAATGTTTTTCTTATCAAAAGAAGCTACCATTGACCATTTCTAAGTGAAGCTACAGATATGGAATGTTCAACCAAAACCGACTTTTTGTATCGAAATAAAAAATAATTTTCTTGTCAAAAAAACACTTTTAAATGTATTTTTATACTCCCACACACACTGGTATATGGTTTTTGCAACACCGTTTGTAACGCCCACAATAAGTACACTTTGGGTACACTTTTTTGTGTTCAGAACTGAGAATAAGTTCGACAATCAGCAAAATCGAACAATAACCTTTGGCCTCCATATGAGACAATGGTAACTTCTCTTGACCACTACCACCAATTTCCACTAGGTCAACTGAATGTCAACTCTCAAAGAAAATCATTTACTTTGTTAATTTTAGCCTCAAATGGTCAATGGTAACTTCTTTTGACCACTACCACCAATTTCCTCTGAGCCAACTGAATATAAGGTCCAATGAAGTCATATACATTGTTATTTTGGTCATAATCTGTCCTTTGGCCACCATTCGCACACATCTTGCATTTGTCCAATTTAGCAATGCTTGTCAGAACACATATGGCAGTATTGCTGTATTTGTTATTTTTTTGTAATTCAATACAAAAAAAGTAATTTTTATAATTTTTCGCTCAATTACATTTTTTTTATTACACTTTCAAATACAAATGTAATTGGGCTTAAAAACTGCAATTAAAAGTAATTGTAATTGAAATATTTCAATTAAAATTACATGTAATTGAAATTTTTTTAAATTGAATTTGCCCATGTCTGTTTAGTTTGCGACCAAGCTTGAACAACGAAAAAAAAAAATGTTTAAACTCAGACAGGATTCGAACGCGGAACGTAAGGTTTATAAGTTCCCTACATACACGCTGTGCCACGGAGCTACTTTCGTTGTGGTCGATAAAAACAAAGCTTATATCGAATTCGATTTAAACAATGTAAATGTTTATTAGAAATTAGTTTTTAATTTCCAGCAATTTAAAAGTAATTTGCCAATGTAAACGTTTACATTTAAAAGGACCTTTTTGACGAAATTAGAGGGTACCCGAAAAAACCGATAATCAGCAGTCCTGAAATACTAGAAAATAAGTTATCAAACCGCGTCGGTTTTCGAAAGCCTCAAAATTGTTGTACAGTGTTATTGCCAAAAAATATTCCTGATGTATTTACGGTTCTGGGATTTAAAAGATCGCCAGAGCACGAAAATCTTAACAATTTTTTATTTCGGTATCCTGATTTGTAGGACTCCTCAAACTTTCAAATTCGATTTTTTTGTGGTAGCAAATTCCACTTTCGGGTCTTCAATCTTTTGTATTTCTCATTAATAAAAAACTTTTTGTATCGGTTTTTTTTTTCTCAAAAATTTTTATTTTGAATTTTTTATTTATTTGTTTATGCATGTGTATTGTCGTCCTCTACAAAATCTTTAGCCTGCTCTTTAGTAACACAGTCAATATGACTCACTTTATTTCTAAAGCGAACACCATAAAATTTGTGTGCATTTTCTAGAAGTTCTGGTCGAAAAGTAGTTGTTATAAATTGTGCTTTGTCACTCAGTTCGTGAATCATATCGGCAACAGCTTTTCTATGCTGAGCATCCAGAGCCTGTAATTAAAAAAATGAAAACAGTTAGCATAAATAATCAAAATTGGCACATCGTGTGAGATTCAAGAGTAGTACCATAGGGATATATCTTAGGTCCGTTGTTGTTTTATATGTACATAAACGATCTACCGAATATGTATTATGCAACACTGTAGCATTCATTTGTACGCTGATGACGTACTATATATATGTTGTAAAAGAAATGAGCTTCACAGCTGCACAATAGAGCATCCATAAATGCAACAGTGTTTTTTTGTTCGCTCCCCGCGCATTTTCGGAAAGGTGGGGGCTCAAAAAAAACATCTGCGAAAAAACCGGACTCCAGTAGTGGAAAAAAGCCAGGCCGGCTTTGTCTTAAAAATTGACTAAAAAATAGTTTATAGCTATATCTATCTGTAACTTTTAAAATAGGGGATTTAGGCGATTCGACTATATAAACATTTTTTTCCAGAATGAGAGGATAAACATTTTCCCAATAAACACTTTTAGCCTACGTGGTGTTTTAAGCGGTCAACCTAAATATATTTTGTAAAGCCTTTTTTTAAATTGATCTCATGCATATTTGGATGGATGTAAAATATAGTGCTTATCATCATTTAATAGGGCATTGAATGTAGTTTATTTCAACATTTGAAATTTTGGAAAAATTTTAATTTTTAGGGAAAAAATAGATTTTTAAAGAAAAAAAATTGTTTTTTTTTTATTAGTATTGAAAAATATGTGCAGATTCAAGATACTCCTCCTTCTTCATGTAAATCACTGAGTATACAGAGGGGACACTCTCTTTAAATTCCCTGAAATCCAATATGGCGGACCATTTTTTTTGATTTTTCGTTATTTGCTTCACACACTATACGTGAGTTCACCACGAATTATTCCGATTTTTCGCAGGGATGATTCGATTTCGTATGAATCAAAACAAAAGAAAAAAAATTGGTGGGGAGTTATGCATTCAGCTGAGCTCTGGTGTTGAGTTTCTGCCAACAGCTGAGCTCTGGTGGTGAAAAAAATTTGGAATTTTCACGCACACCAATAAAGAAATTTCACTTTTTCACGCACACCAGTAAACAAATTTGCTGTCACTTCACGCATATTCCATCTCGCTCAAGCAGAGTGTCCCCTCTGTATACTCTGTGATGTAAATATTTCAGGAATACTCGGAGAGTGTTTTAAGATCGAATACACAGCCACTATTGATAAATTTATAGTATATATCAACACTACACTCAAAGAATTTTTTCGTTCGTAAGAAACGAAAAATTAGACAAACACACTTCGTTTGTTGTTTCGTTTGCGACCAACGTTTAAGTAACGAAAAAAAAATGTTCAGCTCAGCCACGATTCGAACGCGGGACGTAAGGTTTATAAGTTACGCACATACACGCTGTGCCACTGAGCTACTTTCGTTCTGGTCGATAAAAACAAAGCTTATATCGAATTCGTTTAAACGTTTATTCGAAATTAGTTTTTAATTTGCAGCAATTTAAAAACGTTTCCAATAAAAGTTAAATGCAATACTTTTATTGGAAACGTTTTTGAATTGTTGCAAATTAATTTATTATTTGCGGCAAAACGACTTAATTTGGAGCAAAGGTTTCTGGTTTGTTTTTTCGTTTAAGTTTGTATTCAAAAGTAGTATATTTGAAGCAAACGTTCTCTAAACATAATAATTCTTTGACAGTAACAATATGAAGTCTGCGTATAAAGCTATTTCTTGTGCAGTGACTCACATACACATTTTATAGTATCGATATTGGTATCATTGGAAAGGTCTAATCAATACCTTTCGAATGAATGCCATAATCTGTTATGTACCTATTTGGAAAATTTTGTTTAAAATTAACCTACTTTTCGAACTTTTTTCCTGGGGGTTACAAAACTGTTTTTTGTATGCAAAAAGGTGCTCTGGTCAAAATAAAGTAACTTTGCAAAAGAAGGTTTAACAATAAAACCATTTCCTGAATTTTGATAATCTTAATATATAAAAACGTTGGTGCGTATGTATGAGTGAACATCACGGCTAAACCACTGAACGTATCAGAACCATACAAACACCATATTTTTATTTGTGAGCTCCGGAAGGTTTGTGTACTACTTCGGACTTGATTGGTCAAAGAAGCAGGGTACCACTCATACAATTTAAGTATTAGTTCAAAATATATCTGGGATACTTTCCAGCACACATGGTATTATGCTTCTTAATCCAAAAGAGCAAATAAATGAGTAAAATTGAGCAATAGTTTTATTACATTAAATGGTTGTTTTCGAATTTTTAAGCATAAATAAGTATCGTTGTCATGTTTTTAGACTGGATAAGTGGACGTGGCACCGCCCATCCACTCATAACAATATTCAAATGTCGCAATTTTCGAGCTATCGACTCCATACATATTTTGGAGTTTCTCTTCTTTTTGCTTTTATTTGGATGGTATTGAAAATAGACAACATCGGACAAAAACCACGCCTACCTCCCATACAAAATGGTCGCCCAATATTCGTTATTTTCGTTTATCTTGAGCAATACAGAACCGATTTGGACGCCGTTTTTTGTATTTGGTTAGAAATTATGTCTGGAAAATTCTCCACCACAACAGTAAAGAATTGGAAGAGAGCGGACTGGAGCACGAATTGCAGCCACACGTGCATCAGAAAATGACGCGTATAGAACCAAAGAAAAATATATTGATTTTTAGGGGGTCCTGTAAAGCCTCAATGATTAGAAAATCAAAGTAGGGTCCAATACAAAAAAAAATTAATTAATTAATAATGCGTTTCAGAATAAGAAAAATACGTGCAAAAAAACTATAAATATCCATTTTGGGCGGTGCCCCCCTCGTAGGACCAATAAATAAAAATTGTATTCAGGTTAAGGCATTCAATCCCGGGATCCCGAAATCCCGGGATCCCATACGTTTTCTCAATCCCGGAAACCCTGGATTTTGAGTCCGGAATCCCGGGATTCAAAAAATGCTTTTTTTATGCATTGCTTAAGATATTTTTGACGTTTTTCCACAAAAATTCAGCCGTGCATTTACATTCAATCTAATTGGTAAATTTAAAAAACCCACTTTTGCAGATTTAGTGCTAAGCACACATACAAATTTACAACATTTTTGTCAATAACGGTTAACAAACAACTTTTATCGATCTGAATCAAATTTTTTCAATTTAAACAATTTTTTTTTACAAAAAAGATGTATGTTAAAATTATTTTGTTGACCGTGTATTGAAAACTTTACGAATTGGATAAATGGTAAATGGTGTGTGTTTTACTTTGGAATGGACACCAGTTTCAATAGTTTTAAACAACAATTCGTGTATCTGTTCCCGCTATAATACTAAAACTACTGAAAGTAAGTTTTTCGTGTGTAGCATGAAATGGAGCTGGCAGAATTTTATGATTATATTCGGATTCAGGTGGCAAAAAAATGATTTGTTCGATCAATGTAATTTAAAAAGAATTACTTTTTGTTCGACTATATTTAAATTTATCTTTACTATTTATAAAATTGAAAACGTTAATTTGGTTGTAACGGGTAAGAGCAAAAACTACACCCAGAAAACAAAAACTGTAGGGGCAGCAGAATTTTCGGCCAACCGAATGCTAGCGGCTGTCACAACATCTACTTTCTGATGTTGCAGCGTCTACTATTTGTTGTCCCAACATCTACTGTCTGACGCAGCAACATCTCTCTGATACTGCAAAAAGAATGTCAAAAAAAAATGCTAACGTGTAAGAGCGAGACAACAATTTACTTAAATTGTGCAAATGAAAAAAAAATATACAAAAAAAAGTATTACGAAAAAGAACGTAAGAAAAAGAAAGCAAATGTGTTTGATGTTGTCTTGTAAAACTAGGGAAATAGTTTTATAATTTAATTTCATATATAAACACAAGACTTTTAATGCGAAATAATTCTCAATTCTTACACGAATTTGATGGGCAACATACTTTTTACTGCAAATACATATGGTGTTTTATATCCACAATTAACGCGCTTTCATAAAACGCAATATTTAATTATTTCATTCAATTCACAAAAAATTCTAAATGTTGAAATACGTGTTCACAAAAAGAAGTTAACAAAATAGAAACTATTCCGCACAATTTTTCGAAGCATAAAACACTTCTTTTAGTTTGCAATTCATTATAGTTTAATCATAATTAGGTTTTAAAAATATTTTCTAGATGCGTAAAAGATAAACAAGATGGATGCATAATGGTGATGGAGAAAATTTGATGCATGATAGTGATGGGTGATATACTAAAGGGGATGCCACACCGGCGTCAATTGACGCCGAGTGCTGACAAATTTTTGTTGTTTGCCAAATAAAAATTTTTGTGGTTTGGCAAAATTAAAAACGAACACTAATTGAAAGAGCGAGTGAATATTTTTTCAGATTTTTTCGACGCCAGCTTCAAGGTGGGGTTATCAGTCAAAAGAGTGTTATTTTAATTGCTAAATTTGTTAAAGAAATACGTAATGTAATTAAAAGACGCTATTACAAATGAATGTTTTAATGAAATATTTTATGAATCAATTTAAAACATATCGATCTTCATTGAAGAAAAAAGAAAATGTTTGTACATATTGATTAAAATAATCTCTATGGCCCCGAAATTGTCCAAAAAAACTTCCACTACCCCAATCTACATTAGCGAAATTCTCGCATACTATACATCGCATACGATAAATCGTAAGTGTAGACCAATTATAGCAACAAGAGCCCGACCGATTAATCGGCTTCGGCATCGGCCGTTATCGGCCAAAAAACACATTCGGCTTCGGTTTTTCCAAAAAATGGCCGAAGTTTTGGCTGAAGCTTTTCAACTTTTTTTTCTTTATTTTGCGACACTGAAAACCAAAACTAATTTTTTACGATACGATTTTCTAGCCCTTAACGGTCTTACTGATTTTCTTGAGACTTGAATGTAAAATATTGAGTGGATCTCGCCTCAAATTGCGTGGCACGGGGTTACCGCTGCCACAAAGTACATCCGTGGACATTTTCTGGGTGGATTACTGAATTTTAAATATAGATTTAGAAGCTTACTACTTGCCCAGATGTCTATATTAAAAGGAGTCCTGGTAAACTGTATGAAATTTCAAATATAGGAGTAGGAGGCTCACGGAAAGATTCTACCTTTTAGAAATGTAGCCCAAATTGCTGCGCCAACATATATGAAAAGCAGTTCTGGTGCTGAAATCCGGGACCAATTTTGGTAAAATTTTACATTTAAAGTTCAAAGCTTCACAGGTGGTTTTTACCATCAACTAGAACATCCTTTGTCCATCACCTGACGCATTTGGGGAGTCCTTAAAAAACAGCTACTTAGTAGGATTTATTCTTTGAAGAATTCTCTACCATTTCTACTAAATTCCCATTATTTTAAGCTTTACTCCAAATTTTTATACCCCCCACACTCACTGTGGCAGGGTATACTAACTTTGTCACAACGTTTGTAACGCCCATAAGGAGGCGTGTCCGGTATGGAAAAGTATATATATTCTTGATCAGCATCACCTTCTGAGTCGATTTAGCGATGTCCGTCTGTCCGTCCGTCCGTCTGACCGTCTGTCCGTCCGCACGATAGCGGTCGCAGTTTTGGAGATATCGACTTGAAACTTTGGGTACATGTTTTTCTCTTCAATACTGAGATCAAGTTCGAGAATCAGCCAAATCGGATAAAAACTGGGCGTGGCCCCCATACACCGGAAAAAAAGGTACACATTTTTCAAGTCTTTTTTATGGTTGTATTTGATTGGAAATGTTTAGAAACGTATTTTTGACATGGTCCGAGGTTCTGAAGCCACATATATAAGGGTCTAAATGGGGTCTTGAGACCATTTTTTTTTTGCGGATTTGATTGGAAATTTTTAGAAATGGATTTTGGACATGGTCCGGGCTCCAAAACCACCAATAATTGGCTCAAAATAGGGTCTTGAGACCACATTTTATGTTCGAGGTACTTCTTTCTACTGTGTGGGGGTATTTCAGCTTCGGTATAGCCGAAGATAGTCCACTCTCTAGTTAAAAATAATTTTAAAAAAATTCAATTTTACTTACACGGGATATATGGGATAATCCGAGGCTCCTGTTAGTTTTGACCTAGGAGGCCCAAATTTGTTTGTAAATTCTTTTGGTTACTTTTATTATTTGTTTAAATAAATTTTTAGTTCCTTAAAAAACTAAATGTGTATTTATATAATCGAATTTGAATGAAAATACACGAAAAAAGAAGTTTTTAAAGGGTTTTTATTAAAGTATCCGCTTCGGCTTCGGCGTCAGCCGAAGTAATAGGCTGCCAATTGACCTTCGGCATCGGCTTCGGCCTGAAAATGCTTATCGGTCGGGCTCTAATAGCAACCCTTTTGTGACATAAAGGTAAAAGGTGTCAGATTGACCTGGCGTCAAATGTATTTGCGTGTGGCACGCATCAAAAAATTAAAACAGCGTAAAACAGAGTAAAAATTCAAATAAATAGGGGTCAAAGACGCCAGTGTGGCATGGGCTTAAGCCTTCAACTATTTTTCTGAATTAGTTTGGTCAAATGTTTATTTTTGTGAATTTTGATAAAAGAAGCTTAGATTAAAAGGAAGAAATCAATAAATAAAAACACAAAAGTTAAAAGAAAAATTGATTTGCCACACTTGTTTTTTTTACTTCATACATGGCATCACTGTTAGTTGTCACGGTTCACAAGCGAATTCACGAGAGCACAGAGTATACAGAGGGGACACTCTGCTTGAGCGAGATGGAATATGCGTGAAGCGACAGCAAATTTGTTTACTGGTGTGCGTGAAAAAGTGAAATTTCTTTATTGGTGTGCGTGAAAATTCCCAATTTTTTTCACCACCAGAGCTCAGCTGTTGGCAGAAACTCAACACAAGAGCTCAGCTGTATGCATAACTCCCCACCAATTTTTTTCTTTTGTTTTGATTCTTTTTCGTATTCACCACCAGTTTGCAAATAATTTTTCTTGGCGTCTAAATTTGTGGAAAAGTGAAAACGTAAAAAGTGAACTGTGAAAAAAAATAATAAAAAACAATTATAAAATATACCAATATTTTATATTTTTATGCAGTGATCTTCATTAGTGTTTTTTCAATTTGCTGAATAGAAATTTGTACACCACCCTTGCCGCAGTGAGTAAAAATATTAGTGTAAATAAATTTAACTTTACTAATGGCATTTTGCATTTTGTAATATATTTGCAGACATAAAAAAATTCATTATGAGAGAATGCGTCATGAAATGTCCAGGAGCAGTTCGACTTTATTCCTTCCCCAATGCTGTGAAAGATGCCGAACGGTTAGTGAATCTTTTATATACTTTTATAAAGGGTTTATATGAAGGAATAAAGGGTTTTTCGAAGAGTCTGAGACCTGAGTCTGTCTGCTGTGTGAGTCGGTTTTCTTAGTGCTGTTTTTGTAGCAACAATTCTGTCTGATTACAGTCCGTGTTCCTCCTCGTCCGTAAGGTTTGTCAAAAGTAAAATTATTGTCATTGGTTGGTTGGGCAGGGTGCGCCACAGTCCGAGCACACTTCCTCGTTGATCCTAGCCATGTAGCTGGAAGCGGATCAAGAGTGGACCTTGTAGATCTCGGCAAGAGCTTCTTCATCTTAGCCCTCTCAGGTGGAGATCCTCCAACGCCGGGGCTATAATTTTGTGTCGCTGAAACTACAGCCTATTAGTGAAGTTATTTGAGGGCGGTCTCGGTTCAGTGGATGTTTAGTTGGGTGTTCCTTCTGATAGCTCGCCACAATGAAATTTGCGGGTTAATATTCAATTCTGTTTACTTTGCCAATTGATATGAAAAATCCTTGAAACTAAGAAAAAAAATGAGTTTATGTTGACATATTTTAAAAATGGTACAGTCATTAGGTTAATACTGCATTACAGTATTAAGCCAAACTTAAGAATGTGTTGGGTCATTGTTTGATTCGAACTTTGAGATCGCTTTCGAGAGGACCTTTCATTTGGATTAGATTATTAAGGGTATTCACAAGTAATCATATGTAGAGCCATAAGAAATATTTGGTCAAACATTTTAATTTGTCATTAAATTTTGTATGAAAAATTCAATGCTTAATAATAATTTATGGCAAATCTTTATATGACGACATGTGAATATCGTTATGGTTTAATAAACGGGTAATCAATACTTTTTTAATTTTCTTATTCAAAGAACTGCAGTTTTGCTTAGAAGATAAAGGCAACTGAATCATCAATTCAAAATACCTCTCCAACCAACCTTCGGCATAAGTCACAGCGGACAGCAAATCCTTAGATTCACTTGCACGAGCCTGGTGTTATCCTTCAGACACACCGAACAAAGTTCGGCAAATTGCAACTGATTTAAAGGAGGAACAGCCAAGCCCGTAGTAATCGCAGCACGTCCATTACGGCCCGCAAAATTCAAACTTTGCCGGAATAGATCGACTTTCCCAATGTGGTTCAGTTGGATTTCATTCACTTTAATCGTATTTGGATAATTGAACGGATATTATATAGAATATTACATTAACTTTTATTTATTATCTTTTAATCCGTAGAAATAAACGTTTTCAAACAATTATTTTTTGCAATTTATAGAAATTGTTTACATTTTTTACTTTTTCACCACATTTTTTACACTTTTATTCATTCTCTTATACTTCTTCGTAGCAGGGATGCTTTTTTCAGTATAGTAGTACTTTTATACTTTCCTACTATTGAGACATTTTCGGTACAATTTAGAAAATTTCAAAATTTAATAAAATACTTAACTAAACATAATGGCCCATATTCATTGTAACAATTTGACCATTTCTGAATTTTGGCAACAAATATATAAATTTCCCAAGAAATTACCACAATTCCACGTAGAAAGAATATTTTTAGCTCAAAAAATATTTTTAAAAATCCAAGACATCTACTTCAAGTACATACAATTTCAACTTTAAGAAAATGCAGATGTTTTATAAAAACTACAGATCGATGCTGCCTTAACATAAAATTTCAAAATTTATTGTGAAATGTTTTTACTACAATTGCAATTAACATACCACAGAATAAAATACATAAGGTCTTTTCATTTCGGTTTTCCTCCAAAAAGTAAATTTTACAGGATAAAGCATTTTTCTTGTTTCCCTACAAATTTAACCCTATTTCTTTGGAACCAATAAAAATGTATTTCTAAAAAGTTTTGCTTGACTTCATTATGCGGATAGGGTTCGCAATGTGTGTTTCAGTTATAAACACAAAACAAAAATGAATGGAAAATAGTCGTCTTTTTTCTCCAAAAAATATATTCATAAAAAATTGTTCATTTTCTTTGAAATCGTATCAAAAGTAGTATATAATTGTACGAAATTACATACAATTGTACCGAAATATTTGTATACCGAAAATATAACTATTTCATTTGTTTAAAACAATTCTTATATAAAACAGTAAACAATAGTTGAATTTCAAAGAAAATTAGCAATATTTTTTAAATTACATATTTTGTTTATTTGTATATTGTTTCTTTAAAGAAATGAAATAGTTATATTTTCGGTATACAAATATTTCGGTACAATTGTATGTAATTTCGTACAATTATATACTACTTTTCATACGAAATCGAATCATCCCTGCGAAAAATCGGAATAATTCGTGGTGAACTCACGTATAGTGTGTGAAGCAAAGAACGAAAAAAAAAAAAAAATGGTCCGCCATATTGGATTTCAGGGAATTTAAAGAGAGTGTCCCCTCTGTATACTCTGTGACGAGAGTGTAGATTCGGTTGTGGTAGCTTTTTTATTTGAAATGTTCTGTCAGCTGAAAAAAAGTCCTACTATTCTGTTGTTATATCCGAATTGAACTTTTTAGCGTTTCTTTTGGTATTACAAGCGAATTTGGGTCTCTCTCAAGCGAGGGGAAATTTTCAATTTCGCTTCTCTGCTGTGAATGTCTGAATTTTTTACGTGGGCAACGCCACGGGGAAATTTTCTAACACGGGATATATGGGATAATCCGAGGCTCGTGTTAGTTTTGACCTAAGAGGCCCAAATTTGTTTGTGAATTCTTTTGGTTACTTTTATTATTTGTTTAAATAAAATGTTCGTTCCTTAAAAAACTAAATGTGTATTTATACACTCGAATTTGAATGAAAATACACGAAAAAACAAGTTTTTATTGGTTTTTTATTTAAGTATCAGCTTCGGTATAGGCCTTCGCCGTCGGTCAAAGTAATAAACTAACAATTGACCTTCGGCATCGGCCCGAAAATGCTTATCGGTCGGGCTCTAGCATTTAGTTGTTGTAAACCATGTATGTTGTTCGAAATTTGCCATAAAGGCTTCTTTCTTCCCTCAACGGATCACAAAAAATACCCACTAAAATTTCCACACACAATTTCAAGCAAATTCGACACCAATAACAAATTTTTTATCATTTATATAATGGGTATTTACAATTCATTCCTCTGAACATGCCTCTGATTTTTCCATACAAGAATTTTTATTTTTTTTTTGATTAAAATTGTATTTAATTTTGTAGCATTTTAAGAATGGATTTTTGTATGAGAAAATCAGAGGAAATTTCACAAAATCGGATTTATAGGAAAAGCTGTTCATCGTAGATAAAAAATTTGTTTGAAGAATATTTTTCAGAGAACAGAACTGCATCATTCATTAAAACTCAAACAGAGTTTTCAAAGTAATCATGCTTAAACACAAAAAAAAAAATTTAAATATTCAGTTTTGTGCTATCACTAAGGCATTCAATCCCGAAGTGTTTTTGAAAATCCCGGGATTTCGGGATTTGAAATCACAATCCCGGGATCCCGGGATTTGTTCGGGATTTTCGGGATTTTCCAATAGTTAATATAAAATTAAAGAAAAAATTGTTGCAACAATATTTTAAGTTTAATTAGACAAAGAAAACATATTTAATAAATATTACGTTAAACAAAACGAATAATATTTAAATAAATATAGTCAAACAAAAAGTAATTATTTTTAAATTAGATTGATCGAACAAATTATTTTTTTTGCCACGCTGAATCCGAATATAATCATAAAATTCTGCCAGCTCCATTTCATGCTAAACACGAACAACTTACTTTCAGTAGTTTTAGTATCATAGCGGGAACGGATACACCAATTGTTGTTTAAAACTATCGAAATTTGTGTCCATTCAAAAGTAAAACACACACAAAACCATTTATCAAATTCGTAAAGTTTTCAATATACGGTCATCAAAATAAAAAAAATTTTTTATTCAGATCGATAAAAATTGTTTGTTAACCGTTATTGACAAAATCTTGTAAATTTTTGTGTGTTTGTAACACTAAATCTACAAAAGTGGGTTTTTTTAATTTACCAATTAGATTGAAGTAAATGCACGAAAGTATTTTTGTGGAAAAACGTCAAAAATATCTTAAACAATGCATAAAAAATGCATTTTTGAATCCCGGGATTCCGGACTGAATCGGTTGTGCTCTATCTTCGCCAAAGTGCACTAGTCGGACTAGCTATTTAGTGTATTTATCACCGAAAAGTAGGAATATCCTTTGTTCCCTAAAGTCTAAATTCTAAAGATTCAACGACATTCAAAACAATTTTTGTTCAATCAACTAAATATAAGCGGGGGAAATAACCCCATTTATAATAATCAAAGAATGACTAGCCTGGGGTGCCCCCTCGGACAAACACCTACATCCAACCATCAATTGAATATGACAATACTAAAACTGTTGAAATCAGTACAAGTGGTCCAAAGTATTTAGTTATGACTAGAACAAATAGCAAAGAAACACTAGTTTACGTATCACCCTTTTTAATTAAAAAAAGTAATTAATTATACGGCAGGCAAAGAAGTTGAAACTTGCAAAAAATTAAGAAACGGCAATATCCTCATCAAAACTAAAGATCATGTACAAGCAAATAAGCTAATCAAACTAATCTCATTATCACCCACGATTCGCATTGAAATTATCGAACACTCATCGCTGAATTACTCCAAAGGCGTTGTTTACTTTAACGATCTTCATGGCATCTTCGACTCACTATCAGACTTCGAGACAATTCCATCATCCACAAAATCCAACTCTCAATCCAAACTCACCACTACGCTTATATCTGATACAAAAATCAAAATATTCCCGAAGAATACATCCAACAGATTAAAATCGCAACTCAAAAAAAAACTTCTAACAAAAATCAAACCAAAATCTGCACAACTACAAGAACCATCTCAAATTAATTGCGATGAATCATCTGAATCTATTTCAATTGAATATGACTCTGAAATGGATTTCCCAAATAATTAACTACTTCAAATTAAAATTTATTTTATCACAAATATTATTTATCTTAGCTTTAATTCTATTACACCGTTCGACACTAAAAAACGCACATGATCGGGACGCACATGATCGGGAAGTAGATTATTGTCGAGCGGTGTTATTTATTAATTACTACTTTTCTAATTTCTCAATATTACAATGACATTAATTATTGTTCAATGGAACATTAAAGGTTACATCAATAATTACAACGAACTTTTACTAATGTTAAAACGACACAATCCTAAAATAATTTCAATTCAAGAATCACACATACATACAAACAGTAATATTCCTATTCCCATAAACTATTCGCTTTACTCTACAACTTCGTATGGCGGCGTCATGCTGTTAATACACAATTCATTGCAAAAAACCAAATCCAACTAAATAACGATTTTGATGCAATAGCTTGCGAGATACATTTTAAAATTAAATTTACAGTAATATCCGCATATATCACTCCGCAAAACAGATTTAACCTCAATAACTTAAATAACGTATTTAATTCTTTCAACAATCCCACTATAATTACTGGGGACTTCAATAGTAGGCATTCTTCATGGGGTTCTCCAAATAACAACCGAAAAGGAAACATACTCAATCGTTTAATTTATCAATCGAACTACTTAGTTCTTAATAACGGATCTCCAACACATTTTACAACACATAACACATTCACTCATATAGACCTTACATTCTGTTCCCCCTGCATATCAATACAGTTCAAATGGAAAACTGATAACGACTTATCGGGAAGCGACCATTTTCCCATTATTATATCATTATTTCACCAAGATAGAAACCACATAACAATGCGAAATTCAAAATCAAACTAGCTGACTGGACACGTTTTATAGCACAATCAGAACATTTTAACATACAACGCACCCCAAGCACAAACATCAATAAAGAAGCAGCAAATGTAATACCTCAAACACCACCAAACACACCTTACCGCTCAGTTCCACCTCAAAAAACTCAAAAATAAATATTGGAATGCGGTTCAAGAAAATCTATTAAAATCTAAAAAAGCAAATGCTATACTCAAGGTGCGAAATAAAATCAGCTTAATGACAATTCGTTAATGATTTCACATCTGAAATCAATCCCTCCACCCCAGTGGACAAAATCTGGAACAATATAAGACGATTAGGTGGGTATAAACCAACTTACGGCAAATGAATTCTGCTAATTCTGGTCCATTAACTCGTCCAACATAAAGTTTTCCTCAAACTTCCAAAATAACAAAAGCGAAACACTTAACTCAACACATAATATAATTACATCCCCCCGAGTTATTATAATAGAAAAAGACATTACCTACATAGAATTATCTTCCGCACTGTATAAATTACAGGGCACACCCCAGGAATAGATAGAATATCTTACCCAATGATAAGAATTATTTCTTATGAAACAAAACATCGTCTAGTAAACCACTACAATCATATTTTTAACAGTTACATTCCCTAAACATACAAAACCAGTTTAGTTATTCCCATTCCAAAGCCCAACACAAACAAAACTATGGCAAAATCGTACAGACCCATTTCTCTCAACCCATGTTTATCCAAATTATTAGATAAAATAATCGCCAACAGGCTATGGTGGTTTGTTTGCGACAAACTAATTGATAGTCATCAAATGGGTTTCAGAAGAGGCAAATAAGTGTCTGATACACTATTGTATGTAGACTATCAGATCTCTGCAAAAACACATTTCAATAATTTCGCTTGATTTCGAAAAAGCTTTCGATAAATCGGCGTTCACACCATAATAGACCAATTGAAAGAGTGCAAGCTAGGTCCAAATATAACCAATTACATTCTAAATTTCATGACAAAAAGAAAGATTATGGTCAGAATTGGCAAATATCTCTCAGTTACCCAACCATTAGATAATGGTATCCCTTAATAATTTCCAATATCAGTTATTTTATTCCTCATAGATTACAACAAGTTATGTATAATTATATCAATGCACAAAGAAATAAATTACTGCACATATGCCGACGATTTCCATATAATCAATAATCTGAATAAAAATAACAACATAAACATAAATTAGAATAAACTTTACACTCTAGTGTAACTACTCAGGGGCAATCCTTTCCACTACGAAATGCAAACATCTACATATCTGCCGCAAACGCAATTGCACTTGTGTAATCCAAATATATAACTTACTTTTCAAAGAAATCGACAACTTAAGAATTTTAGGAGTTGCTTTCAACAAACGTTACAGATGGAATACACATATTGAAAACTTAATCATGTCCTTAACAACTAAATGAAATATAATTAAATGTCTTTCCAGCAATAAATTTAATTGCAATACACATTGTATAATTTACTAGCAGGGTCCAGTCCGCTTTGCTGGTCTTAAACAAATTATTTTTGTCTTAAGGGTGTATTCCGTTCTGCGTGAAACATCTGTAGGGAGAAAATGGAACTAAAAAAGGTTTTTGTATTTGGTTTTTCACCTAAATTTGTTCTTTGTCACTTGGAAATATTTACAAAAAAATTGTTTTCACAATGAAAAAAAATGAATTTTGATAAAATTTTTCGAAATTCCGTATCGCAAAACAATTTGAAAATGAAAACATTGTAATGAATACTCGAAAAATATAACAATACTGAATGCACGATCCCCTTTCGAAAAAACTAAGTAATTCGCAAAAAAAATATTCGCGGTCGCATTACTAAAAAAAACGTGTCCCGGCGCTTTTGCATGCACTTTCATTGTAAATTCGCTCTTAACAAACCTTACTTTTTATGGTTACAATGGTTTTTCCGCCAATTACTGCAATAAAACACGGCGGCCTGCACTGTAAATAACTCATTTCTCAAGTAGGCAAATATCAAAAAATCACAATATTTTATTCAACACAAAATTTGTGGCGCCGCCTAGAGTTTTAAATATGAAAACTTTGCTTTTGGTTTGTGTATTTGGTTTAGTTTTAAGTTTTTCACCAAAATTCAGTATTATAGTCTTTTTTTAAAAGTGGAAAAAATCCATGAAGAGGGGAAAATAATAATATGTTAGATTTATGGACTGTATTCCAGGATTATAATTTAACGGCAAAATATATCAATTTTGTACCTCCAAAGTTAGCACAAAAAATGCATCTACATAATTGCATTTTTTTACCAAACCACTGAACAGATTGGAACCGGACCCTCTAAAGTGCACATGGGAAAGATGAAAGAATTTTTTGAGATCGACATCAAGATTAAGAAATGATGCAGAAAGCCGCAGGAGCTTTCAAAAGTATTGCAAAAAATCAGATTTTCCAATATTTGAGGTCAGTTTTCTCAGAAACCATAAAAGTTGTAAACTTGAGACCCTTTTAAGTGCACATGGGACCTTGTGATCTTTCAAAAGAGCCATCAATGAAGTTGTTACCACACCTGTGAGCACCGCTATTGCTTTTGAAAAATTGGCCTGATAACGAAATACACCAGTAATGAAAAATTAATGAAAACAATTGTCAAATATTTTTATTGGGAGCCCAAGTGTAGCATTTTGAAATATTGAATTGTATGAAAAGTGCCACGCCCCGCTGTCCAAATCCGACCATATGTAACATTTAACTTAGAATTGAAAGCATAAACGTTGAAAAATATTCATTGGGAGCCCGAGTGTGACATTTTTTAAAATATTGAATTGTATGGGAAGTGCCATGCCCTGCTGTTAAGATCATTCAATGAGAGCCTAAGAATCGCACTTTGAAGTATTGAATTGTATGGCCGGTGCCACGCTCCTTTGTCCAATTACGCCGATATGTTGCAATTAGCTTAGAGTTGAAACCATGAAACCATTTGCTAAATTTTGTTGGAAAACAATAAATGAGAGGTCAGTTACAGCAATTTGAAATATTGGTTTGTATGGGAGGTGCCACGCCCCTTTACGCCATATGTGGCATTTAGCTTAGAGTTGAAACCATGAAGTTATTTGCCAAATTTCGTGGGAGCGCTATTACAGCATTTTGAAATGATGGATCCGCCATCTTGAATTTAGCCATTTCGACATCAAATTCGAAATCAGCGACCCCAAAAACTCCCCTATACAAAATTTCATGCTATTTTGATGAAATCTTCAAATTTCGGCCGCCATATTGGATCTGCCATCTTGAATTTTAAAATTGCGACATCAAATTCGAAATCAGCGACCCCAAAAACGCTTAGATACCAAGTTTGGAACTATTTAAGCGGAATATAAGGGAAAACTGGAGGTAGGCGAGGCAGTCGACCGATTCCGCCCATTTTCAATACTTAGGGCCTAAAAAGGATAAATCCAAAATTTGAGATCGCTAGCTTTCTTCTAGCTCCTGCAATTGTCTTTACAAGAAAAGAGGACGGACATACGGATATGGCTAAATCTACTCTTTCCATAGCGGACACGTCTCCTTCTTGGTGTTACAAACATCAGACCAAAGTGAATATACCCATACCTCATGAGGTGTAGGGTATATTTAATTACGGGATATACCTCTACGGATATTCTGCCAAATCCACCCTTAATAAAATTCAAACTACATTCAATGCAGCAATCAGAGCAGCCCTCGGCGCTTTCAGATCAACACCCATCCACAATCTCCTTTTTGAAACCAACTTACCAACAATAGAATATCAAAGAGATTTCACTACCGCAAACACTTTTCAGATGCAATAATAGTCCACTACACAACATTATTATCAGACACCAAAATGTAAACAATAACCAAAAACGTACACCAACAATCAACAGAATCATAAAAACTTCAACAGAACTTGCCATACAAATTGCACCTCTTAACCATATAGATAACCCTAATCCAACATAGACATACAATCGCTCCAAAATTGACACTTCCCTACATCACTTCACAAAATCCCATACAAATCCAATCATATTCCGTTCTATGTTTCAAGAAATAAAAGAAAAGCTGAAAAGTTATTCTTTTATTTACACCGATGGCTCAAGATGGACAATAACATCAGTTTCAGTGTAACCACTGTTAATCAAATTATCAACACTTCAAATTTACCACAATACAGCTCAATGTTTGCCGCGGAAATTACGAAGCAATAATACACAATCAAAGAAAACTAAAACTTCGCTATATGCACTGACTCATTGTCATCTTTACACGCTGTCGCAAAAATCGACAATTACGAATATTACTCACTTCTTATCAGAAACGCCCTCACGGACAATTATCCAAAAATTAAATTAATTTGGATTCCATGTATTTTCTGATCGATCAGATATTTGTCTTAAGTTTTGTCATGAAAAAATGAAAGTATTTAATGGAAAAATTTTTTATTTTCGTTACAAAGTTGTTTGTTTGTAATTTTCATGAAGGATGCAAGTAAGAAAGTGGGTTCTTTACCGATAACTAATCATTGTCGATGACTTTTTCCAATCTATGTTTATTTAGTAAAAAATTCAGATTTTTATTGAGCTTTCCATAATTTATGTATTAATTATGGGTTTTAACTCATTTTCCAAAAAATCCATTTTGGAAAATGGAGTACAACAACTAAGCAAAAACTAAGTCTGGCAGAGTATGTTCTTGTATCACCGTTTTTATAGCGTATGCCTTTACTCTTGCTCGAGAATCTTTGCTAGTTGCTAAATGATTTGGTTTGCAGTTAGCGCATTTTATTGTACCACACATCTCATCCTGCTGATGGACGTTGCAGCACCTCTTGCAGGTCTCCTCCCTTCGCTTACAATGTTGAGCAAAGTGATTAAAACGATAACAACTATAACATTGCGAAAAAGAAATGTTTGACTTTGATTTTCGTGTATGCATAGGAAGTTTCATTGGGAATACTCAATCCATTGAATATAATCTTCTCTCTAGAAGTTGGGATTTATTGTCTTTATCATTCCTGTCGGTTCTTTCCACTCGAATTAGTTTGATAAGTGGGACCGGAGATTCGTTGTTTTGCAGGAGCTCTGACATTGCAATATCGGTGGGAATATCAAATATTACACTGTGTGACAGTACTTTTCGGGCATATGGTTTTTCAAGTGGAATGGATAGAGGTCATCTCAAATAACAATATAAATTCGGGGTTTTGCTGCGTTAGCGAAATTAAGGACTTTTTTTAACTTTTAAGTTTAGATGTCCTTTTTAGGTAAAAATATACGAAAAACTATGATGGAGTTGTTCGATTTTTGTAATTAAGAGCTTGTTGGAAAGGTAATACACAGTAGTATTTACGAAAATATTGAAACTAAATTTTTCAACACTAGGGCGCTCTTCAAAATTGTTTTAAATCAAACCTTTTAGAATTTTCCTATGCAATTGAAAAAAAAGTGAAACGGAAGTTAGAGTTTTAGTGTTTTATGTGTATCTAAGTATATATTTCTTTTTTTTTTTATTAAACGTATTTTTATACATTTGAATCACCTAATATTAACTTAGGTCTAACAATGATTATTCATAAATTCAAATTAATTTTAAAAAAATTCAGCTTAAACTATGCTGTGATATGTATAAATTGCCCTCGTCCATTGATTTAGGCAATGTGGAGTTATCGTATCTAATATATAAAGAATATATTACATTCGTTTAAGACGTGAGGGATTCAGAGGTCTCAGTAAATTTCTAGCTAGAATGTTTGGATGAAACATAAGCTTCTGTTTGTACTTCGAAGTAAGTTTCGGAATTTCGTCTTTTACAGCAGGGATATTCAAATCATTGTGGATGTTTGCATTTCTTATAAACCAAGATGCTCTGGCAATTTGTCTCAGGATTTTAGATTGGACTTGATATCCAAAGTCAACAGCAAGTAGAATTGGCGATACTGGATGACTTATATAAAGGAAGTCTACACCCAACCATACCTGACAAGGAGGACGTGGATGCGATGATAGCCCGACTCTCCGTGGATAATAAATCAAAATGGTTGCTATCCCGAAAGTTCGATGTTCACCGGACCGCGAAAGTTAAGGTATTTCCAATAGATGGCGGCATGGTGATTGTGGCCAAAATACCGCTACCAGACCAAACAAAATTCACGTTATACAAGGTGTACCCGGTTCCACTATTCCTTAATGAGCAATGGGATATAGTGACAAAGTCAACTTACGACTACATGGCAGAGTCCAAAGATCGTAGAGAGTTCATCGGCCTCTCGTTACACGAGGTTTCAAATTGTCGACAACTGGAAGTGGACGAAACAACGGAAATCACAATGTGCAAGCACCCTGGTAAAATCCTCACGCGGATGAACACAAATTGTGATGTCAACATGATGCAGCACACCCCAGTCGGAGATGACAGATGCAAACATGTGGTGGTTCCAGCAAGCAACGGGATCCTTATAAAGACAGAAACAGCGAATAGATGGATCGTCAAATTGCGGAGCAGGGAGACTTTTGATGCTGTTTGTGAGGACGATGTGCATACAGTTACACTTTCGGGATTCGGAGAGTTAACGATAAAGGGAAAATGCAGTTTGAATAATTTACAGACTCGATTGCTGTACGAGTACCATCACGAGAGCAGGCACAACATAAGTCGACCAAACAACCACGCAACACTAATTGAAGGCTTGAAAGCAAACTGGACGAAGTTGTTGGACGTCAACGCAACAAAAACTATTCCTACCGCCATCTTGGTATCAGATCACACGAGAATAAAGGAAATGTTATCAGATGGCGAGAGAAATTTCGACGACCTAAAGTCGGAAATGGAACAACGACAACTGACTAACAGCATCCATTACCATCAGACTGAGGCCAGAACATTATCATTACCAAACGCAACGTGGCGGAGAAACAGTCCTAGGATAGTTCAAGAAAGATCGAGGCGACAGATTGAAACAACAACAAATATAGAACCAGAAAAACATACAATACAACTACAGCGAAAGGCATCAGTAATATCATCAGGACCGACAATGGGAGTAGTATAGGTATCTATAAAATAAATTAGATGATTTATAAATATTTTGCTTAAATTGTGTTTTCTCCGAATTTTAAAATTAAGTGCCAAATTGTAATAGATAAATAAATAAATCATTAAAATTGATAAACTACATATATACTAAGAGTTATGTGAATTTTATAGTAGTTAAATAAATAAATAGCAGATAAATAAATAAATCATTAAAATTGATAAACTACATATATACTAAGAGTTATGTAAATTTTATAGTAGTTGATAATAAGTTTCATTAAAATATGTAATATATAATATATACCTAGTTAAAATTTGCTTACATGGTGTCAAGAAAGGATTATTGTCGTTTCCAAAATAATCCTTTCTTTTCTGCGGGTGGTGAGGAATGTTGTGGCCCATTAAAAACATGAGCCACGCATTTGATTTGAATTGAGGAAACTAAAAACTTCGAAAACTCGGGCATTTAAAACATATAAAAGAACTTTAAACCTTCAAGATTATTCAAAATATTCGCTTCTGAGACATAAATATCAAGTACTTAATAAAAAATGCTATGATGAATATTTGAACGATTTGAAATCCAAAATCAAATACGATTCTAAAACTTTTTATAACTTTGTAAATTCAAAAAGGAAAAACACTGGTTTTCCAACTACAATGAAATGGAATGATCGTGAGTCCAACAATCCTACTGAGATTTCCAATATGTTTGCTGACTTCTTCAAAACGACATATTCTGATAATACTTATGGCAACGCATCGTATCCATATAACATCCCCACTTATAATTCCATTCTCAATCCTGTTATAGAATCTGATGATGTCTTACAACACCTAAAATCGTTGAAATATTCATATAGTACTGGTCCAGATAATATTCCTAGCTGTATTTTGAAAGTTTGTGCAGAAAATTTATACATTCCACTTTCAAATATATTTAATGCCTCTATTGAAACAGGTTATTTTCCGAATTCATGGAAAGAGTCATACATTATTCCTCTTTATAAAAGTGGAACCAAATCATTCGTATCTAACTATAGAGGTATTGCTAAACTTAGCACAATACCAAAGTTATTTGAACAAGTTGTCACAAAGCAATTGGTTCACTCGGTCACAACTTTAATATCTCCTTCACAGCATGGTTTTCTGAGAGGTAAATCAACATCTACAAATTTATTGGAATTTTCTTCATTAACAATAAAAGGATTTTCAAAGAATCTTCAAACAGATGTCATATATACTGATTTTAGTAAAGCTTTTGATAAAGGTAATCATTATTTGTTGATTGAAAAGCTTAAAAGATACGGATTCCCCGATCTTCTTTTAAAATGGGTAGAATCGTATCTGACAAATCGGAAGCAACAGGTGTTATTCGAATCATCAACATCAAAAACTATAGATGTCACCTCTGGAGTTCCTCAAGGAAGTCACTTAGGTCCTATTCTGTTTAATCTTTTTATAAATGACCTTCCTTCTGTCATTAAACATTCGAATGTACTGTTGTATGCTGATGACGTTAAATTGTTTCTATCCTATGACATCTTAGATCAACATAAGTTGTTACAATCTGATCTGACCAGTATAGCTATCTGTTGTGATAATAACTTAATGGAACTGAACCGGAAAAAATGTAAATTTATGACATTTGCTAGAAGACACCAACTTTCATCGCTGTATCATATAAATAACTGTAATCTAGAAAAGGTTTTTACTTTCGTGGACCTGGGTGTTACTATGGATCCAAAACTTCGCTTTCATCTACATATTGACTTATGTGTGAATAAGGCGAGGGGTGTTCTAGGTTTCATTAAAAGATGGTCAAAAGAATTTAATGACCCATTCGTTACCAAAAGTCTTTACATATCACTTGTGAGACCAATTTTGGAATATGCATCAGTCTTGTGGAATCCACAATACAACTGCCACTCTGATAGAATTGAATCGGTTCAAAAACAATTTTTATTATTTGCTTTAAGAAACCTTCGCTGGAATCCGAATCAGAACCTACCTCCATACGAAAATCGTTTAAAACTCTTGGACATCCCTACTCTAAAAAATAGAAGAACAATGCTTAATGTAACATTTTTAATTAAATTGATAAATGGCTCTCTGAATTCTACATTTTTGCTTCAAGAAATTGATTTTAATATCCCAACCCGTCGTTCCAGATCTTTCATTCCTTTGATATTAAGTATGTGCCGCTCTAATTACGCGCAGAATGAACCTTTTCGTTGTATTTGTAGCTATTTTAATAGCCTGTATTCTGTCTTTGACCTGTCAGATTCACTTAATAAAACTAAAACTTTTATTTTAAATGCACTTGATCACACTTAAGCCTTTGTTGCTCTTTGAGTTTTTGGTCCGCTTAGGGTCTAACGAAATGACAGGGTTGCCAAACTCCACAAAGATCGGCATTGTCGATTTTTTGAAAGGGTTGTATTTTTGTTGTATTTTATATTTATATTTCAGCAGAATTTTGTTTTTTACTGTATATTGTATACAAATAAAACAAAATTTTTAGCTGAATTCACATTCGTTCCGTTACTGTTTACTTAATTGTTCTATTTGTATTTGATTTTTTATATTTCGTATAAAAAAACAAAATACTAAAATTAATATTTGTAATCTTTGTCGCGTAAATTAACTGTTTGGATTGTTTTGTCTTTGTATTTTTGTTAAGTCTAATATCGTAAAGTAGGCAAAAATTATATTTGATCAAATTCATATTCGTCGCATGAATTCTGATGCTTCATAATATTTTCTTTTAATTCTATTGTTTATTATCACGTTAATCTTATATTATGTTATGTTTGGAAGAATTCTCTCTTGCATTCATAACCTAATTCGCGTTTTATTAATATGCGTTTTATCAGCTGATGATTTTAATCTGTAGCTGAAACGAATTTCCAAATATGTTTACCCGCGATCGGTTACACAGCGTAATCCGGATTACGGCTGTTCGGTCACCAAATCCGTGCGTCATGCGGATGTGCCTCTCGGTCGGTTGGGCGGGTTAGTGGGACCGTTGGGATTCGTCGTATAAAAAAGAATATATATACTTTTCCATACCGGACACGCCTTCTTATGGGCGTTACAAAAGTTGTGTCAAAGTGCCACAGTGTGTGTGGGGGTATAAATATAGTAAAATTTAGGGTGGTTCAAACAAGCAGTGAGCCGCTTTCAGGGCTCTTGAAATTATTCGAATAGTATAAAAACCGGTTAACCGAACATCCAATAAGTAACCATTTGTACGAATACTATCCGGTTAAAGATATTGGACTAGTATAATATTTTTCAGGTATATATTTTATAATCTCAATGGCTCTACTCTAATTTTTGGATGTTTAAAGCGGTCCTCCGCTGTAGTTTAAACTTGGCGAAGTCGCCGAAATAAGTGAAAGAGTGTTTTCAGTTTGAAAGCCAAAAATAATCTCTGATTTATTAGTGGCCATCGCGGCTCTTTTATATCTTTTTCATATTGGTTGATAGTCTATCCTACTTACTTACACTACAATATATTAGGTACTGCATTTCGTTTGCACCCGTTATAAACGATCCCTTATATGGTTTTTCATACTTCTTTCTATTTTCTGCTTTATTTAGTGAAAAATTTAGTCTCGTAAGCATCTCGCTTCGATAGCTGTCAAGATCATAAGTTTTGGTTTCATTTTCAAAAATTTGGTTGGGTAAACATGGTAATTTTCCGTATACAAGTTCAAGGGGTGTGTAACCAGTGTCAACGTGTGGAGTCGTGTTGTAAGCGAAAGTAAAGTACGGTATCCACTTGTCCCATTCATGGTCATTTGTTGATGTTAATAGAAATTCATTAAGAACTCTGTGGTTCCTTTCAAGTGACCCTATCGTTTGATGATGGTATGGAGTAGAAAATGTTTGTTTTATTTTTAATAGTTCACATATGCTTTACAGTTACCACTGTAAATTTTCTACCGAATAGGTATGGCTTGAAGAAATTGATCCCCCAGTGAGTCATTCAGCAGTTCCTTTTCAATTACTGGTTTATTCAAATCATGCTTTTGCAGCGATTTGCTTGCATATGATATAGGTAAATCATTTCCTATATCACCTTGCGATAGCACTGCGCCTAAAGCATAGTTTGAAGCATCAGTCGTTAAAATGAAAGGTTGGCTCAGATCTGGATATTGTAATAAAGGAGGAGTTATTAATTTTTCTTTTAGTGCATCGAAAGCTTGTTGTCTTTCTTCAGTCCAAACAAGTTTACAAGATATTTAATTATTAAAAAAACTTTTTAAAATAATAAAAATACAAGAAAAAAACCAAAATTATTGGTTACTTTGAAAAATTGTTATTAACAATTCTGTTTAATAAAAAGATTTTGAGATTTTTTGTAACATTATAACTTTTTTTGCTCTTCTGGTGGCATCACTGCCGACCATCGCAATGCCCATCAGCTGTTTTTTATTCCGCCGATGGAAGCGATGTCAGACAGTGACATCTGGCGAACCAATAATTTTGGTTTTTTTATAGTATTTTTCTCATTATAAAATCCATTTGTATTTATTTTTATTATTGATTTTTTTTTTTTAATTTTTACGAAAATGTTTTTTAATTAATTCTAGGGTGGTTTCCGCCAAAAATGCTTAACTATGGTTTTTTTCTCGTATTTTTCTTGATCTAAAACGAACTTAAAATTTGTGTTTTATTTTTTTCCCCCATACAAGTGTTAGCCCGTTTTGGCCAACTTCAGGGCCTTTGCGGGCCGGGTTGCCGTTATCGGATCGGCTTGAAATTTCAAACTTAAGAGTTTTTGGTGTATTTGCGTTATTTAAGCCTCTTTTTCCAAATAAAGGAATGCATTCTTGAATTTCTTTATTGAAAATTACTCGGTGGAATTTTTATTACTGACTTTTTTATTATATGACTTTGAGTGCATTGGTAGAATGATGTGTGACTCGTTTAACAACACTGAAATTGTAAAAGTTTCGTAATCTATTTTGCAAAGAAATTTCTTCAAAAAGTCTCTACCTAATATACCATCAGTCTCAATTGGAAATTTCGAACCGACCAGTTGAAACTCATGTTTGCTGGATTCCTCCCCAAAATTAAGTGTTAGGCTTATGCTGCCTAGTGAAAAAATTTCCTCGTTTGTAATGCCAGTTAATTTGCATTTTTCATCAGGATTATAAAAATCGTTATCTACGTGTCAATTAAAAAAGTCATTAAGTTGTTCTTGTACTTAATTTCTATAAAATTGGCAGTGTAAACACTTGAAAACGAACAAATCTGTAGATTCCGATGCTGGTGCGGGAGGGAATATGCAGTGCTTATTTGCCGAAAAGGCCAATTGCAGTGTGTGCATTTAAGTCAAGTTTAATTTAATTTTCATTCGCAATGGACGTCTTCTCGTAATATTAATGGCGGTTTGCCTGCATTTAGGTCCCCATAAGCCAACGCAAAATTCCGCAGCCGGTACGGAACTTGAACAAAAATGTTGCTTGAATATACGATACTGCGTTTTTTTAAAGAAAATTTATAAATGATACACATTTTTAGTTGTAGCTTTGAAATTTTTCAGCGCAAACAAATTTTTTTATTCCAATATCTTTGCTGGAAGAATTTTCGAGAAAGTACCGCGGCGGCGGAATTTTGGATATTTTAAGTTGTAATGAAGTACTGTGTGTAGGGTTACTGTGAAAGTGGGCGACTTTCGCAGTGAGCATTTAAGGTCGCCACACATGAATGCAAAATTTCGTTGGTGTCGTGGTACTTTTTCTTGAAAATACGATAGTGCGCTCTAGAATGATATGCATTTGTTTTTGTGAAATTTTTCAGCACGAAAAAATTTGTCCGAGCCGAATATTGCCTTGCAATTTTTGAGCAATTTTTGGGGAAATTTCGCGGCAGTGTGTGGGGAGCTTTAAGTTGGGTATAATTAAATTTCCATTCACAACATTTTTCCGTAGTTATTTGGAATGTAAATGGCAAATGCATTTAAGTGGAAATGAAGTACTGTGAAAGTGGGCGTAAAATGTGCACTGGGAGATTGGGGCAAATTATGGAATTGCGAATATGTAATACTCAAGGAGAAGCCGTGTTATTTTGGCACTGCCTTAGTTTTTTTCCATTGTTGAAAAGTTACATGCAATCAAATGGAAATAACCTTAATTATTACTCCCTGCTGCATTTAATGTTGAAAATACACGAAGTTGTTGAAATTTGTGATCGGTACATCGACTTGAAATACTTTAGCAAATCGATTTCATACTTTGAAAGAACCGGAAGGTAAAAAACCCGCAGATATGGTAACACTGCTTGGGTGGGGAAAAATTAAGTCCTAGGTGGCAACCAAGTTGATTGTTGATCATATGGTATTTGCTCTAAAAGATTCACAAATGTGAGAGAAATACGTATTTTCTAACTTGTGAGCGGTAAAAGTGGGCGTGTCAAAACCTATCCTATGTCACGACTCACGACCCCCAGAACACATATATTAATTTTGGTGAGAATCGGTGCTGTAGTTTTCGCGTCTACTGGTGACAAACATACACGTCTCTTTTATATATATAGATTTTTTAAATTTTCCATTAAGATTTATTTAAGTACATTTTTTTGAGATTTTTATATATTAGTGACATAAGGTCTGCTTACATTGTGCTTATGCACGTAATTTTTAAAGTATTTGTTTAATTTGTATGCAATGAAAAGTAATACAATTATTATAAATAACTAGCTGGGCCCGGTCCGCTTCGCTGGGCCTAAATAATTTTTTGTTGTTGCATTGTCTGCAATATAATGGATGAATGGATGAAAGTAATTTTTAAATATATATGTTGGAAAATTGATGTAGCGATCGGTATTGAAATAGGTTTTGATGAATGAATGAATGATTCGTATTGTATGTATGTATGTAGCGCAGTAAAGTATGTTTGGAAGATTATTGAAATTAAATTAAATGACATGTGGTATAAGAAGATTTTCGTGGCTGGAAGAATTTTCGAGAAAGTACCGCGGCGGCGGAATTTTGGGTATTTTAAGTTGTAATGAAATACTGTGTGTAGGGTTACTGTGAAAGTGGGCGACATTCGCAGTGAGCATTCAAGGTCGCCACACATGAATGCAAAATTTCGTTGGTGTCGTGGTACTTTTTCTTGAAAATACGATAGTGCGCTCTAAAATGATATGCATTTGTTTTTGTTTTTGTAAAATTTTTCAGCACGAAAAAATTTGTCCGAGCCGAATATCGCCTTGCAATTTTTAAGCAATTTTTGGGGAAATTTCGCGGCAGTGTGTGGGAGCTTTAAAGGTATAATTTAATTTCCATTCACAATAGACATTTTTCCGTAGTTATTTGGAATGTAAATGGTAAATGCATTTAAGTGGAAATGAAGTTCTGTGAAAGTGGGCATAAAATGTGCACTGGTAGATTGGGGCAAATTATGGAATTGCGAATATGTAATACTCAAGGAGAAGCCGCGTTATTTTGGCATTGCCTTAGGTTTTTTCCATTGTTGAAAAGTTACATGCAATCAAATGGAAATAACCTTTATATTACTCCCTGCTGCATTTAATGTTGAAAATACACGAAGTTGTTGAAATTTGTGATCGCTACATCGACTTGAAATACTTTAGCAAATCGATTTCATACTTTGAAAGAAACCGAATGGGTTTTTTATCCCGCAGATATGGTAACACTGCTTGGGTGGGGAAAAATTAAGTCCTAGGTGGCAACCAAGTTGATTGTTGATCATATGGTATTTAATTTAAAAGATTCACAAATGTGAGAGAAATACGTATTTTCTAACTTGTGGGTGGTAAAAGTGGGCGTGTCAAAACCTATCCTATGTCACGACTCACGACCCCCAGAACACACATATAAATTTTGGTGAGAATCGGTGCTGTAGTTTTCGCGTCCACTGGTGACAAACATACACGTCTCTTTTATATATATAGATGTAATTGCTGACTCTGGGGTTTGAAGGTATTGCTATTGTTTCCACAATGTTGTTATACCCCCACACTCACTGTGGCAGGGTATACTAACTTTGTCACAACGTTTGTAACGCCAATAAGGAGGCGTGTCCGGTATGGAAAAGTATATATATTCTTGATCAGCATCACCTCCTGAGTCGATTTAGCGATGTCCGTCTGTCCGTCCGCACGATAGCGGTCGCAGTTTTGGAGATATCGACTTGAAACTTTGGGTACATGTTGTTCTCATGAATACTGAGAATCAAGTTCGAGAATCAGCCAAATCGGATGAAAACTGGGCGTGGCTCCCATACACCGAAAAAAGGTAAACATTTTTCAAGTCTTTTTTATTGTTGTATCCGATTGGAAATGTTTAAAACGTATTTTTGACATGGTCCGAGGTTCCGAAGCCACATATATAAGGGTCTAAATGGGGTCTTGAGACCAATTTTTTTTTTTTGTGGATTTGGTTTGAAATTTTTAGAAATGGATTTTGGACATGGACCGGGCTCCAAAACCACCTATAATTGGCTCAAAATAGGGTCTTGAGACTACATTTTTTTATGTTCGAGGTACTTCTTCCTACAGTGTGGGGGTATTTCAGCTTCGGTATAGCCGAAGATAGTCCACTCTCTAGTTTTTTACTGTTGTTAGTTGTTCTTGCGGCTTGCTCTGTGTTTTGCCCATTCTGCTTCCTTTTGTCTTTTGTTTGCTTGGTTGTTGTCTATTGCTATGGATGAATGGCGCACAAATTGGTGTCCGCAAATAGATTGATTAAATAGGCCTCTGAAATTTCATGAAGTGTGCCAATGGTGGACTTGCGGTAGCGAAGGATTGGACACAATATTTGGGTGATGACGACGGTTTTTATCATGCAACCGGTGCAGATTTGAACGATAGTTGTCGAATTTATCAAATTAAAAGTTATGCTTAGCAGACTCAAATTGTATGCGATCATTGTCGATACTAGAAATCAGTTCCTTGGAGGAAATGTATTGGGTTACATGAAATTCTGCCTGTATTTATTCTCATAGCGCAATTTGAATTTCGGTTTGTCAAAAGAACAATTCCAAGGTTGGAAACTGGCAAGATCGCCATTAATGTTCAAAGCGGTCCTCCGCTGTAGTTAAACTTGGTGAAAGAGTGTTTTCAGTTTGAAAGCCAAAAATAATCTCTGATTTATTAGTGGCCATCGCGGCTCTTTTATATCTTTTTCATATTGGTTCTTCGTCTATCCTACTTACTTACACTACAATATATTAGGTACTGCATTTCGTTTGCAGCCGTTGGTCTGAGTACGCTAATTTGGTCTTGACGAATGGTGTCGTAGGACGGTCACCGAAATTGATTGAATTTCAATATACACTCAATTGTTGTTGACAACGTCCAGAACCATTTGTGTATATTGGGTCAGCGCACTCAAAAGTGCAGCGTTAGCATATCGATACTTTGTCGGTGCATTAGTACAAATGAAATGCAGGGGCAGGTAATGTAGACTTGACAAAAGTGCAGCGTTAGCATATCGATACTTTGTCGGTGCATTAGTAAAAATGAAATGCAGCGGCAGGTAATGTAGACATGTATGTATACACTACACTAGTCACTCAGCTTCAAATCCGACTAGTAAAAATTAAAAGTAAAAGTTTCAAGTGCCAAAACGAAAATTTAAAAGCAAATGTAATTTGCTGAGCGTCAGCACATTACATATAATTTCTCTTGTGAGCGTATCAATGAAGATTTCTTATTTTAAATTCATAATATTCGACTAACTGTTGATATTCAGTTAGTTAGGTTTAGTTAGGTTAACTCACTAATCGAAAGTGAACGGCTAATCGAATAGTCGAATGCGATCGACTAGTCGAATGTGATCGACTAGTCGAATACTTCTAACCGAAAAGTAATTTCATATCCGGTTTATCTTATTCGAATAACAAGAGTCGTACGCTTTATGTATGACAAATATTTATATGTTCTTTAAGTAAGTACGGAAGATGGCTTATTATGTCAGTCAAAATATCGACAACCATAAAAAGTATAAAAATAATTTTAAAGATTTTTAAATTTTTTACAGCACCAAAACCTAAAAAATTATTTTATACATAAGAAGGCATAAGAGGGAATGTTGTTATCATTAATTAAATAAAGTTACCTGATCTATCTCATCAAATAAGTAAAAAGGTGCAGGATCACACTTCTGAATGGAAAAAATCAGAGCCAACGCAACGAGAGATTTTTGTCCACCGGACAACTGATTCATTTCTCTCATTTCGGCATCGATACCAGTAAATGATACTCGGATTCCAATCCCAGTAAATGCATCTGAATTGGCAACTTCCTTTTCAATATCTTCACCTTCATTATCCTTTGTTTTTAAAATTAGGTACCCGGCCCCTTGTGGTACAAGTTTTTTGAAAACTTTCGTAAAATTTTGAGCAACTTGTTTAAAGGTAAACTGAATCGCTTCAACCTTTTGCATTTCTAGCGATTGCATAAGTTCTCGAATTTTCTGATCTCCTACATCCAATTCCTCTTTTCTCTTATACAGTTTTTCTTTTTGTTCCGAAAAACTAAGAAATTGATCCAAAGCTTTTTTGTTTACATGATTATACTTTTTGAGATGTTGGTTAGCCTTTTCTAGTTCCTTGAACAAATTTTTCAGCGACATTTTGCTATAAAATGAATCTACTTGCGGCAATGCACCAAGACTGGCAATTTTTTCTGTACATTCGTCAATTTTCAGATTTAATAAATTTTCTTTAGCTGTCCATTTTTCCACTTTTTTAGAATCTTCATTTATTTTTTCTTCTGCATCTTTTTCTTTTCGAGTCCAATTCTCCAGTTCCAGCTGTAAAGATTTTTGTAGATGTACTGCTTCTTGAACTCTGCAATGTTAAAATAAAAAATAACTAGTAAGAGAAATACACTATGCGGAAAAAAAAAGTTTTGAGTTTTTTTTTTTCATTTTCGGATTTTGTTCTGTAGGCATAACTAGAGCTCAGAAAAAACCAGCACAAAAATTGTCAAAACAAGCAAGCAAATAAGCATGAAATTCGAAAGTCCAAAACATATTTAAAATTTACAATCCCTAACCACTGTTATCTTTTAATATTTTTCATTAATTCAATATTGATTTTTTTACATTGTTTATACTTTTGAGAATAAACATTAACTCAAAATACCGTTATTAAAAAGTATTAATTTAAAACATAAAAATAAATTGAGTAATAGACTTGCTGTTTTGCTATGGCCGCCAATATCGGGTTTTGGCTTGTATCGTATTTGTCGTTTCATTACTGACCTATATATTCAACTTTTTACCTGGGAGTGCACGAATATGATATTCGCTTGGTTTGAGTATTTGTAAGGTACTGACTTTATTTTAATAAAACACTTAAATATATAGTCACAAAAAATCTCTTAAAACTAGACAGAATTAGAATATTATCAGCAGAGGCACGATAAGTGATCCCCGCACAGGCTATAAACTATTTATTACTTGTGTGTGTACTTTTCTTAATAGCGACAATTATAGAATACATTAGAATTGTAAATGGCCATACGGCCTCAACTCGAAATGAGTGTTACTAAAAATAGATTATGATGTGGGAAGCATCTTCTGTTTGACATTTTTTATTACTAGCGATAATTATAGATAGTAATAGAAATGTGAAAGTGTCATATTTGGACAGGGAGCATACAATTTTTTGGAAGCAAAAAGTAGCTCCGCTTAAAAACATACTTCTTTGCATTTTGAGATTTTTTTATATTAGATTTTTAGTAAATTTGTACTAGGTTTTATTTTATTCCATACAAATTTTGAGGAAAAATTTTAAATTTAATTCAGATCGAGCTTATTTTAAAAAACTCAAAAACAAGCAAGCACGTAAAAAAGTCGGTAAAATAAGCACAACAAGTATGAAGCTAGGGTTGCCAGATTTTAAATAGGGAAAAACAGTACATTGAGTAAAACAAACAGTACAATTTGAAAAAAAACAGTACACTTTGGTTTCATTCAGTTAGGGACATTTTAATAAAAAAACAATAAAAAAAATCAGATAAAAACAAAGATACTTAGTGCCCGATTACATAACCGAGAAAATGCCGCCTGGAAATACTGTTAAAATTTTCAATTACCCTGGGCAGCCATTTTATTTTTTTCAAGATTTGCGGGTTGGGAATAATTTCTGTTCAAAGTACTCAAAAATGTAACTCTTTTCTCGCATTCTCTGCATATGCCTGTAAACTTTCTAAACTTTCTTTTGCAAAAATTTTTTATTAAGTTTTTAATCGAAAATATGAGACTGAATATTTTTTCAGTGGCGGCATTTAATGCACTATGGAAAAAATGAAGTTGCATACTTTCCAAATGTTTGGAAATGTACCACTTTTCGGAAACTCTTCAACTGGTTTTTCTTTTTGTACGATTTTAAAAAAAGGTTTTACCAAAATTTGTTTGTCTATACAAAAAAACAAAAAAATATTTTAAAAAAATAATAAAAACAGAAAAAAAAATAGTACATTTTTGAAAAAACAGTACTTTTGAGTACTTTTTTTTGTGTTTTGAATAAAACAGTACTTTTATAAAAAAAACAGTACGTCTGGCACCCCTATATGAAGCCAGCGCGACCTAGAAAATGACCCTGTAAGGAGTACAGGGTAAATTTTTTGTACACAAAATATTTTTAGTACGATTAAAAGTAATCGTACTCAAAAAAGTTTGAGTACAAGTATTGGTAATCAAAATTTCTTGAGTACCATTACTTGTAATCGTACTCAAAATATTTTGAGTACGATTACTGTTATCGTACTCCAAAGTAATCGTAATCGTACACGCACAGCTCTGGGATAGAGAACATCCCAAATCCCTATATCTTAATATATAAAAACGTTGGTGCGTATGTATGAGTGAACATCACGGCTAAACCATTGAACGTATCAGAACCATACAAACACTATACGTTTATTTCTGAGCTTCGAAAGGTTTATGTACTACTCTGGACTTGATTGGTCAAAAGAGCGTGGTACCACTTATACAATTTAAGTATTACTTCAAAATACATCTGTGTACTAGAAAGTACACATGATATTATGCTTCTTATTCCAAAAGTTGAATTCAATGAGTAAAATTGGATATTGGTCAAGCAATTGACAAAAAAAACTAAACGAAACAAACAAATTTTGATATAAAAAATAATTTGTACAAATGAGAACTTCAAATCAGGCGGTACGGAATTACAAATAAAATGTGTTTGTTCCGATTGATTGAATGATTGGTGATAGACTGACTCATCACCGCCCAGCGCAAACCGCTGAACCTAGAGTTCTGCAACTTTTTATGGAATAATTGGACAAATGGCGTGGCACCGCCCCAATAATTTTCTACCCCATATCACGGTTAAGCGGCTTTAATGATTTTATTGAAATTTGTAGATAAATTGTGTAAGTAGTGGAAATTGCAATAGGACATAAGAGGTTGGATTTCGACAACGGCGCGTGGCACCCATACAACAATTAAAATGTAACTTAGTAACCATCGAATATTGAGTAGTTCATGACACGAACTGCGTCCTTGGACATTTTTAGGTGAATTATGAAGGGTGGGGTAAAGCTGCCACCAAGTGCGTCCTTGGACATTTTTTGGGTGAATCATGCCGGGTGGGATTACAGCTGCCACCGAGTGCTCCCTGTGACTTTTTTGGGTGAATCATGCCGGTTGGGATTACAGCTGCCACTAAGTGCGTCCTTGGACATTTTTGGTCGAATCATGCCGGGTGGGATTATAGCTGCCACCAAGTGCGTCCTTGGAAATTTTCTGGCTGAATCATACCGGGTGGGATTACAGTTGACACCAAGTACATCCTTAGACATAATTTGTTTCAGGGGGGGAATTGACCATCAACTGCAGCGTCCATTGAAGTTGTTGCAAATTACTATATGGGCCATTCCGCGTCAAGCTGATATTTCAACTCTCAGAAAATTCTGAAACTCTCCACATGGAAAGGCTGTGTTTGTGTACCAAAGGGTTCCGTTGGAAATTCAATATTTACCGTTATGTTTGAAATTAAGTAAGGTAAAAAATAAAAAAATCGAGAATTTACCTTTTTCAAAAATTTATAACTTTAAATCGCGCAAGTTTTGTTTTACTCAAGAAATAAAAAAATTAATAAAAAATATTTATTTAAAAAAATTTTTTTAAAACATTTTTTTTAAAAATAATTTTTAAAACATTTTATTTTTTAAAATAATTTTTAAAACTTTATTTAGTAAAAAATTCAGATTTTTATTGAGCTTTTCATAATTTATGTATTAATTATGGTTTTTAGCTCGTTTTCCAAAAAATTAATTTTGGAAGGGGAGTACAACAACTAAGCAAAAACTCAGTCTGGCAGAGTGTACAGCAGTTTCGGATCCAGCCACGGATCCTCGTCAGCACTCTTTATGCATTCAATTTTATCGCTGCGCGAGGTAAGTACCAATCGAAAATCGTCCGATCGGAACGCTTGTGGTGTCAAAAGTTGCGTAGCAATGACGATGGGGGATACTCTGTTGAAAAATGGAGATGGATTGAGTCTGGCCTTTCGGGAGCCTCTATGAGGGTCCTGAGTGGCAATTCTGGACCGATTCCCAGCTTCGAGGACGCCGGCTGGTTCCAGGGTCGCGTTAAGCTCTTTGCGTGTGCAGACGAGCGAACCGTGACCCTGCTCAAAGCCACCGCTTCGATGCTGGGTGAGGTTTGGCCTGGGGCGCGTCTCGAAGCCGTGGATAAGGACATGATCCCTTCACGGCCGAGGGCCCGCGTCTGGTTGCCCGTGGACCCTCCTGATGCCGAGGGAATTCTGACTATTTTGAAAGTCACGAACCCAAATCTTCCGACTCACAATTGGAAGATAGGAAGGCTGGAAGATCTCAAGGGACCCCGTAGACAGGCCGTTTTGGTGCTGAACGCGGAGTGCCTTGGTCCCCTATCGGCATCTAAGGGGGTAATCAACTATGGCTTCACTAATGTAATCCTCAAAGTGTATAGGAAGGACGAGGCTACAGAGGACAAGTGTGCTCCAACCGAATCCACGACTGCAGTCGGTGCTACTGATGTGGTCATGAAGGAGGGGACGGGCACTCGACGGTCTTAACAGTGGCGAGGAATCTTCTGATTCAGACTTTTTGGGGTGATGTTTGGCCTTTATCAGGAGGAAAAGCTACTGGCTTCTTCTGATACTGAAGACGAGGCCAATAATACTGTGGTGGAGAAGTCTGCTTATTTTGAGAATGCTCAGAATACTGCAGATTAATCTTCACCACTCCAAACTGGCTTCGGCCTCACTTCTTCTTCGCCTGGCTACAGGAGGAGGGGATATTGTTCTTATCCAAGAACCGTGGGTCTGTGGGGTCCGTATACTTGGATTAAGGGCAAGCAACTACAGACTGCATGCTTCATTGGATAAAGGTACTCCAAGATCCTGTATCCTATCGAAGAGCAGTCTTAATATTTTTATGCTCTCTAATTACAGCGATCGAGACATCGTCGTAGCAAACCAGGAGCTGGCTTCAACCAGCTACTGGGTCACCTCGGCGTATCTGGCCCATGTCCATCAAGGGCCCCTCCCTCCAGGCCTACTGGGGAGGGTGATCGATGAAGCGTGCAGACTTAGGGCGGGCTCATACTGGGATGTGATGCCAACGCACACCACACTGTCTGGAGTAGCACGGACATTAACGAAAGGGGTGAGTCACTTTTTGATTACATTATATGCACTAACCTACTCATCTGTAATAAGGGTAACGAAGCAACCTTTATTACTTCCAATAGGCAGGAGGTTTTGGACATAACCTTTGTCTGAGTTCCTGTTTGATAGGGTTACGGATTGGAAGGTGTCCAACGAGCACTCCTTTTCTGATCATCGATATCTGCAATTCGGTTTAAACGACCTTCCCTAAGTCCAAATACCTTTTAGGAATCTTAGAAGAACGGACTGGGAAACATAAATTAATAGTGGCTGAAATGCTACCTCCCTCTCCACCTATTGAGGAATTGACAAGATCAAATCTTGATAGTATGGTGGATACCTTAACGTCGGTCTTAAACATAGCCCTCCATAAATCCTGCCCTGCAGGCAAAACCAGGAGCAAGAGCAGACCATCATGGTGGTCTGAGGATGTTAAAGCTTTTAGGAGTCAGTGTAGGAAGCTCTTCAACAAGGCAAAGAAGTCAAGAGCTGCTTGTGACTTGGACTTTTACAAGAATAGTCTCAGGATTTTTATAAAAGTAGTATGGAAAGCTCAGTGCGACTCTTGTAGACTCTTCGTTGGCAGCATCGAAGACACATCTGAGGCGTCTAGGCTTCGGAAAGTTCTTGCTTCGAATCCGTGTCCCAGGGGATATCTGAAAAGGTCAGATGGTTCTTGGACTAGCTCTAGTGAGGAATCTCTCGACTTATTGTTAGACACTCACTTCGCAGGATGCTCTAGATCAGATCTGAGGAGCATTCCTGATACCCGTATATCGGGTATCTCTAGTGAATTAATATCTGAAATCAAAATAAATTGGGCAATTTAGAGCTTCAAGCCCTTCAAATCGCCGGGCCCGGATGGGGTTATTCCTGCGGAAATGCAGAATGCCTTGGAGATCATCATGCCCTGGCTTAAGATGATCCTCTGTGGCTGCATTGAACTCTCCTACATTCCTTTGGAATGGCAGGAGGTAAAGGTTGTTTTTATCCCGAAGCCGGGTAAAATATCTCATACTGGTCCTAAGGACCTCCGTCCAATTAGCCTGTCGTCGTTTCTTCTGAAAACTTTAGAGAGACTCATCGACACTCATCTTCGTCGTAGTATAGACAGAAAACTTCTGTCGGCTTCGCAACATGCTTACTTCAAAGGGAAGTCTGTGGAAACAGCATTACATTCCTTAGCACCATTCAACAATCTCTTTTTAATAAGGAATACACCATGGTAGCTTTCCTCGACATAGAAGGAGCTTTCAACAATTTAACCCCCCCAGGCTATCACCAGTGCACTAACAAATCTAGGTGTCGATGCTTCACTCAGAGAATTGATATTTCAGCTACTTACGAGCAGGATTGTCAATGCAAAGCTGGGTGATGCGGAAGCAAGAAGATTTGTCAGTAGAGGCACACCTCAGGGTGGTGTCCTCTCTCCTCTTCTATGGAATTTAGCGGTTTATTAACTACTACTACTACTGGAAGGGGAGGGGTGCAAGGTAGTCGCCTATGCGGATGATGTTGCGATTGCTGTGCGGGGTAAGTTCCTGGCAACCCTGAGAGATTTGTTACAACATGCTCTCAACTTGGACCTCTGACTGCGGTCTGGGGGTCAATCCCCATAAGACCGAATTGGTTCTCTTCTCTAGGAAATACAAAAGTTCCGCCGATAGACCATCCCTCCCTGAATGGTACACAGTTAGTTTTTCTCAAGCCAAATACTTGGGTCTAATTTTGGATAGGAAACTTAGCTGGAAACCTAACATTATCGAACGAGCTAGGAAGGCCACAGTTGCACTCTACTCATGCAAGAAAGCTATTGGGAAAACGTGGGGTATGTCACCTCGGGTAGTTCACTGGCTCTATACGGCTATTGTCAGGCCTATCTTACTATATGGAATTCTTGTATGGTGGCCAGCTTTGGACAAAGTCATATATCGAAAGTTGTTGACGAAAGTCCAGCGTATGGCCTCCATATCTATCAGTGGGGCGTTGAGATCCACTCCCTCAGTCTCTCATTTCGCCTTCCCGACCACTGCAGTGTATTCCAAGCAGAGGTGATGGCTATAAAAGAAGTTATGAACTGGCTGCGGCGGAACGTAATATCTGCTCAGGATATTACGATTTTCACAGACAGTCAGGCCCCAATCAAATCCTTGGAATCTGTCCTCCTAACATCAAAGGTAGCCTCGGACTGTCGCACATCTATTAACGAGATGGCTAAGCAGTTTAACATCCACCTCGTCTGGGTGCCGGGGCATAGGGACATTCCAGGGAACTGCAAAACTGATGAACTCGCAAGGCAGGGCACCACAATACAGCTCCTACCAGATAAGGTAAAGCTAGGTATCCCGCTCAGCACGTGTAAGCTACTGCTTCGTCTTGACTTCATCGCCAAGACTAACAATAGATGGGCCTCTGGAACCACTTGTAACACAACAAGACAGATCTGGCCGGTGCTGGATCTGAAGCGTTCTAAGAGACTCATCGCACTACCTAGGGCCAGCATCTCGAAGGTGGTAGGTGTGATTACTGGTCACTGTTTGATTGGGCGCCATGCGGTAAGGCTTGGGGTCTTCGCTAATGACTTTTGTAGGAGTTGTATGGATGAGGTGGAAGAGGAGACTGTGATGCATCTTCTCTGCTCCTGCCCGACACTGTCTCGAGCAAGGAGGACCCAGTTGGGGTCATTCTTCAACGAACAAATCCATGTAAGAAGCGGTTTTTTACGGTCCTCCGGATTTGCTCGTTGTAGAATTCTCTACCATTTTCACTAAATTCCCGATTTTAATAGCTTTCCTCCAAATTTTGAGAAATGATATACAAAAAATTAAATTTTTCTCATACAGTTTATGTGGGAAAATCCGAGTCTCGGGAGGCACCTGTAGTGATGGCCAATGACCGGTAATTTTTTTTTTGTCATTTGACCGTCTTTATGACGTCATGTGACGTCATTTGATCACTGACAGTATTTTTTTAATATTTATAGGTAAAATTAAGTTTTTACTTATCATATGCTATATCAGAGTATTATCTGTAAAATAAAATAGATACTAAAGTTAAGTAAGAACTTTATTTGACTTTAAATAGCTTGACTTTAAATAGCTCCTATCATAGAAAATTCGGTTATTAAAAAGAACTCTGTTAACAGTGCATAACGCATCCAACACCTAAATGCTGATCAGAATAAGCTATAGCTGCGAAAGTTTAATTCCATTGGCATTTTTAAAATCAAAGTCAACCAAAAAATTTTTTTTAGAAAAAAGTAAATAGAAAAGAAAAAAATATATTTTCTTTAACACATACATTTTTATACCCCTACACCTCATGAGGTATGGGTATATTCACTTTGGTCTGATGTTTGTAACATCAAGAAGGAGAAGTTTCCGGTATGGAAAAGTATATATATTCTTGATCAGCATCACCTCCTGAGTTGATTTAGCCCTATCCGTCTGTCCGTCCTCTTTTCTTGTAAACGCGATTGCAGGAGCTAGAAGAAAGCTAGGGATCCCAAATTTTGTATTTATCCTTCTTAGGCCTTAGATGGAGTTGGTATTGAAAATGGGCGGAATCCTACCTGTCTGTCCGTCCTCTTTTCATGTAAACACGATTGCAGGAGCTAGAAGAAAGCTATGGATCCCAAATTTTGGATTTATCCTTTTTAGGCCCTAGAAGGAGTTGGTATTGAAAATGGGCGAAATCGGTCGACTGCCACGCCTACCTCCCATATAAGTAAAAATCGTGTTTTTACCGAAATTTTAAGATTTCATCAAAACAGTATGAAATTTTGTATAGTGGGGTTTTCGGGGTAGCTGATTTCGATGTCGGAATTTAAAAATTTAAGATGGCGGCCGAAATTTCAAGATTTTATCAAAACATTATGAAATTTTGTATAGGGGGGGTTTTTGGGGTCGCTGATTTCGAATTTGATGTCACATTTTCAAAATTCAAGATGGCGGATACAATATGGCCCAGTAGGTGTAGGGTATATATAAGTCGGCTCACCCGAATGAAACTTACTCACTTGTTTTATACTAACATTACTCGAAAATAAAAAACAAGTTTTTTTAAAATATAACCCTTTAACCGACTAAAAAGCAAAAAATAAATTCCCTTTAAATTAATTTCCGCAATTTCGATTTAAAATTAAGAGTTTTTGGCTGGTTTGTTCCTAATGTCAGATTTTGAAGTGACCAAAAAACCCTTAATTTTAAATCGAAATTGCGGAAATTAATTTAAAGGGAATTTATTTTTAGCTTTTTAGTCGGTTAAAGGGTTTTATTTTAAAAAACTTGTTTTTTACTCTTTTTTATTTTATTTTTTTTTTGAATTTTTTGCCCCTTTTTTAAAAAACCCCCCCCCCTTTTCTTACTCCTTTCTTTTATTTTTTTCCCGAATGCGAACCTAAGTACAAAATTTTAGTCCTGTAGCTTAAAAAATACGAATGTTAGTCCATCCCGAACTTTAAAAAGGCTCCATCCCCCACCCCTTTATCCCCACACCCCCCATCAAAGGGTGTAACATTTTATTTTGTCAATAAGAACCCACCTACCAAATTTCATCATTGTAGCATTGGAGGAATCGGAAGTTATGTCATGTTTAAGAAAAAGGGGTTTGAGTTCCCCCACGGCCCCCTACGCCTCTGATGGGCCAAAAAATTTAATATAATGCATTGTCACCGGAGTTTTATCAGTGTTTCAAATTTCAGCTATCTAGCTCATGTGGAAGTGTATGAACAAGCTCGCCGCAGATTTGAGGATATATATACCGACATATATATATATATATATATATATATATATATATATAAATATATATAGTCAAGCCAAAGCAAGTTAATATAAGGGTTATAAAAAAAATAAACTTGCTGCAGAAAAACTGAGGACGCCATCGCACAGTGATTTGTCTTCCTATAAGCTTGGGACAAAAATCTAAGGAGTGTTCTAAATTAATTAAATCTAAGTTTCTAGATGTATTTTAAGGTCCGCTGATTTCAAAAATGTGATCGATTTCTCTATAATCCTTTTTATACCTTGCCCACTACTGTCCAAGAATATATTGCTTTTGTCTCACCGTTTGTAACGCCCATAAGGAGGCGTGTCCGGTATGTAAAAGTATATATATTCTTGATCAGCATCCTCTTGAGTCGATATACCGATATGTAATAAAAATTTCAAAGTGGATTTTTTGGCAAAAGTAAAGTGTCTAGTAACGCCTCTGGCCCATAATCCCTCCCATATACATGTATTGATAGTTTCTAATCTTAAATGTTAAATTCCAGATAGTTTGCTTCTAAATTAATCTAATTCGAGATCTGAAACAGTTGATTATGTACTACTTTATAATATTTGATCTGGTTTTTTTCGGTTTCGGCTTAATTTCGGTTTCGGCCGAAATTTAAAAATAATAATTTAGGCCATTTTGGTTTCGGCCAAAAACAAAAGAAGAAAAATTTCGGCCGAAATTTAAAAAGGCGGTTTCGGTCGATCTCTAGTCGTATTTATTCGGTGGAGCAAATTTTGGTTATTGTAGAATTCAGATTTCTTGTCAAAATTAATAAATAAAATGTTTGTAAGACAATTTTTCATAAAGTATTTTTTCGGTCATAAAATGGTCATAAATGTTTTGGTCATATAATCCTCTAACTCTTTTTAGTCGGTAAAGGGTTATATTTAAAAAATTGTTTTTTTTTTACTTTTTTTGTATTTCCCTTATTTTTTTTAAGTAAATAATTGCATTTCTGATATCTTGTCAAGCATTTTTCAATCCATATCAATGCAGTGATGCCATTCGTCCCTCATGCCGGATAAATTGAACAACAACGAATGGATGTATAAACTATTCTGTTAATTGCAATAAGATATTTTTACAAAATTAAGCGTATTATATTGAAAATCCCTACTTAGCACAGAATTGAAGGAGCGAGTAAATGAAGCAAAAATTTCAAAGTTGACTTTTGGCTAAAATTAAGACGTCTCTTGGCCATAATCCCACCCAAATATAAGTATTGATAGTTTCTAATCTGAATTTGTATTCAACATTTCCAGATAGTTTGCTCCTAAATTCATCTAATTGATGATCTGAACTTAGAATAAGCAATTTCAGCCTACTGAAACGCTTACTACTTTATAATAGTTTTCTTGTTTTTTTTTCGGATTTTTCGTTTTTGGCCGAAGTTTTAAAATAATAATTTCAGCCATTTCGGTTTAATCGAAAAAAAAGAAGAAAAATTTCGGCCATTTCGGTTTCGGCAATACAAATAGTTTCAAAAATGATTGGATTTGGCATTTTAATATTAAAGCAGTATTGCTCTTTGGTTTTTAACAAATCTTTTGTTTTTATTGTCGAAGAAATTGAGTCAACTTGCAGACGATCTCAGCACCTAGTTTTTATCAATTATTTAATTGAAAAAATTCTTTTGATATTTTTTGATGAAATTGATCAAATACCCTGAGAAATTAGACAAATGTTGGCAAAAGGTGGTTCGTTAGGTAAATATTAAATATTTTTCACTTTTGCCCAAAATTCCAATGTAGAAAAAGCTTTAAAACGTTTAAATTCTTCATGCTCAGCTAAAGCTCTATATTCCGGTAGGAATCACCCAAAAAAAGTCCAAGGACGCACTTGGTGTCAGCTGTAATCCCACCCGGTATGATTCAGACAAAAAAAGTCCAAGGACGCACTTGGTGGCAGTTGTAATCCAACCCGGTTTTCTTGATCCACCCAAAAAATGTCCAAGGAAGCATTTGGTTCCAGTTGTAATCCCACCCGGTATGATTCAGCCAAAAAAGTCCAAGGACGTAATTGGTGGCAGTTGTAATCCCACCCGGTATGATTCACCCAAAAAATGAGCAAGGACGCAGTTGGTGGCATGGACCACTTAATATACGATAGTTACTAAGTTACTTTTTAATAATATTTTTTGTTGTATGGGAGGTGCCACGCCCCGTTGTCCAAATCCAACCTCTTATGTCCTATTGCAAATTCCATTACTAACACAATTTTACCTTACATTTCAATAAAATCAGTAAAGCCGTGATATGGGGTAGAAAATTGTATGGGCGGTGCCACGCCCCTTGTCCAATTATTCTCATATTCGACACATAGCACAACAACTCCATTCCAAATTTCACTAAAATATATCCATTAGTTGCCTTATTAGGTGGTATTTAAGTTATGTGTTGTGTGGGAGGTGCCACGCCCCTTTGTCCAATTATTCCCATATTCGCTACATAGAAAACATACTGTACAACTCCATGCTAAATTTCATTTGAATATATTCAATCGTTGCTTAATTAGCTGTTATTTAAGTTACGTGTTGTGTGGGCGGTGCCACGCCCCTTGTCCAATTATGTTCATATTTGGCATAAAGCTTGGAAAAGTTATTATGCAACTTCGTGATTAATTTCGTATTTATTATTCAATATTCAATTCAAATTCAATTCAATAGTTACTAAATTACCTTGTAGACATATTTTGTGTTGTATGGGAAGTGCCACGCCCCTTTGTCCAATCCCAACCGCATATAGCCTATGTTACATGTCGATACCTATAGAATTCATCCTGAAAGTTTCAAGAGAATCGGTACTGCCGTTGAGCCGTGATTGAGGGACAAACAGACAGACAGACACACACCAGAGAATAGCTCCGAGTAGCTTAGCCCACAAGCTACCGGCAAGCTAACCGCTGTTTTAGCAAGTTGCGAATCCACTTCCACTTGCCGCTCTCGAACACTTGCATCATCCGTCAAAAACTCGAATGACCTGGATAGGCGGAAGCACTTGGATAGCTTGTGTGCTCAAGTTGTGTTGAAGGAGCAGTGCGCACTGCGCAGTACGGAAAATGTTCGAATTTTGTATTGTTAAGTTTCGTGCGCCATGTAGGAAAATTTTAGAATATTGAATTCATTACGGAATGGTAAAAACAATTGTTTTAAAAAACTTACTTTCTATTACACCGTGCAAAAATTTTAATTTTTTTGTACACATACGAATTTTTCCACATAGAAAAAATTGTTTTTAATAATGTTGTTGGTATTACAGAGTGCAACAAATTTTAGATTTATTGGACACATGCAAATTTTTCCACTAAGAAAAAAATTTGTTAAATTAATGCAGTTACTTTTAGACAGTGTACAACATTTTAGTTTATTCGTACGCATGAAAATTTGTCCATAAAGAAAAAAAATTATTCTATTTAATTATAAAATTAATTATAAAAAATATTGTTTAATTATTTGTATGAAAATTCTTTGACTATTCAGTAAAGAAACAATATGCTATCTACTATAATGTAGAATGTGTACATGTATTTTATAAATTCCACTAGTAATATTTTGTGGTTCATTCACTGCCCAAATATAAGCTATAATATCACACGAAATAATTGACGACTTGAATGCTACATATAAAATACGAAAATTTTCGGTAGTGCAAATAACCCACAAGCGCACAAGCAACTTCAACGCGCAAGCTATCCAAGTTAATCCGACTATCCAGGTCATTCGACTTTTTGCCGAATGGCACAAGCATTTTATTTTGTTCTCGTGTGCACTCGTACGAACTCGGATCCACAAGCACCGAACACTTGTGGCATCCGTCGACACGGATTCGAGTTGAGAGTTGCACTTGGGTTTTGGCGAGTAGCTTGAAACTGGTTTTCGGTGCACCGCCGCTCTTCTCTGACACACACTCAGTTTTATAATATATATAGGGATAACTTTTAGTCTAAATAACTTTTATTCAATAAATTACGCGCTGTTTGGCGAAATAAAAACTTTATTCTAGGCAGGAATATTTGTAGAAACAATTAAAAATTGTCCGTAATAAAACAGCTTCGCGTAATCAGTGGCAAAAGGTGGTTTCTTCGAACGGAAAAAATGTAATCGTGGCCCCGACGGGTTTAACCACTGATTTACCGATTTAAGAAAAGAACGATTATTTTTTACCAAGAACCTCTGCTTGGGGATGGCTAGTTTCCAAACATGGACATGATAGATTAAAATATTTACTTATATTTACAATTATTTTTAATACAAAAAATTGTCAGTATCTATGTAGTTTAAGAACAACACTTGTAAAGGGTTCTCAAATAAATACAGTCCACATGTCGAAGTAATCTACACTTGTAAATTATGCATAAGTATTTCTAAGATGCAAGGGATCATCCCTCTGCTGTACACAGACAAGTTATTTTTGACAACATGCTCGATAAGAATATTTTCTTATCGCCTCTTGCATGCGAAGATTTAGTACGATCCTTTCGGGGTCGTAAATTATTAAATATTTACTGAAATATTTGTCTAGCAATGAATACACAAAAAGACCAACGCAAAGGTTAGTATTTTGTGCATACCTAAATGATAATTAGATTTTAAGATTCTTGTATATAAATTATGAAAATAAAATCAGTATCATACAAATACTCGAGAGATGAGGTCTATCTTTTCGACAGCTAGCGAGGGAAGTTAATGAAGATGGCAAAAATGCGATGACATCCAAAATTAGTACAAAACTGGAAACGCCATTGCGTTTAGAAGGGCAAAATATATAAAAATTATAACTATTAAAACATAAATTGGAAAAGGTCCTTCAAAATTCAATTCAACGGGGAAAATACAAAATACATAAGAATTATACTAAAATATTAATATTAGGTAAATCGTTATCGAAGGCGAAGGAGATTACACGTGATTTGTGGTGCCCGGAAGAAAATTGTAAAAATATCACTGTGGTTCACGAAAAGCACGTCCAGGTAGTGCGAGGACGCATCATGATAAGATTCTTCATGATCTCCATAAAGGTGCACTTGTCGACATTAATAAATGGTAAAGATATTTGCATTTAAAAATAAAAATAATCATTTCACTCAAAAAACTATAGAATTAAATGTAAACACTGTAGATAACGATGATTATAAAATAACAAAAGAACTAAAAACCGGCGTCAGTTTTGACAACTGATCAACAGCTGATAACACTGTGCAACAATTTGAGGCAAATTTTTTAGGGCCTCTACGAAATTTTTGTGGTATGATAGTATTGTACGTCGGAGTAAAACCCTAGCTGGGTGTTGCTCCACCTCATCACATTTTTTTTTAGATGTCATAATGCATTATTATAGCTTTTCATTAGTAAAAACTGTTTATCGGTTGAACTGATTTAGATAATCCTGTAATATTTTTTTTTTTGTTGGAAATCGTAATTTTGACTTTTTCAAAATTACGATTGCTGCTCCGAAGATAAAACAGAAATATATAAAAAATACTTTAAGGGCTATAATATCTACTGGAAGGCAGCCACAATTAAAATTTGGAAGAGCTATAGGAGGGTGGGTGTACGGTGTTAAAAAGGAAATATTTAATTCAATAGTGTAATGCTCGTTTAGTACAGTAGAAGATGTAGATACGATAAAAATTCAGGTCAATGGAACGACATTTGTGATACTACCTCTGTACTTGAGAGGAGCAAGCTGGCACGACGATTTCAACAAAATAAAACCTTTATTTACAATAAAAAATTCAATTAATCCAATTGTCATCGGAGATATAAATGTCAGAATTGGGCAAATAAAACAAAACATAGAGGAAATATTCTTGCACACTTTTAAACATGGCAGAGAAACCCGAAAATCAAAAGACACTATAGCCAATGCTAAATGAAAAGAATTTATCGAATTTTGAAATGATAATGGATTAATTATAACAAACGGTTTGACAGAGGGAGATGAGGAAGGCAGTTTCACATTTATTAGCTTCGGGGAATCGACGAACGACATATGTGCGGTATCGCAAGAACACACTAAGCTTTGAAGTCGATAAGCATAAAAACCAAAATAAACTTTTACCGAAACTTCAGTGGAAGGATAGTGAAAAGGTTGAATACAACAAGACGCTTGTAAATCAAGTAAAACAGGTGAACACAACGCTCGGCGTTAAACAAGGATGCCTACTATCACCATTGCTGTTTGGACTGTATGTAAATGATTTACATGATAACCTGGGAGGCGGTATAAATATAGATCAAAGGAATATAAGACTGCTTTTATATGCTGATGACATCGTGATTCTTGCGGATGATATCGAGGTAATGCAAAAAATTATAGTAGGCTGGAGATATATTGCAAACAGTGGAATCTGCAGGTCAACATGACTATTCCTCCCTATAAGTCGCGCTGTTTACTGATCGATTTGAAATCGTTAATGAGCAGACGCATTATTAATTCATTAATGTTTGTCTATGATATCATTTGTGGCAATATCGCTTGCTCAATGCTGCTATCAGAACTGCTCGTCAGAATAAGGTATTTTCTATTAAACTCTATAAAACAAATTATGCTGTAAATCAACCTCTTATTAGATCTCTAATTGCATTTAATGAAGCAGTTTCAGGTATAGAAATTGATTTTTCTTTGCCAAAACTCATGTTTGGAGAGCTTATATATAGTAATTACTACTGGTTTTATATATTTTTCTTTTTTAAATTTTAAGTGTAATATATTCTATATTGTTTAAATCTAGCCTGTAGATACCAAATTGTCATTGGCTTAATAAATAAATAAATAAGTAAATAAATAAATCGAAGATCATGGGTTTTAGAACAGGTAGAATATCCAGTCAGGAAAAATTGATGTTTAATGGCAACCCAATTAAAATTGTCTCACAGTAGGTACTGCTACTTGGGTGTTATTTTAACACCAAAAATTAATTTTGGCAAATATATTGAAAAATGGAATGGCTAGGTCAAAAACAGTATGAATGCTACATGGGACAATTTACTAACAGTACGCAAAAGTACTGTTTTTTCAAAAATGTACAGTTTTTCTTTTCTTTGAATATATTTTATGTTTTTTTGTATAGACACACAAATTTTTTGCTTGAGCCATTCTGAAAACAACTATCCAAAATATTATAAAAAATAGTGATATGGATTTACTTTTTGGTGCGTCTGTTTCGGTAAAACCGTACAAAAAGAAAAACCAGTTCAGGAGTTTCCAAAAAGTGATACATTGAGAAAGTATGCCACTTCATTTTTTCCATTCAAATGTCGCCACTGAAAGAATATTCAGTCTCATATTTTCATTTAAAAAAATAAATAAAATAATCCGAATTTTGATAATTTTTTTCAAAATTTGAATATAGGCCAAAAATGACAAAATTACAACAAATTTGATAATTTTCATATTTTAGGGAAGGTATTGGTTTGCCGTTTTCAATGATACCAATATCTACACAAAAAAATATAAAAGGAAACTATAAATATATGTGGCAACACCGTCATCAGATACTTCCGTGAGAGTCAAATCTGGCAATGCAGTAACGTACAAGAATCGACGAAAGCAACAGCTATTTCCTCGCAAAATCTACTAGGCTACAGCTCAAGCCTAGCCAATAAATATTTATATAGTTGTCCTGACTTTTATTTATATATAAAATATAAACGGCAGCTACACTGCACGAAGTAATGATAAGACCAACATCAAATGTTAAAAACAGTGCATATTTATTACCAAATATTAAGTTGTACTAACAATTAATTAAATTAACTTAAAGAAGACTAAATTCATGCACTCAAATATTTTTGATAAATAAATAAAAATCATTTCATACGAACAAATGATAAGACCAAACTATAAAAATTTCGGAAATATTATAAATATTATTTTTGTTTAATTGTTAGTAGTTAGTATATGAACCCTTTTTAATTATAGCATGTTGAAGACGCCGTGTCATTGAGTTAATTAAAGACTTAATACAAATGTTGTTCAATTTTGTTCCATTCAGCAGTAATGGCACTTTTAAGGCATTTTACATTATCAAATTGTCTCCCATTCTTAAAAATCCACTTGGATAATATTGCCCACATGTTCTCAATGGGGTTTAAACCAGGGCTGCAAGCGGGCCAGCCCAAAACAGGTATGTTCCGCGTACTCAAGAACCATTTTCTTGCCTTGGATGAGTGAATTGCAGCATTATCTTCACTCGTCTGCAGCCGTTTCATCACCCAAGTTCAAAAGAACTTCATCAAGTAGTTCTTTTGAATCCCACTCTCGTGGTAGCTCACAGAGCCGTGAAAGAAATGAGAACGACGGCGCAAATTCATTGTGCTACTTTCATTGAAAATTTGGTGACGCCGCACGCAACTGTCGTCCGGAATGTCCTCGCTTCAAAACAAACTCGGAAAACTAGAGGGGCTGTCGCCGGCGTGCATGCTGTCGGCGACAGCAGCAACTGTAACAACCACTTATTAAAAGAATCTCGCTTACACATCTATGACAAACACACACGTTCACGTTTTTTGGTCGATTCCGGTTCAGTGGTTTCAGTGATTCCACGATCTGCAGTCAAACATCAACTCAAAGCGGCAGAATTGCAACTATTCGCTGCCAACCAAACCGTAATTAAAACATTCGGCGACCATATTATTCAACTGGATCTATGCATGCGTCGTCATTTCAAGTGGATGTTCATCTTAGCAAATGTTCAGACGGCAATAATCGGGGCAGACTTTTTGGCCCATTTCAACTTACTCATCGATCTAAAAAACCAACGTCTCATTGATGCAACAACCCGCTTGACTACGCGAGGGGAATTTCTACCAGCGGCACAATTTGGCATTTCCACGGTGAATACTAAGGCGAACTTTAGCGACCTGCTGAGCGATTTTGTCGACGTTACAACAACATCATCTACGAGAAATCGACTCAACAGTATTTCACTACATCGACACAACCGGTCATCCCATTGCCGATCGACCCAGACGACTGGCTGGTGAAAAGCTTGGAGCTGCAATTGTTAATTACAAAAAAACCAGATACAATTTGCGAGCTTCGAAGATTTTTAGGCGTTATTAACTATTATCGCCGTTGCATTCCCCGTGCAGGCGCCCCTAAATGAGTTTTTGCGCGAATCAAAGAAGAACGATAAACGAAAGGTTCCATGGACACCTGAAGCAACTGCTGCATTCGAGACATGCAGGAAGAGTTTAGGAGAAGCCGCGCTATTGGCACATCTTGCAACCAATGCAGAACTGGCGCTGATTACCGATGCATCCGATATCGCAATGGGCGCGGCCTTGGAGCAAAGAACCCAAGACGGTTGGGAACCACTAGGGTTTTTTCACGAAAACTTTCGCCAGCTGAAAAAAACTACAGCACTTACGATCGCGAACTACTCGCAGTATACGACGCAATAAGACACTTTCAACACATGCTTGAGGCGCGGAATTTTGTCATCACGACGGACCATAAGCCTCTGGTGTATGCGTTTTCGCAAAAACCAGAAAAAACGTGTCCAAGACAACTGAGGCATCTTGGCTACATATCACAGTTCACGACCGAAATCATTCATCTGGCTGGTTCAGAAAACACTGGCTGATGCTTTGTCCAGACTCAATGAGATATCCATGCCGACTACAATTACCATACACGACTTTTAAGCAGCGCAAGAGGATGACGGTGAGTTGAGAACCATTCTTGAGGGTAACAATGTGCTTAAACTTCAAGTAGTTCATTTTGAACCTGATCTTGCGGTTCATTGCGATGTCGCCACGGGTTACGTCAGACCTTATGAAAAGAGATGCTACGAAAACAAGTTTTCATATCGGTCCATGGTACTTAAACTTCAAGTAGTTCATTTTGAACCTGATCTTGCGGTTCATTGCGATATCGTCACGGGTTACGTCAGACCTTATGTAAAAGAGAAGCTACGAAAACAAGTTTTTATATCGGTCCATGGTCTGTCACACCCCAGTGGTCGTGCAACACTTCACCAAATTCGTTTCAAATACGTATGGCCTGGTATGAAGAAGGACGTCACGAGCTGGGCGCGAACTTGTTTACCGTGTCAAAGGTCCAAAATTCAGAGACACAACCGATTCATTCCAAACAAAATTGATATGCCTGGACCTCGTAATAATGTCACTGGTGAATGGATATCGCTACTGTCTCACTATGATCGACAGATTTTCTCGTTGGCCGGAAGCTGTTCCCTCAAGGACCTGACCGCTAACACCGTGGCAACAGCGTTTTGGTCAAATTGGATCACTCTATTTGGTTGCCCTAAAACTATAACTACTGATCAGGGTACTCAGTTTCAATCAGAGTTATTTAAAGCTCTCACAAATCCCGTTGGCACAAAACGCTCACGTACGACTGCATACCACCCACAAGGAAATGGCATGATTGAAAGTTGGCATAGGACATTTAAAGCAGCCTTGATGTGCCATACAAACGAACCTTGGCCTGATTTATTACCAACCATTCTGCAAGGTCTCAGGACTTGTTACAAAGAGGATCTGCATGCTTCTGCCGCGGACTTACTCTATGGTGGACCAAAGATTTCAGGAGACCCGAAAGTTTTCGTTAGCAAAATTCGAGAGCATATTCGCTTGCTTCGTCCTACTCCAGCTGCACATCACATCAAGAAAAGTATGTTTGTATTAATAGATTTGTACGAATGCTCTCACGTTCTCCTACAGAGTGATGCAGTGCGGTTACCACTCGAGCCACCGTATACAGGTCCGTATGAAATTATCAAGAGGATGACTGTTTACGCTCAAAATCAAGGGCAAAGAAATCAACGTCACAACGGATCGATTAAAACCTGCCTTTATTGCTACAGAAGATCCACCAGAGCAGCCATCACAGGAATTTTCACTACAATCACAAACGAACTCAGAAACACCATTACCAAATTCTTTAACAAAGAAAAAGGTGACGTTCACTTCGAATCGTGACTTAGTCACTGGGGAGGGAGTAGATGTGACAACGCATGAGAGTCAAATCTGGCAACGCAGTGACGTACAACAGCTAATTCTTCGCGAAATCTACTCGGCTACGGCTCTAGCCTATGACTGACTTTTCGACATTCCTTTTATACGCATTTAATTAAAAGTTCAATAAATATTTATATAGTTGTCCTGACTTTTTAAATTAAGGGTTTTTGGGTACTTTCCTCCAAATATCATTGCACATTTTAAAGTCGCCAAAAACCCTTAATTTTAAATAGAAATTGATGAAATTAATTTAAAGGAAATTTTTTTTCTGCTTTTTAGTCGGTTAAAGGGTTATATTTTAAAAAACTTGTTTTTTACTCTTTCTTTATTTTCCTCTTTTTTTTAAAAAACAAATTTTTTTCTTCCCCATTGTTTCCCATTTTTTACTCTTTTTCCTAAGTAAAAAATTTCAGCCTTGTAGCTTACAAAATACGAAAGTTAGAACTTTAAATTGGCTCCATCCCGCTCCCCTTTGCCCCCACACACCCTTCCCAAAGGGTACAAAATTTAATTTTGTCAATAAGAATTTCATCATTGCAGCTTGAAGGAATTGGAAGTTATGCCATGTTTAAAAAATGGAGTTTGAGTACCCCTACGGCCCCCTACGCCTCTGATGGACCCCAAAATTGAATAGAATGCATTGTCACCGGAGTTCTATCAGTATTCCAAATTTCAGTTCTCTAGCTCATGTGGAAGTGTATGAAAAAGCTCGCCGCAGATTTGAGGATATATATATATATATAGTCCACCCAAAGCAAGTTAATATAAGGGTTATAATAAAAAAGACGTGGTGCCAAATAAAATAAGTCCCAACTGAAATAAAATAAATTCCAACTGAAATGAAATAAGTCCCAATATTATTGTGAGTTATTGCATTGAAATAACTTCCAATTTCGTTTGGACATTTTTTCGGAGTTATTTCATTTTGCAATTGAGAGTTATTGCGTGGTGCTAACAAGCCCAAAAAAGACTCATATTAGAGCCTCTTTCAAGCCAAACGAAATCATTAAACAGTTTAAAAAGAGTCAAATTGTGGGCTGTGACAGCACAGATATAATAATAGAATTTTATTTATAATTACCTCTTTTCAATATCTTCTAAATCACTAGAAACTTTTTTTATCCTTTTTTCTGTGGATACGAGTTCATTTTTGCAGTTATTAAGCTTTCGCTTTCTATCTTCAACGGATATTTCCTGAAGAGCTTGAATCAATTCATCTCGACGTCGAAACAAATTATTAATCAAAAGATTATCAAGTTTATTTTTTACGACTTCAAGTTGCATTCTTTGTGTAAAAGCTTCTTTATTTTCTTGGTTTAATCTTCTAATGTCGTCATTGAGCTGATCTATTTCGCGCTGATCTTGAACTGATAGAGTTGACATAAGTTCTTGGTTTAGTTCCGTTTCCAGTCCAACTTTTGTGCTATTCATTGATTCTAAGCTTGCTTTGCACTGCGCTGCAGATCTTTCCTTTGGTGCACGATATTTTTCAATTCTCACCAATTCTTCTTTCATTAATCGAATTTCCCCCTGCACTTTCTCAAAAATATCTTTTGATTTTCCTTGTTTAGTTTCGGTTTTTTGCATTTCAGACACAACTGAATTGATATTGTTCTCAGTTTGTTTCAATTCATTTCGAAGTTTACTTAATTCTTTCTCAAAATCTCGAATTTGTTGTGAATATTCTGTTCTTTTTTTTTGCATTTCCAGACGAGATCTAGATGTATTGAAATAACCACCTGTGAGGGATCCTTTAGACGAAACTTGATCTCCGTCTAAAGTAACACAATCTAGTCCCGTGCTTTTGGCCAATTCGGTAGCTCTTTCCAAGTTTCGACATATTAATGTTTTGCCAAAAATATATCTCAATGCTTTATCATGTTGCTCATCATACTTTAATTTTGAAATCATTGGGATTGAATCTGGATCATCAGGATAGCCATGAATTTTTACCTGTAATCGATTTAGCGGCATAAATGTGACTTCACCCGGCAACTTTAATTTATTCATTTCTTTTAATATTTGAGTACCAACTCTATCAGATTCAACAATATGGTGAAAAAGGCGATTTCCCGCGGTTACTTCAACTGCAGTATAAATTGTTTTATCGCAGCTAAAATTTTCTATTACTGGACCATAATAAGCTTTTGCAATTTCTGCTAATGGATTGCCTCTTTCCAAAAAATTGTCTAAAACTTTACGTACTGAATCGCGACCATTTAAAATAGGCTTTCCTGCCATGCCCCTTAATGCTTGATCCGTCCTTGAAAGCTCTTCTTTGTGTGTTTGGAGCTGCTGCGTCATTTGTGTTTCCTTGCGCCATAACTCATTTCTTGCAGCCTGATAGTGATCTTTGGTTTTTTTTAGCTCATAGTACTTTTTATTATGCTCATCAATTTGCAATCGTAATTGTTCTAACTCAACCGAATGTTCTTCAATTTTCCGTCCAAGCTCCATTTCAGAATTAGCATCTTTTTTTAGATCCTCCACCAGTTTTGTATTGTGATTTATTTTATCTTTAATTTGCTTGCTTAGTGATTTTAATTCGTTTTGTATCCACTTGTCTCTTTCTTCTCGGGAAGAAAATTGTGAACCTCGACCTTGCTTCGCATAAAGCTCATTCCTTTTTTGGTCTTTTAAGGAAAGTTCACGGGAGCATTCTTCTTCTTTGCGTTTCATTGCTTCATATTTGGGCTTGACCTCGTCTAGTTCTTTTTCTTTTTCTGCAATAGTAATTTTTAGTTTTTTTAATTCTTGGTCTGCACGCTCTTTTGACTTGTTATCACCCTGAACTTCGTCATTAAGGTCAATAATAGTTAGGTCCAGCTTGGTTTTTTCTCGTAACAGCTGTTGTTGTTCAGTCATTAGAACCGAACGTTCTTCTTTAGTAGAGACAACATTTTTTTTGGCTTCTTTTAAACTTTTTTGAATATCTTTAACTTTTTCTTGAGCCTTTTGAATTTCGATGTTGTATATCTTTTTTTTATCAACAGACGATTTTCTTTGATGCTGCAAATCTTCTAATGCTTTCTTGGTTTCTCTTAGTTCGGTTTCGTGTATAATATACTCCAGCGTACGACGAGCTTTGTCCCATTTCTGATACTCTTTCAGTTCTTCCTTTTCTTCTTCTAAAGTTTGCAAGCGATCCTCTATTGTTTTTAAATATTCCGATATCTTTTCTAGTTTTCCTTCAGTTTCACGAAGTATATTAAGCGACTCTTCTTTTCTTTCATCGTAGACCCGAGTACCAGCTACTTCACGTAATAACTTCAATCTGTAAGAATCTGCTGCAGTTGCCATTTGATTGATTTTTCCTTGCTTTACTATGTAATAAGGATTCGAATTTGAGAAGCCTGCCGATTCTAATAAGTTGACAACTTCAGTTCTTGGAACTACTTTCTTATTTAAAAAATATTGGTCTTTTTTAGCTCCAATAACTCTACGTAAATATATTTCTTCCTTGTCAATCTGAAAAAATACATAAACACCATTAGTAGGGGGTGGATAGATATTCAAATGGATGTTGAGGACTTTTCTTTTCCACAAACTATGAGATGTTGAGAAACAAAGTTCTCCAATCCACAAAAATTCGAAACCAATTTTATGCGATCTACGCGGTAATTTTTTTTTTAAATCCCCTATGCAGATTCTTGCATTCTTTTATTTAGGATAAATAAAAGTTGCACTTTTGCATTTACAATTTAATTTGCTTAAATTGTAAATGCAAAAGTGGTCCAACCTAAATTTAAAAATTTGTATGCCAATTATGACCACGCTATTTTCGGACATCGGTTGCTTCTTTTATTCTTATATTTGGTTTGGTTAATCTTAATCCCCCCGCACTCACTGGGTATACTAACTTTGTCACAATGTTCGTAACGCCCATAAGGAGGCGTGCCCGGTAGGGAAAAGTATATATATTCATGACCAGCATCACCTGAGTGGATTTAGCGATGCCCGTCTGTCTGTCCGTCCGTCTGTCTGTCTGTCCGTCCGCACGATAGCGGTCGCAGTTTTTTTAGATATCGACTTCAAACTTTGGGTACATGTTTTTCTCGTGAATACTGAGATCAAGTTCGAGAATCAGCCAAATCGGATAAACTGGGCGTGGCTCCCATACACTGAAAAAAAAGGTAAAAATTTTTCAAGTCTTTTTTATTGTTGTATTCGATTGGAAATGTTTGGAAACGTATTTTTGACATGGTCCGAGGTCTTAAGACCAATTTTTTTTTGGTGGATTTGATTGGAAATTTTTAGAAATGGATTTTGGACATGGGCCAAATAAATACATAAATTTTGAGGCTTTTAAAAACCCTCGGGGTTTCACAAACTTTTTCTAGTATTTTCAGGCCTGCCAATTACGAATATGTCATCGGTTTTTCTAGTTCGTTAAAAAATTGTATAAGCAAAAAAAATGAAGCTAAGGTGCGTTTCATATTTATAAGGTCACCTTAAATTTTTAAATACTACGAATACAATGGATAATTTCTTTTAAAATGTTCATAAAAAATTATCTACACTAAAAGTACTCTCTAAATATGCTGTAATTGTTGTTGCAGTTTTGTTGTTGTTGAAACTAAACTTTTTTTATATTTTACGTGTTTCATATTTATAAGGTAACTTTGAAAAAATTGAAAATTTTGTTCTCAAACACCGGTAAAAGTTATTTTTGTAAGTGACCGCCTTGATTTCGAATGACATTAAAAACACGAGTTTTCATACCAACTACCAAGTTTTTAATCAAATTAACACTAATTCTTGTAAAATATCGAATTTTAACTCTACAACTGTTTTATCCTGGTTTTTCTCGGTAACCTTGACTAACCAAAGTACCCTATAGATTCTCGACAGAATTACAATTCGAAGAACAAGCAGACAAGTCCAAAATATCGATCCCGCGAACAAAATACCCATTTTTTAATTCTATATGCTGGGCATCGCCTTAAAACACTTAATTCGATTTTACTTAAATTTCTTTAATTTATGTTGTAGAAGCTGAGAAGTTGAAAAACCAAACATTCCAATGTATACATTAGGGTACATTAGGGTGGTACTAACTGAGATCTGGTAGGTAAGTACTAGAAGGGTGTACTTAAGGGCAATGCCTTGTTGTAGGTTTCCTCGAGACAAAAATGTTGATATATTATACTTTAAAATCGGATAATAAATGGTGACGATATGATGAAATATGTCAATGCGCTGCCCCTACGTTCGGTAAAAATATTAATTATATTTTTATACCCCCACACTCACTGTGGCAGGGTATACTAACTTTGTCACAACGTTTGTAACGCCCATAAGGAGGCGTGTCCGGTATGGAAAAGTATATATATTCTTGATCAGTATCACCTCCTGAGTCGATTTAGCGATGTCCGTCTGTCTGTCCGTCTGTCTGTCCGTCCGTCTGTCCGTCCGCACGATAGCGGTCGCAGTTTTGGAGATATCGACCTGAAACTTTTTTTACATGTTTTTCTCGTGAATACTGAGATCAAGTTCGAGAATCAGCCAAATCGGACAAAAACTGGGCGTGGCTCCCATACACCGAAAAAAAGGTAAAAATTTTTTATTGTTGTATTCCATTGGAAATGTTTAGAAACGTATTTTTGACATGGTCCGAGGTTCCGAAGCCACATATATAAGGGTCTAAATGGGGTCCTGAGACCAATTTTTTTTTTTTTCGGATTTGATTGGAAATTTTTAGAAATGGATTTTGGACATGGTTTGGGCTCCAAAACCACCTCAAAATAGGGTCCTGAGACCACATTTTTTTATGTTCGAGGTACTTCTTTCTACTGTGTGGGGGTATTTCAACTTCGGTATAGCCACCTATAATTGGCTCAAAATAGGGTCCTGAGACCACATTTTTTATGTTCGAGGTACTTCTTTCTACTGTGTGGGGGTATTTCAACTTCGGTATAGCCGAAGATAGTCCACTCTCTAGTTTTTAAATAGTTCTAATGGAATAATCGGTATACTTCCTTTGCAAGAGTTTTATGATTTTTCGAGAGCTTTAATTTTATGCAATTGGAATGGTACATTAGGGTGGTACTAACTGAGATCTGGTGGGTAAGTACTAGAAGTTTGTACTTAAGAGCAAGGACCTCCAAGACATTATTATCGAGACAAAAATTTTGATATATTATTCTTTAAAATCGGATCATAAATGGTGACAATATGAAGAAATATGTCTACCTCTACAAACGGCCAAAAAAAAAAAGAAAATTTTTTTCGGAATCTCCTTTTAAATATGCTTCAAATTAGATGGTGTGCGGACAACTTTATTTTTTTGAGACGGTCTAATGTACATATAGTAAATGAACAGGGAAATACCCAAACCCAACTCCCAAACAAAGGAAATCAGAGTTCTGCTCCGGGATACCAATAAAAATTTACTTGTTATCAAATAACATAACCAATTACATAATTTTAAGTTGAAAGAATGCTGTAACTTGCTTGACATTTTTAATTGACACAGGAGCTGATATATCCATTTGTAAATCACAAAAATTACGTAACAACGAAATATATTGCGCAGATGACATTTGTAAATTCACAGGAATAACAAATGAGGAAATAAAATCTTTAGGAAGTATAAATTTAGAATTAGGTATTGACAACAAAAATATAGTACACAAATTTTGCATGGTAGATTCAAATTTTCCAATTACGACAGATGGTATAATTGGGAGAGACTTTTTAGTCAAATATGAGAGTAAAATAGATTTTGAAGCTTTTACAATAACTTTCACCATAGAGGATAGGGAATTTATAATACCAATAAATAATAAAACAATAGATAATAATACCATTATTATACCACCAAGGACGGAAATAATACAACCAATATCAATACAATTGAAAGAGGATAGTGTAGTTTTAAATTCAATAGTACCAGCAGATGGTCGTGCACACATACAACTACTTAATACGAATGACCACAATGTATTTATACAAAAACTACGAATTGACACAAAACCGTTGAAAACTATCAAATAATTCAAAATTTAAGTCGTAAACACAAAAATAGTAAACAAAATACCGAACAAATTGATTTGGACGAACGCTTCGAAAAATTATTAACAGAATTAAAATTTGAAAACAATGATGAATTGGCACAACAAGAGCTAATTTCATTTTTTAAACAGTACCAACACATTTTTCATTTGGAACAGGAACCTTTAAGTGTAAACAATTTGTATACACAAACAAAGAATTACAGGTTACCACACACACAAAATACCGAAATAGCGACTCAAGTACAGAAATTATGGGACAACGATATAATTGAAAATTCAATAAGCCCTTACAATTCTCCTTTACTGTTGGCTCCAAAGAAAGGTGCAGATGACAATAAAAAATGGCGTCTAGTGGTGAATTTTCGTAGATTAAACGACAAAATAGTGAATGATAAATTTCCATTGACAAGATTAGATGATATTTTGGATAAATTAGGAAGAGTAAAATATTTTTCTACGTTGGACAAGTTCTTTTCACCAAATACCATTACATGAGAACTCAAGAGAGTTGACAGCTTTTTCAACAAATGATGGACACTATCAATTTAAACGATTACCTTTCGGATTGAAAATATCTTCAAATAGTTTCCAAATAGTTTGGGTTTTACAATACCCAAATTTTGATAAACCATTTATACTGACAACGGACGCATCAGACTTTGCACTAGGAGCAGTCTTATCACAGGGAGAAATAGGACACGATTTACCAATTTCTTACGCTAGTAAATCGCTACAAAAGCATGATATTAACAAACCAATAATAGAAAAGGAACTTTTAGCAATACATTGGGGAATTAATTTTTTTAGACCTTACTTGTACGGACGAAAATTTATAGTAGTGACGACCACAGACCTTTAGTTTCACTTTTTACACACAAAAATCCGTCACCGAAAATGACAAGAATTAGAATGGATTTAGCGGATTACAATTTTGAAATAGTATACAAGCAAGGAAAAATGAACACAAACGCAGATGCATTATCAAGGATAGAAATGGACAATGAAATATTAAAAGCAATGATTCCAACAAAAGTGGATTCATCTGAACAAATTTTTATAACAACAAGGGGTATGCAAAAAGAAAATATTGAATTAAATGGGCAAGATAATAAAAAAATTGATGAATTAAATGGGCAAGAAAATATTGAAGAAATTAATGAAGTTAACAATACAGACAATTCTCAGAGGGAGCCTTTATCTGGGAATGTACATCGATGTCTGATATAAAAAATTTATATAAATTGAAATTTGAGATTGCAGTTGTAAATAGGCCTGAAATCATTATTAGCAATAACGAAGTTATTGTGAGGTGTAGCGAAGACCTGTCGAAACTAGATTCGATTTTGGGGAAGCTACAGTCTCTTATGTTTGACTCACAAATTGGGGAGCTAGTCCTCAATGAGCGTGATATTTTATTTAATTATATTGATAAATACCGGTTCAAAGAATATTATAATGCATATATGAAGAATTGTTACAGTTTGTCAAGAAAGAATGGATACAACAAGAATTGTAGACCCTTGATCAATAATACTGAATTAGAGAAAAATTTGTCAAAGATAAAAATTTCATTAGAAAATGAATTTAGGAAGTATGAAATAGAAAATTTGCCGACAAATGATAGATTGCCAATTAATATAATATTGTATACGCCCCCGAAAGAAATAAAATCATGGATTACGATTTGTAAACTTATCCAAGAGTTTCATGATACACCTACAGGAGGACATTTAGGTATTAGAAAAACAGTATTACGACTGAAACAGAGATATGTTTGGAAGAATATGAGACAAATGGTTAAGACATTTATTAATGAATGCGAAAAATGAGCCAAAAATAAAATAACTAGGCACACAAAAGAAAAATTACAAATAACAGATACACCATCAACTAGTTTTGAGGTGATAACAATAGACACAGTCGAACCGTTAAGGATGTCAAATGAATTTAGATACATATTGACAATGCAATGTGAGTTGTCGAAATTTGTAGTAGTATGTCCACTAGAGTGTAAAGATGCACGAACAGTTGCTTCTGCTTTAGTAGAACATTTTATTCTCAAGTATGATTGTTTTAAAGTATTGAAATCTGACAGAGGTACAGACTTCAGAAACGAATTAATGAAAAACATATGCGAAATGTTAAAAACAAAACAAGTATTTTCTTCGCCTTACCATCCTCAAACAATTGGTGCCCTTGAACGTAATCATCGTGTTTTAAATGAGTATTTGCTTTCGCTTGCCGATGATTATGAATGGGACAAATGGATTGCATACTATATGTTTGCATACAACACGACACCGCACGTAGACACAAATTATACGCCATACGAATTGGTATTTGGTAAATTGCCTTACTTACCAAGTGACATAATTAAAACAAACACAAAGACTTACAAGTTGGGAAAATTATGGCAATGAACTTGGGATTAGATTACATTCAGCTTTTAAAAAAGCAAGACAGATTATTGAAGTAGTTAAGGAACGTAGGAATTTAGCATACGATAAGAATTTGAATATAAGCAATTTTAAGTAGATGACTTAGTATTAGTCAAATTAGAAACTAGGAAGAAAAATCAGAGCCCATATCATGGACCTTATAAAATAATAGAAAGAAAAGTTGTGAATTCAGTAATAGATGACTATTTAGTTTAAATTTTGTAATTCATTTTACATTGTAAAAAAAAAAAAAAAAGTATATAATTTTAAATTCAATATATTTTATTATAAATTTCAATACTATTAACTAGAATATAATTAATGTATATAATTTATTTATTTGGATTTATTCTCATTTATATATTTGTCTCGAATAATTCATTCTAATATACTATCAGTAATATATTATTTTAAAAATTTTTAATAATATATATTATTCAAATTTTAATATTGCATATCATACACTTTTCCAACCATCTTCTAATTTTCAAATAATTTCCATCTGAAGGATATGGGTGTAGTGTATCCATACTCAAAAATTGCATACGAACACAAACCAGCGCTTTAATATTGAAGCTGAATATTAGCGCGCTTAGGTATACAACATTGTTATTGTATATTTGCTTCAAAGTCTGAGCGTCAGCATATGCTACGCTTGGATCATTGAGCTTAATACAATGTTGCTGACGTTTGAGTTTCGATGCATTTGTTTATGCTTCGATTTTTTTTGATATTGAATTGATATGTGGAACGAAGAGCGAATGTGTTTCCCCTTTAATTTATTTTGTAGAATAAGCATATTTTGTAGAATTGTAGTTATAAGCATATTTTATAAAATCAAATGAAATTGATGGAGTCAACAGGGTATAAAAAGCCCTGGTGATTCTGAAATAAAGAACACTTGATATCCAACTTTTGAGGTATTAATAACTAGGGAGCATATTGAGGCCTTATGGCCTATGCAAATATAAGCGGTGGAACGCTAGAAATGTCCAAAACGGTTTGAACTTTACACAAGACTGTTGGGCGGTTGGACGAGGAGCCCAGACCTAGCACCTCAAGGGCCGGGGGGCAACGGGCTTCGACCAAAAAAGTGTTGCCCCTTCAAAGTTGGCGTATCAACACCGCTGCTCTGCTGCTAGAGTTTTGGCCAGCGTCGGAGAGGCTCCTGAAGATACGCTGACCGCGAAGCAGAAAGCTTCTCTTCTCTGGGCAAAAGAAATCCTGGCCCAGGATAGGGTTCCTGTCAAGGGCGACCTTACCTCCAAAAGACAGCGGTCAGTGGAGGAGTCGCCCAAGATGGCCAAAAGGACGAAAACGCACAACACTTCTGTGCGGTCCTACTGCCGAAGGGCAGTCTCGTTATGGCCGTCATTGACAGGAGCAATGACGATGGGTGATACTCTGTGGAGAAATGGAGATGGATTGAGTCTGGCCTTTCGGGAGCCTTTATGAGGGTCGCCGGCTGGTTCCAGGGTCGCGTTAAGCTCTTTGCGTGTGCAGACGAGCGAGCCGTGACCCTGCTCAAAGCCGCCGCTTCGATGCTGGGTGAGGTTTGGCCTGGGGCGCGTCTCGAAGCCGTGGATAAGGACATGATCCCTTCACGGCCGAGGGCCCGCGTCTGGTTGCCCGTGGACCCTCCTGATGCCGAGGGAATTCTGACTATTTTGAAAGTCACGAACCCAAATCTTCCGACTCACAATTGGAAGATAGGAAGGCTGGAAGATCCCAAGGGACCCCGTAGACAGGCCGTTTTGGTGCTGAACGCGGAGTGCCTTGGTCCCCTATCGGCATCTAGGGGGGTAGTCAACTATGGCTTCACTAATGTAGTCCTCAAAGTGTATAGGAAGGACGAGGCTACAGAGGACAAGTGTGCTCCAACCGAATCCACGACTGCAGTCGGTGCTACTGATGTGGTCATGGAGGAGGGGACGGGCACTCGACGGTCTTAACAGTGGCGAGGAATCTTCTGATTCAGACTTTTTGGGGTGATGTTTGGCCTTTATCAGGAGGAAAAGCTACTGGCTTCTTCTGATACTGAAGACGAGGCCAATAATACTGTGGTGGAGAAGTCTGCTTATTTTGAGGATGCTCAGAATACTGCAGATTAATCTTCACCACTCCAAACTGGATTAAGGCCAAGCTACTACAGACTGCATGCTTCATTGGATAAAGGTACTCCAAGATCCTGTATCCTATCGAAGAGCAGTCTTAATATTTTTATGCTCTCTAATTAAAGCGATCGAGACATCGTCGTGGCAAACCAGGAGCTGGCTTCAACCAGCTACTGGGTCACCTCGGCGTATCTGGCCCATGTTCATCAAGGGCCCCTCCCTCCAGGCCTACTGGGGAGGGTGATCGATGAAGCGAGCAGACTTAGGGCGGGCTCATACTGGGATGTGATGCCAACGCACACCACACTGTCTGGGGTAGCACGGACATTAACGAAAGGGGTGAGTCACTTTTTGATTACATTATATGCAGTAACCTACTCATCTGTAATAAGGGTAACGAAGCAACCTTTATTACTTCCAATAGGCAGGAGGTTTTGGACATAACCTTTGTCTGACTTCCTGTTTGATAGGGTTACGGATTGGAAGGTGTCCAACGAGCAATCCTTTTCTGATAATCGATATCTGCAATTCGGTTTAAACGACCTTCCCCAAGTCCAAATACCTTTTAGGAATCTTAGAAGAACGGACTGGGAAACATAAATTAATAGTGGCTGAAATGCTACCTCCCTCTCCACCTATTGAGGAATTGACAAGATCAAATCTTGATAGTATGGTGGATACCTTAACGTCGGTCTTAAACATAGCCCCATAAATCCATAAATCCTGCCCTGCAGGCAAAACCAGGAGCAAGAGCAGACCATCATGGTGGTCTGAGGATGTTAAAGCTTTTAGGAGTCAGTGTAGGAAGCTCTTCAACAAGGCAAAGAAGTCAAGAGCTGCTTGTGACTTGGACTTTTACAAGAATAGTCTCAGGATTTTTATAAAAGTAGTATGGAAAGCTCAGTGCGACTCTTGGAGACTCTTCGTTGGCAGCATCGAAGACACATCTGAGGCGTCTAGGCTTCGGAAAGTTCTTGCTTCGAATCCGTGTCACAGGGGATATCTGAAAAGGTCAGATGGTTCTTGGACTAGCTCTAGTGAGGAATCTCTCGACTTACTGTTAGACACTCACTTCGCAGGATGCTCTAGATCAGATCTGAGGAGCATTCCTGATTGTGATGACCCAAAAATATGGGCCACCACATTCCAACAGATTTTTCTTTATGTTGTGATGTATTTAATGAATTCCAATCCTATTTTATTATACCTCATTATTTTTAGTAGCGGAAAAATAAAAGAAGAAAAGAAATGAATTAAAAACCGCGTAAGTCAGATCAAAGTTGATATTAAATATTTAATACTAAAAATACATTCGAATTATTCTTTTTTTCAAATGAAAACGAACCCTCATATTCTTTTACCAATGTAAACGAACTTTATTCTTTTGCCAATGTAAACGACTTTAAGCCAATGTAGACACTTAAGTACATAAGGAACTTGTAAAGGGGCGAACAGCGGAAAGGTGGTAACCCTGGAAAAGGAGAAGTAATCGGTAATCGACTCGGAGTGACTCAGCAATTCACATAAGGGAACTACGAGAAAGAGTAGGATGGCGATATGATAGCGGGCAAAGCGACACGGCACGAGGCAACAAATCACCACGACGAACTACGGAAAACTTAGCGACAATTCACCAACGGTCACTGTTGAAAGAAGAGGGTATAGAAAGCGGTGCACGAGCCTGATTCGGTCTTATTCTTTACGGATTCCGAATCAGGTAAGTCGCAACACGCAGCGTTAATTTTGATATTTTTGATTTAACTTGCTTTTATTAGTTTTGTTGTTATTGAGCACTTATTCTTCGGTTGGTACAGGAGACGGGATGATGGCATGGCAAGGGTAAGTTCTGACTATCGGCCATGTCATACTCCTACGCTTCTGCTTCAATCCTCTCGGCATACGTGCGACCAAAAAAAAAAATATATAAAAATAATTTCGATTGACCACAGGAGCTGGGATGATGGCATGGCAAGGGTGAGTTCTGATTATCGGTCAGGTCATACTCCCATGCTTCTGTGTAAATCCTTTTGCCACTCGGCACACACGTAACCAAGATTTTTTTTTTTTAAATAGTAATTTTATTTAATTGAATCACCTAATAATAACTTAGGTCTAACAATGATTTTTCAAAAATTCAGAAATTCAGCTTATTTTTATAATATTCAGATTACAACTATTTGCCCTATATCCATTGATTTAGGCAATGTAGAGTTATCGTAACTAATATATGGGGAATATATTAGTTTCGTTTGAGACGTGATGGATTCAGAGGTCTCAGTAAATTTCTAGCTAGAATGTTTGGGTGAAACATGAGCTTCTGCTTGTACTTCGAGGTAAATTTCGGAATTTCGTCTTTTACTGCAGGTATATTCAGGTCTCTGTGGATGTTAGTATTTTTTATATACCAAGGGGCTCTGGCAATTTGTCTCAGGATTTTAGATTGGACTCTCTGGAGTTTTTCCACGTTCGAGGGAGAGGCAGTGTCCCAGAGTTCAATTCCATATGTCCATATGGGTTTTATTATACTTTTGTATATTTGGACTTTGTATGTGAGATTTAGCTTTGATGCCCTTGAGATTAGCCAATTTAGTTCCAATTGCTTTAATTTGATCTGAGTGATTTTGGATTCAATATGTTTATGCCATGTGAGTCGGCGATCGAGATGCATTCCAAGATACTTGGTTTCGGAACTTTCAGGGACGACTTGGCCGTTTATCTTCAGAGCAGGACACGTGCCCCTTCTTAGAGTGAAGGTTAAGTGACAGCTTTTGGATTCATTGACCTTGATTTTCCATCGATGTAGCCAATTACTTAGAGTGTCCAAGTGTTTTTGCACGTATAGAGATGCCATGTCTGGGTTTGAGTGAGAGCACATGATAGCAGTGTCATCAGCAAAAGTCGATATGAGAGTTCTATCACTTTTGGGCATATCTGCAGTATAGAGAATATATAGCAGGGGCGCGAGGACACTGCCTTGTGGTACTCCTGCCAGTATTTCGTATTTTCGGGAGACAAAGCTTTTGTATTTTACTACAAATTTTCTATTCGTGAGGTAGTTTTTGAGTAGACAGTGCATATTAGCGGGAAGAATATGCTGTAGTTTGTAAATAAGTCCTTCGTGCCAGACTTTATCGAAGGCCTGGGTGATATCGAGGAAAACAGCGGAGCAATACTGTTTATTTTCGAAAGTGCCTTTTATTGAGTCAACAATGCGGTGCACTTGCTCAATAGTGCCATGCTTTTCGCGGAAGCCAAACTGGTGATCGGGAATCACTTGTTTTTCTAGAATTTTCGGTAGAATCAATTTTATTAAAAGTTTTTCGAAGAGTTTCGATATTACAGAGAGCAAACTTATAGGCCGGTATGACGTCACATTACTGGGATCTTTTCCAGGTTTGGGAATCATTGTAACTTGAGATAGTTTCCAATCATCTGGGTAGTGACATGTTCTGAGAATCGCGTTAAATATGTGCAATAAGTGGGTTATTGCAACTGTTGGCAGTTCTTTTATCATTGTTGGCGTTATCAAGTCCGGTCCTGGTGCTTTTTTCGGGTCCAAGCTTTTGTTTATTGCCTCCATAAGTTCGTTTTTTTTAATCGCGATTGTACAAGAGGTATTATGTGGGATTAATGTTGGTATTGCGATATCTCCAGCTGTCGTGTTCGGGGTGAACACGGTTTTTAGGTGGTTGGCAAAAGCTGCACCCTTTTCTGCATCGCTTCTGGCCCAGTTTCTATTTGGCAGCCTTAGAGGGGGTTCTGTCAGTATTGGTTTTTTCATATTTTTTGCAGCTCGCCAGAGCGAGTAGTTTGTTGATTTTGTGGGTGCGAGATGTTCAACAAATAGCTGGAATTCTCTTTCGGATTTCCTCTCAAGCTGCTTTTTTAGAATTCGAGAGACATCATTAAGCTGTTTTTTCAGATTTGGGGATCTGTTGTTTTGCCAATCGCGACGTATTTTCCTTTTATTTTTTATTAACTGCTCTATGTCCTTTGGAGTACACTTTGCATAGCTGCGAGTTGAGCTTTTTGGGATTTGGGCGGGAGTGGCCGCTGCAGCTGCTTGGGAAAGCAAGAGTGTGAAATTACTAACAGCTGTGTGTATTTCAACTTTCGTTTTTAGTGACACATTAGGGATAATGTGGGAGCTTATATACTTTCGATATTTGAGCCAGTTTGTGAGTTTGCTGGTCAGTTTATCTGGTGGATTGGCCTCAGAACTTGGCGCATACTTTATTGTGATAATAGTAGGCGTATGATCTGATGAGAGATCTAGAGAGGATTCAATAAACAATTGGCTCCTTTTTACAGTTTTGAAGACTGCAAAGTCAATGACATCGGGGGTTTTGCGACTGTCAGTTGGCCAGTAAGTTGGCGTGCCAGAAGAGATCACGTCAAGACCGAGTCTGCTGACAGTGTTCAACAGGAGCCTGCCCTTTGGCGATATAAGGCGAGAACCCCAATATGTATGTTTGGCGTTGAAATCGCCGGCAACGAGATACTTTTGTCCAAGAGAATGGAAAAAAGTCTGGAATTGTTGCTCAGATATTTTGTGTCTGGGCGGGCAGTATATAGCTGTTAATGTTAGGCCTTTTAAGTATTCATCGAGAGAAATACTTGTCGCTTGGATATATTCTGTGCAATAATTCTGGAGAGCGTAATGTTTTATACGACTTTTAATGAGAATGGCTGTTCCACCTCTAGCGTTTCCGCTTGGATGCTTTGTGTCATAGAGTCTGTATCCTGGTAAATTGAAAAAGTGTTTTTCAGTGAAGTGTGTTTCAGAAATTAGCATAACGTCTATGCTGGACTCTTTCAAGAACTCGAGAAGTTCTAGTTTGTGATGACACAGGCCGTTTGCATTCCAGAATGATATTTTTAAACCATTCATGGCTTAGACATGAGATGTTGTAGTAAAAGACTTTGATTCTTTATCATTTCTTGCATCATATTTTGCATACCAGACATAAATTGAGACATATTTTGCATGAATATTTGTAGAGTTTGGTCAAGGCTACTACTAGGAGGAGCAGGTTGCGGGTGCACAGTGGCAGAGTGACCGCTTTTTAAGGCACTGGCGTAGGAAACGCCTTGTTTTGTAAGTGGGTTTGCGAAGGATTGTGCAGCGGATAGCGGAGGAAATTTTTGGGTTTTCCATGTTTTATGTTTTTGCGTAACATTTTCCGTCTTTTTTATGAAGCTTTGATAGACTGCACAGCCTCTATAGTTAGCAGTGTGATTGCCACCACAATTACTACATTTTTTAATAGTGGAATCCTCTTTTGTTTTTGTGCACGAACCTGTTTCGTGCAGGTCTCCACAAATTACGCACACGCTGGGAAGAGTGCAGTAAGACTTTGTGTGACCGTATTCTTGGCAGTTATGACACTGAATCGGTCCACTGCGCTTGTGAGGCACTTTAATTGTGATTTTGCGATGTAGCAGATATCTGAGCGAGTATATCGGGTGGGGTTCACCTTTTTTGAGCAATTTTACGGACTTTATTTGGAAGCCTTCATCGCTTAGTGCAGTTTTTATTTCGTCGCATTCTACGAAAGGCTCGATACCTTTCAGTACGACTGAGAGGCCTTTGGAACTTTTGAGCTGGTAGGTGTAGTAGCTCTTTTTGAGTTTATCAAAGAGATTGACAATTTTTCTATAATTGGATTCGCTGTAAATTTGGATTTTTGTTTCGTGTACTTGTCCCCTGAGAATAGAAATCACGTGGAAATTATTAGGACCAATATTTTGAGTTATATCTTTGATGAGCGAATTAGAGTTTCGCTCACGCAGGTAGATAGGTGGGGGTTTTTGCGATTTCGGCTTGGGATCCGAATCATTTTCTTCAGCAAGAATCGCATATCGATTTTGCCCAAGCTCGAGAGATGACTTAACGGGATTCGTCTTTTGAATTTTTGCGGGATGCCTATTCCCATTAGTGGGGGACGATAGTACTCGCTTTGCGAAGTAAATGTCGATTCCTGTCTGCACTGTCGGCATTTTGCTCTTTTGACCTGTAATAATGGAGCGAGCGACCTTTGTTATGCGATTAGCGATTTCTGAAAATCCGCTATTCGTCTCACTTGAGCCAGGAATGGGGGTAAGGCCTACGGGGATTTCAATATATTTGCTAGGGGTATCGACCAAAGAAATTGACGATACAGAGTTACCTGTGTTTGCGTGTGCAGTATCGCTATGGGAAATCCACTGTATATCTGGCGAGGGAATTTGAATAGGTTGTTGTTGTTGTTGCGGAAGCTGTTGCTGCGGGGGTGGCAAAAGTTGTTGTTGTAGTTGCAGCTGCTGATGAGCTGTACCATTTCGTCCACTGTCTACTGATGACGGAGGGGTACGTTGCATGACGAGCGGTCACACTGGTACTAATTTCGCGTTTTTAAGGTTCTGGTCACCCTAATTAGAAAATCGACGCATAGATGGCGCGATGCGGATTGTGTACTCGCTGATCGCTGCAAACAGATGTTTTTTGGGATATTTTTTCCGAGGGAAATTTTAACGTCAACGCTGTGTTGACTTTGCTGTCAGTGGATCAGCTGATTATATTTTGTTTATAAAGAATGTGTAATGTTTTAGCAGATATGTTGCGCGGGATAAAGTTTTTGTTGATGAAGCGAATTCGAATTGTGTTTTTATTTGGCAAAAATTTTCGTTTTGTGTTTAAATTTCACAAAAGTGTCCAAGCAAGTGATCGCGAGCCCTATGCAAACGCGTCACTGTACTATCGCACGGAGCCTCGGGGCTGTTTCAATATTTTTAAAGTATAACTTCCGATATAAAAAATTGATTTTATGAGAGCAGATTTTTTATTCACACAACCGATTGAGCTGACGTTTCACATGCTGAAAAAGTAACCAAGATGAAAAGAAAATAAATATATCTTCGATTGACCACAGGGGCTGGGATGATGGCATGGCAAGGGTGAGTTCTGATTATCGGTCAGGTCATACTCCCATGCTTCTGTGTAAATCCTTTTGCCACTCGGCACACATGTAACCAAGATGAAAAGAAAATAAATATATCTTCGATTGACCACAGGGGCTGGGATGATGGCATGGCAAGGGTGAGTTCTGATTATCGGTCAGGTCATACTCCCATGCTTCTGTGTAAATCCTTTTGCCACTCGGCACACATGTAACCAAGATGAAAAGAAAATAAATATATCTTCGATTGACCACAGGGGCTGGGATGATGGCATGGCAAGGGTGAGTTCTGATTATCGGTCAGGTCATACTCCCATGCTTCTGTGTAAATCCTCTTGCCTCTCGGCACACATGGAATTCTCGTGCTTTCAGCCAAAATCCAAGAAAAATACAAATTTATTTCGATTTATCACAGGGGCTCAGATGATGGCATGGCAAGGGTGAGTTTTGATTATCGGCCAGGTCATACTCTGACGCTTCTGCCTAAATCCGCCGGCAACGGCAACAACCACAAATTACTAAATAACACTAACGCTAATGCACCGTTTTGTTACAGGAAAATTAATAAATAAATTTTAATCCGTTCTTTTCCCAATAATAAACCTTTTATATTGAAAATTGACATATAAATAATCAACATTTTTATATTGTACCTTTCAACATTGACCATATAAATATAAAAATTGTAAATGGAATAACCAATAGAATTTTAAAGCTTATTCTTTACGGATTCCGAATCAGTTTCAGAGACATCGAACCGAGCAGAGGCACAGCAAAGGGTCGTGAACATTAGTGAGCAAGACAAGCACGTCACCCCGTTTTTCCAAGTCTAAGTTACCAATCGGCACAGCGAAGTGCTACATCAAGTCAAGTTTTTCCACGTATCATTCAGAGGCAGAGTGCGAGGCACCACCCTTCCTGAAGTTATACATTGTACGACGTACCGATTCCACGAGAGAGAGCGGTTGAATTTCCCCGCCATCTGGTCTGCGGTACCTAACGCCCACGAGTTCCGGTTTTCACGTCACGCTAGACGCTCAGTGCCTATATATTCATTGTTCACGCTCAGCTACACCCACGATTCACACCTTGCTCTGCATGCGCTCGTACTAGCCTTGCCCACGTAATACATACGCAAGTTCCCCTTTGAACTCACGCACGCATCACACTCGTACAGCGCTCGCACATTTTTTCTGTGTACGAAGCCCTGGACATCCGACGAGTCCTTACCTCAGCATAAGCAACGTTACAGATGGCGCCCGAGCAGGGACTTTGAGCAGAAACAACAATAAAAACATCACCACCAACAATCAAGTAAGAGTCACCACAGAGAAGCGAACAACTAACAACGGAAGAAATTGACTGAAGACAGCACCATGGTAAAGACTACATGGATAAATTATCTACGGAGAGACGATCTGCGCGCCTACGCGGCAGAATTTGGATTCGACGATAGCGGCAGTGTGGAGGAACTACGTCGGAGATTTGCAGCCTTCGTGAAGGACGAAGTCACCAGCGCCGAACACATCGAACGACTCACAGCATTGGAAAGTAAGCATGCACGCAATTTTGAGCCCGGCCAAGAGGACTCCCAGCAGCCTGAGACTTCTCAGCCATCCACTGGAGCAGAGGATGGGGAAATATCGATGCTGGAGAGGAAGACGAAGCCCACCTGGACAGCCAACCAAGAGGATTTGGCCACACGGGAAAATACACGCGGCAACTGCACTGGAATTAATCGGCAGGAAGACATGGAACCAGCAGCCCTACCACCACCACCAACAATAAGGGAAAATATTCGCGAGGAACCAGCTAGAGTCACGACAGGACACCACGAGAACAGCCCCGCGGTCAACCCACCTACTAATATACCCACAGGAGGCCCATGGTACTTTAAGCCACGACCCACCATCATCGACCAGGTAAGAAAGTGGTCGGTGCGTTATGATGGAGGATGTGACCCGTTAGCGTTCGTCGAGAGAGTGGAGGAGCTGGTGGTCACCTACAATATCCAGCAAGATGAATTGCCACGCATGATGCCCGAACTCCTGACTGGGAAAGCGTTAACTTGGTACCGGAACAACAACCGACAGTGGAGGACATGGAATTTGTTCAGAGAGGATTTCCTGCGATTTTTCCTGCCAGGTAGATATTTCGAGCAACTGGACGATGCCATCCGGAAGCGGGTACAACGACAAAGAGAGGCATTCAAAGACTACGTAATTTCACTGCAAGATATGATGCGGCACGCGAGTTACACCGAGTAGGAAAAATTGGACCGGATATTTCGGAATTGCCACATCGACTATCGCTGGTACGTAAAAAGAAAGGATTTTCAGACTTTAGAAGAACTACTAGCCTTGGCCCAGGACATGGAGGGATTGCGCCTCGACACCAATGTACCGGAGGAGAGACATCAGTTGATCCAGTCAGCAACGCAGGCTCCATCCGCGAGACGCACATGCCATCGCTGCGACGAATTAGGACATTATGCTGACCGTTGCACGAACGCAGTGGTACTACATTGTTGGGATTGTGGAGCGCGAGGAATCCGGACAATTGACTGCTGCAGACGACGTGCGGGAAACGGCGATGGGCCCGGCCGAGAGCTGGAGGCTACCGGCGCCCCTTTCATCGAACACCCCCCGCAGCACGAACACTAGAGAGTGATGGCCGCCGTATCTCCGCCACCATTGCTCTGGACGGAGAGGAAGTCACGGCTACAATTGACACGGGAGCAACAAGGAGTTTTCTGTGCAGGGAGTGGGCACGCCAGTTCTGCACACCGGACAATTTGGTCCCAGTTTGGACAGCGATTCGACTAGCAGACGACTCAGTGGTAACTATCGAGGAAGCAATGGTACTGGAAATTTCCATCGGAAACCGGAGATGTCGGATGCCCCTACTCCTCCTACCGAACGCGACAGATAATTGCATCCTAGGAATGGATTTCTTAGGACGCCTTCACGCCACTTTCACGGTGGGCGACTGCTCCATCACGCTGCAGCCAGCGATAGAGGACGCTCGAACGCTCAAAGAGGATGGATATGAAGGACTCGCGGAATTCGAGCGGAAAATGGGCCATGCCACACATCAAGAGGTAACACGAGGAGTAAGTACACCGGAGGAAATCGCACCAGCAGCAGGCGGCGCTGCACCCAAGGAAGTCAAACACGAGGAAGTATCACAGGAGGCACGAGGAGTAGCTGCACGCAAGAAGAAGCCACGCAGGAAACACACACAGAAAGTAAAGGAACTAGGAAAACAAGGAGCAATTAAAATTGCACGCGAGGAACGAATGCAAAGGAGAATTGCACCAGGAACACAACCGGCAGGTGATGCCAACAACAGAGCAACGACACACAAGGAACTAACGCAAAGGAGAATTGCACAGGAAGTACAACCGGCAGGAGACGCCGACAACAGAGCAGCGACACACGAGGAATTAACGCAAAGGAGATTTGCACCAGAAATACAACCGGCAGGAGAAGCCGACAACAGAACCACGATACACGAGAAATGCACGCAAAGGCGAATTATACCAGGAATGCAGCCGACAGGAGGCAACCAACAGGGGGGTGATACACAGCAGGAAGTAATCAGCAAATTTCTGGAGGAAGAACTGCCACTATTCACCGCATTGCAAGGGACCACCAACATCACCAGTCACAAAATCATAATGCGGGATGAAGCTCCAATTAAGCAGCGTTATTACCCGAAGAATCCGGCCATGATGGGCATCATTAACGCCCAGATAGACGAACTCATCGAACAGGGATGCATCGAGCCCGGCAGGAGCCCGCACAGCGCGCCCATTGTCTTGGTGAGGAAAAAGAATGGTAAGTGGAGGTTGTGCGTCGATTACAGGCAGCTGAACGCGAAGTCAGTACCCGACGCCTACCCACTACCCCGCATTCAACACATCTTGGACAGGCTGCGGAACGCAAAGGTCATCAGCACATTGGACCTCAAGAATGGGTACTGGCAAGTGCCTATGTCTCCAGAGAGCAAGCAGAACACCGCGTTCACCGTTCCTGGACGAGGCCTCTACCAGTGGTGTGTAATGCCTTTCGGTTTGCATTCGGTCCCAGCTACGTTCCAGCGCGCTCTGGATGGAGTCATCGGACCAGAGATGGAGCCACACGCCTTCGCATACCTGGACGATATTATCGTGACGGGGACATCAATCGAGGAGCACATGACGAATCTGCGGGAGGTGTTCCGTCGGCTGCGGGCCGCGAATCTGCGGATTAACACCGAGAAATGTGAGTTTTTCAAGAACGAGATACGCTACCTCGGACATATGGTCACCTCGAAGGGGATCCACACGGAACCGGAAAAGATTTCGGCTATCCAGGAGCTAAAGCCGCCAACCAATCTACGAGAGCTGCGCCGATGCTTAGGAATAGCGTCGTGGTATCGCCGCTTTGTACCAGATTTTTCGAAGGTGGTGCAGCCACTCACCTCCTTGCTCAAGAAAAGCCGGCGATGGAAATGGGAACGAGAGCAACAGGATGCGTTCGACCAACTAAAGCTACGACTCACAGAAGCACCGTGTTAATTTGCCCAGACTTCACGGAACGATTCACGCTGCAGACGGACGCGAGCGACCAGGGGTTGGGAGCAGTATTGACCCAAAATATCGAAGGCCAGGAAAGAGTGGTGGCGTATGCCAGTAGACGACTAGCAGCGGCCGAGATCAACTACTCGCCAACGGAGAAGGAGTGTCTCGCGATAGTCTGGGGCGTCCGGAAAATGCCAGAATACTTGGAGGGCTATGAGTTTATCATCGTCACCGATCATCTCTCATTGAAGTGGCTGAACTCGATTGAGAGTCCATCAGGTAGGATCGCGCGGTGGGCGCTAGAACTTCAACAGTACAGGTACACGATAACATACAGGAAAGGTGCACTAAATGTTGTAGCAGATGCATTATCACGACAGCCCCGGGACGTTCTCCTGTCGGCGACCACGACCGCGGAAGGAGGTGAAGAATGCGCCTGATTGAAGAAGCGGAAGGCCGAAGTCATCCAGAACCCTGAAAAGTTTGCCGACTACGTCATCCAAGGAGAGCAGCTATACCGCCACATTCCCCGACGAGTAGGGGATGAGGATTGTGCCCCTTGGAAGTTATGTGTTGGCACACATCTGCGAAAACGAGTCCTGGCCGACAACCATGACGACCCTACAGCTGGACATCTAGGAGTGCGAAAGACGATTGCACGGTTGGCAAACCGCTACTACTGGCCGGGCATGTTCCGCGAAGTAGGTAAATATATCCGAAGCTGCGAGAGTTGTCAGAAGTACAAGCCAGAGCAGCAGAAACCGGCTGGAAGAATGCTAACTCAAATAGCTGAGGAGCCATGGGCCATTCTATGCGCAGACTTCGTGGGACCCTTGCCGCGTTCGGTGTGCCCAAAGTCATGGTGACCGACAACGGAACGCAGTTCACCAGCAAGGCATTCAAGACTTTCCTGCGAGAGCTCGGGGTGAAACATCAATTCACCGCCCCATATACGCCACAAGAGAACGCGACGGAGCGGTCCAACCGAACCATAAAAACGATGGCGGCTCAGTTGGCCAAAAATGATCAATGGAAATGGGATGAATTACTACCGGAGGTGATGCTAGCAATTAACACGGGAGTTTCCGAAACAACAGGATATAGCCCTGCATTCCTAGTCCAGGGGCGAGAACCGAGACTACCAAAATCGCTCTACGACGAGGAGACGTTGGGTACAGGACAATTGGAGCAGACGCCAGTTGAACGAGGGGACAAGATGCGAGAGGTGTTCAATCTAGTGCATCGAAATCTGGAACGGGCAGCACAGGATCAGGCCAGACATTACAATCTGAGAAGGAGACAGTGGCAACCAAAGGTGGGTCAAGTGGCATTAGTCAAGCAGCATCATCTATCAAAGGCGGTGGAAGGATTCGCGGCAAAATTAGCACCCAAATTCGACGGCCCCTATCAAGTCATCGATTTCACCTCACCGGTGATAGTAAAGGCCAAGAGGCAGAGCGACGGCCAGGTACGCACGGCACACATCGGCGAGCTGCGGGAGTTCAAGGGAAGAGAGAGTGGTGGAGACAAAGGCAGCGACGTAGGTGGAGTATAGGGTGAACGGGGTAAGTGGCGACGGCAGAGGGAACATACCTGCCGCCCAGTAGCAAATAGCACCTAACAACATGTAGCAATAGAAATCCAGCGAATAATTGCAATCTAACCTCAGCCTAGGAATTTAAAGCCTTATTCAAATTTCAGAAATACAACATTGGTCAACAAAGGGAAATTGTGAGGCAACACTGGCACAACAAGCAGACGACAGTTTTGAAAAATCATCAGTTGCAAACTACGTCTGAACACGAGTGAATAACTTTGCTAAACAATTTGCGAACTTCAAACCAAAATGGAGCAGGACGACCACTGGAAGAAGTGTGTAAACCGAACACGAGAGCGATACGAGGAACTAGAGGCCGGACGCCGACGGGCACGTCCGTTAGGGGAAAACTGGACAGAGGAGCTGCACAGGGGGAATCCGCTACGCGTACGACCTACAGTGGCACCAACAACCGTAGCCTCTATACCGACACCGCCCAGAAGTCAGCCCACGAATACGCGCGGTCGCAACATCCCGACACGGGGACGTAAATCAAAGCTGGTAGTGAAGGAAGCCTCCATCTTTGAACACCCGGCACTCAAGCCCGATGTTGAGAACGGACCATCCACCAGTAAAATGGCACGCCAACGGGCGACGACCCACGATGGGGGTGGGAATTCATCGCCCGGTTTTCACCGCCCTGCAGGACGTAGTACACCCCGAGGAGGTCACGAGGAGAATCAACCAGGTGCTAGACACCATGGGACCCGGCCAACGACGACGGTTCATGGTGCGACAAGAGACAACGGACTATTTGGTCCGCATCAATCGAAACCGGCAGGTAACCGTCATTTATCGGCCGACAAAGTAAGGGGGGGGTGTGATGACCCAAAAATATGGGCCACCACATTCCAACAGATTTTTCTTTATGTTGTGATGTATTTAATGAATTCCAATCCTATTTTATTATACCTCATTATTTTTAGTAGCGGAAAAATAAAAGAAGAAAAGAAATGAATTAAAAACCGCGTAAGTCAGATCAAAGTTGATATTAAATATTTAATACTAAAAATACATTCGAATTATTCTTTTTTTTCCAATGTAAACGAACCCTCATATTCTTTTACCAATGTAAACGAACTTTATTCTTTTGCCAATGTAAACGACTTTAAGCCAATGTAGACACTTAAGTACATAAGGAATTTGTAAAGGGGCGAACAGCGGAAAGGTGGGTAACCCTGGTAAAGGAGAAGTAATCGGTAATCGACTCGGAGTGACTCAGCAATTCACATAAGGGAACTACGAGAAAGAGTAGGATGGCGATATGATAGCGGGCAAAGCGACATGGCACGAGGCAACAAATCACCACGACGAACTACGGAAAACTTAGCGACAATTCACCAACGGTCACTGTTGAAAGAAGAGGGTATAGAAAGCGGTGCACGAGCCTGATTCGGTCTTATTCTTTACGGATTCCGAATCAGGTAAGTCGCAACACGCAGCGTTAATTTTGATATTTTTGATTTAACTTGCTTTTATTAGTTTTGTTGTTATTGAGCACTTTTTCTTAGGTTAGTACAGGAGACGGGATAATGGCATGGCAAGGGTAAGTTCTGACTATCGGCCATGTCATACTCCTACGCTTCTGCTTCAATCCTCTCGCCTCTCGGCATACGTGCGACCAAAAAAAAATGTATATACAAATAATTTCGATTGACCACAGGAGCTGGGATGATGGCATGGCAAGGGTGAGTTCTGATTATCGGTCAGGTCATACTCCCATGCTTCTGTGTAAATCCTTTTGCCACTCGGCACACACGTAACCAAGATGAAAAGAAAATAAATATATCTTCGATTGACCACAGGGGCTGGGATGATGGCATGGCAAGGGTGAGTTCTGATTATCGGTCAGGTCATACTCCCATGCTTCTGTGTAAATCCTTTTGCCACTCGGCACCCATGTAACCAAGATGAAAAGAAAATAAATATATCTTCGATTGACCACAGGGGCTGGGATGATGGCATGGCAAGTTCTGATTATCGGTCAGGTCATACTCCCATGCTTCTGTGTAAATCCTTTTGCCACTCGGCACACATGTAACCAAGATGAAAAGAAAATAAATATATCTTCGATTGACCACAGGGGCTGGGATGATGGCATGGCAAGGGTGAGTTCTGATTATCGGTCAGGTCATACTCCCATGCTTCTGTGTAAATCCTCTTGCCTCTCGGCACACATGGAATTCTCGTGCTTTCAGCCAAAATCCAAGAAAAATACAAATTTATTTCGATTTATCACAGGGGCTCAGATGATGGCATGGCAAGGGTGAGTTTTGATTATCGGCCAGGTCATACTCTGACGCTTCTGCCTAAATCCGCCGGCAACGGCAACAACCACAAATTACTAAATAACACTAACGCTAATGCACCGTTTTGTTACAGGAAAATTAATAAATAAATTTTAATCCGTTCTTTTCCCAATAATAAACCTTTTATATTGAAAATTGACATATAAATAATCAACATTTTTATATTGTACCTTTCAACATTGACCATATAAATATAAAAATTGTAAATGGAATAACCAATAGAATTTTAAAGCTTATTCTTTACGGATTCCGAATCAGTTTCAGAGACATTGAACCGAGCAGAGGCACAGCAAAGGGTCGTGAACATTAGCGAGCAAGTGAACCAAGACAAGCACGTCACTCCGTTTTTCCAAGTCTAAGTTACCAGTCGGCACAGCGAAGTGCTACATCAAGTCAAGTTTTTCCACGTATCATTCAGAGGCAGAGTGCAAGGCACCACCCTTCCTGAAGTTATACATTGTACGACGTACCGATTCCACGAGAGAGAGCGGTTGAATTTCCCCGCCATCTGGTCTGCGGTACCTAACGCCCACGAGTTCCGGTTTTCACGTCACGCTAGACGCTCAGTGCCTATATATTCATTTGTTCACGCTCAGCTACACCCACGATTCACACCTTGCTCTGCCTGCGCTCGTACTAGCTTTGCCCACGTAATACATACGCAAGTTCCCCTTTGAACTCACGCACGCATCACACTCGTACAGCGCTAGCATCACACTCGCCTTTCGCGCACAACGACTGCGCATTGGCGCCGTATCAATCAAGGCCTATCGCCCACCTTTACACACCGCTTCATAAGCCCAACACCGATCGCCATTGCCACGTCTACGCATCGTTTCATCAGCATTCGATCGCCAATTCAACGACGCGGCTACCGATCACCAACTTCCAGATTATCCAACCAACACCTGATAGTCCACCATAATCTCCAGTCATCCGGGTCAACGAGAAGCTACAACGCCAACCAACGACGACCACACGCCGCTGTTCGCTCCTAAATCTTAAATCTGTAACTTTTACTTTATTTGTTATTAAATAAAAATTTCTGTTCAAATTTGAAGAAAATCTCTGCAACTTATAAATTTTTCTGTGTACGAAGCCCTGGACATCCGACGAGTCCTTACCTCAGCATAAGCAACGTTACACCGTATATCGGGTATCTCTAGTGAATTAATATCTGAAAACAAAATAAATTGGGCAATTTAGGGCTTCAAGCCCTTCAAATCGCCGGGCCCGGATGGGGTTATTCCTGCGGAAATGCAGAATGCCTTGGAGATAATCATGCCCTGGCTTAAGATGATCCTCTGTGGCTGCATTGAACTCTCCTACATTCCTTTGGAATGGCAGGAGGTAAAGGTTGTTTTTATCCCGAAGCCGGGTAAAATATCTCATACTGGTCCTAAGGACCTCCGTCCAATTAGACAGCATGTCGGCTTCGCAACATGCTTACTTCAAAGGGAAGTCTGTGGAAACAGCATTACATTCCTTAGCACCATTCAACAATCTCTTTTTAATAAGGAATACACCATGGTAGCCTCGACATAGAAGGAGCTTTTAACAATGTAACCCCCCCAGGCTATCACCAGTGCACTAACAAATCTAGGTGTCGATGCTTCACTCAGAGAATTGATATTTCAGCTACTCACGAGCAGGATTGTCAATGCAAAGCTGGGTGATGCGGAAGCAAGGATATTTGTCAGTAGAGGCACACCTCAGGGTGGTATCCTCTCTCCTCTTCTATGGAATGTAGCGGTTAATGAACTACTACTAATACTGGAAGGGGTGCAAGGTAGTCGCCTATGCGGATGATGTTGCGATTGCTGTGCGAGGTAAGTTCCTGGCAACCCTGAGAGATTTTTTACAACATGCTCTCTCAAAGCTCTCAACTTGGACCTCTGACTGCGGTCTGGGGGTAAATCCCCATAAGACCGAATTGGTTCTCTTCTCTAGGAAATACAAAGTTCCGCCGATAGACCCTCCCTCTCTGAATGGTTAGTTTTTCTAGATCAAGCCAAATACTTAGGTCTAATTTTGGATACGAAACTTAGCTGGAAACCTAACATTATCGAACGAGCTGGGAAGGCCACAGTTGCCCTTTACTCATGCAAGAAAGCTATTGGGAAAACGCGGGGTATGTCACCTCGGGTAGTTCACTGGCTCTATATGGCTATTGTCAGGCCTATCTTACTATATGGAATTCTTGTATGGTGGCCAGCTTTGGACAAAGTCATATATCGAAAGTTGTTGACGAAAGTCCAGCGTATGGCCTCCATATCTATCAGTGGGGCGTTGAGATCCACTCCCTCAGACGCATTAGATATTTTATTACATCTGATACCCTTAGATCTTCTTGCCAAAAAAAATGGCTGCTATGGCGGCGGTCAGGCTTAGATCCACAAATCAATGGGGCTACTCTACTAAGGGGCACTCCTCAATTCTAGTTGGTAATAAATCCATTCCTGGGACAACCGAATTCTTCCCGAAATCTCCTTCACAAGAGACTTCCGCACCACTATTCCGTCCCGGTCCGACTGGGAGGAGCAGTGGCCACGGAAGAGGGATCAAATTCACTTCTATACGGACGGCTCGACAACAAAGTTGGTGGAGGAGTATTCTCTGACGAACTTAATGTAGGTCTCTCATTTCGCCTTCCCGACCACTGCAGTGTATTCCAAGCAAAGAAGTTATGAACTGGCTGCGGCGGAACGTAATATCTGCTCAGGATATTACGATTTTCACAGACAGTCAGGCCCCAATCAAATCCTTGGAATCTGTCCTCCTAACATCAAAGGTAGCCTCGGACTGTCGCACATCTATTAACGAGATGGCTAAGCAGTTTAACATCCACCTCGTCTGGGTGCCGGGGCATAATGACATTCCAGGGAACTGCAAAGCTGATGAACTCGCAAGGCAGGGTACCACAATACAGCTCCTACCAGATAAGGTAAAGCTAGGTATCCCGCTCAGCACGTGCAAGTTACTGCTTCGTCTTGACTCTATCGCCAAGACTAACAATAGATGGGCCTCTGGAACCACTTGTAACACAACACGACAGATCTGGCCGATGCTGGATCTGAAGCGTTCTAAGAGACTTGTCGTACTGCCTAGGGCCAGCATCTCGAAGGTGGTAGGTGTGATCACTGGTCACTGTTTGATTGGGCGCCATGCGGTAAGGCTTGGGGTCTTCGCTAATGACTTATGTTCTCTGCTCCTGCGCGGCACTGTCTCGAGCAAGGAGGACCCTGCTGGGGTCATTCTTCCTGGACAGTCTAGGTGATATTTCTACGGCTAGCATATCAGGCCTTCATAGGTTCATCTTGAACTCCAAATGGTTTGGGGCATAGGGGAAGGGAATATGGATCCTGTGGTATCGCAATGGACCGCATTTGGTCTAAGTGTATCGGCGTGCCGATAGCCACCTTAACCTAACCTAACCTATGGAGATAGTTCTATTTTACTAAAATCGAGCGTGTTGCTGTGTGGGGTACTACTTGCTTATTCATTGTAAATATTGTTCAGATTTGATATTAATTGTTGAGTGGTTGAGATTTTCAGATTGATATTTGATAATGTATTGCTGTTTTGAATTTGAGTTTGAGAAGATATTTTTTTTCGGCGGAGTCTTTTATTGTTTGTGCAAACGATTTGTTTTTGGAATTCCGGTTTATCGAATGTGAAGCCGGGTTTTCGTTACGAATTGTGCATCGCCGATATGTCTTAATTTTTAGAACTGCCTTTTGTTTCAAAAAATGCCGTTTTCACAATTAATGCCATATTTTCTATTGCAATTGTCATGAGGTGTGTTGTAACCACACTCGCGACACTCGGCCAACATTACGACATTTTTTTGATGCCTTCAGCGGATATACCTCGCAAGAGTTATCGTTTGCCTCCTTCCAAGGCCAATTTTCCTCGCAAATAAATTGATCTTCACTGCTCTTGCGACATTCATTCAATGCCGTTCTACTCATTAAACGATATGAGTCAATTTCAAAGTTGTGTATGAGGTATTGTACCGGTACTTTTGGCATTCGGAAATGAGATTCCGAATGCCAATGTAATTCCGAATGGAATCGGAATTACATTGTAAAGTTATCGCGCTAATATTAACTAAACTTTAAAAAAAATAAAATCAAAAAACCCCAAGCGATAATTAAAACCCTCGCGGTATTGTAACCCCGGCCGAACGAAACACACGAATACGCGAAAACCCGATAACTAAACTTTACTCTGAAATATACACGTATATGGAAACCGCAAATAACCGAACGAGTAATGGAAACGAAAACTCACTGACACACAAAACGGAAATCTGTCAAACGAGAATATTTTAGAAAAAACTAGAGAGTGGACTATCTTCGGCTATACCGAAGTTGAAATACCCCCACACAGTAGAAAGAAGTACCTCGAACATAAAAAAATGTGGTCTCAGGACCCTATTTTGAGCCAATTATAGGTGGTTTTGGAGCCCAAACCATGTCCAAAATCCATTTCTAAAAATTTCCAATCAAATCCGAAAAAAAAAAAATTGGTCTCAGGACCCTTATATATGTGGCTTCGGAACCTAGGACCATGTCAAAAATACGTTTCTAAACATTTCCAATGGAATACAACAATAAAAAAGACTTGAAAAATTTGTACCTTTTTTTTCGGTGTATGGGAGCCACGCCCAGTTTTTGTCCGATTTGGCTGATTCTCGAACTTGATCTCAGTATTCACGAGAAAAACATGTAAAAAAAGTTTCAAGTCGATATCTCCAAAACTGCGACCGCTATCGTGCGGACGGACAGACGGACGGACAGACAGACGGACATCGCTAAATCGAAGTTGTGACAAAGTTAGTATACCCTGCCACAGTGAGTGTGGGGGTATAAAAATACTAATGACAAAAATTATGTTTTTATGTGCACTTGGTTTACGGGACCAGACCGACCTGCCTGAAATCCCTCGCACGATTCTTTACAGAATCAATTTACCAGCTGGACTTCGATAAAATCGATGTCCAGCAACAACTTGGCTCAGGTGCGGGACGCCACAACAAAAATTGGAAGGGAAAGGGGAAACCAGGACCACAAAACCGACGGAGACCAATTCCACTATTAAAATCTCGAAACACCTATGGCAGACTTGCCACAAATTGACAAACTCTATTAACATTTTTTCCTTCCTTTACACATTTCGAATAAACTAAATGGACGACTGCCACAGATAAAAACACCAAAAACACTATTGCCACCCGCTGGTGGAAGTAACACCAGCGCGGAAAAATACTCCCTTCGAAAATATCTCCTGCCTCAGTTCCACGATCCAACGATGGTTCTCAGGAACTACAAAAACACAATTTAAGATGAAAATTTAAAAATTAAAACCACAATTTTTTTTTAAACACTACTCCAAATTAAAATTTATCTTTAAAAGAAATTGCAAGTCCACTAAAAACTGTACGCACTCTTTTCCTTGCCTAAAAAGAACTAAAATGACCCACCAAAATGAAAATACTCATTTTGGCGGCACTCATGTTTTTGTAGGCGACAAGTTCAAAGAGTACAAAAAGCTTTAGTCAATTTTATTTTCATATTCAATCTTCGTCCCGTAAGTATAGTTTCGCGCAAACAAACTTCTAAAACCAATTCGTAACAAAAGGGAATAAGAGATCTTGACAGCAGTTGCCAATTCTCCGCCCAGCTGCATTCCACCCGCGAGTGTCCAATTTGGTTTAATTAAACCAAAATAATATAAATAAAAAGAATAATATAATAAAAAGTGTCAGTGCGCGCTTTCGGTCTGTGTCAATGTGTCGTCGCCCCGAACAAAGGGAAAACACAAAAACAAGAACAAACAAACAATAACAACAAACAAAATTCTGTCGCGAATTTATTCCGCGACAAAGTTGAGATACTTGATTGCTGAATAACGGTATTTTCGCATGCACAATCAGCTTACTATCGATGGATATCGCCTTTGCGACCAGCAGTTGGTACACTGCTCTGAGTTCGTCACCCGATCTTTTACCAGGCAGCATTAACTTCTCTGACAGCGCGGATCTCATCTTTAGTATTTCTTTGTGCATCTGCGGTGGTTTTTCCGTGGTTTACGTCCATCAGAAGTTCAATTATTTCCGCTTGTCGAGAACTCCTCGTAAGGGAGTGTTGGGGAATTGGGGCTACATCCCCATTGTCTTTTATGGCTTCCTTTAATTCGCCATCAATCTTTCTAGATGTTCCCACGTAATTAGTTCCATTGTCGGAGTATATGTTTCTGCTCTTTCCTCTTCTTGAAAAAAAGTGCCGCAATACTTCCAAAAATGCGTCTGTCGATAAGTCACTCACTAACTTTAAGTGCATGGCCTTTGTTTCCATACATACAAATACGGCTATGTATTCCTTGTAGCTTTTTTTGACCACGACCTTTGGAACATCTTATTTAAAAAGGCCCCGTGTAGTCAATTCCAGTGTTTGAATAAGGATATGCTGCTGTCACTCTGCATTTTGGTAGGTTCCCCAACATCTGTTGAGGAGTGGCTTGCCGATACCTTGCACAAGACATACAGCTTCTTATGATCCAATAGCTTCGCCTTATGATGATTCTAATCAAATTTATAACACCTAATTTGATGAGCATTTTGTACTATTAATAGTCCCAAATGACATTTTTCTAGTATAATCGGATGTTTTGCATCGTATGGCATCTCTGCACTTTGAAGCCTGCCACCGACTCTCAGCAACCCGTCATCGTCCAGGAATGGAATCAGCAACAATATTTTATTCTTTGTTTCAATCGCTTTTCTCATTCGTAAACAACGTATTTCGTGTGGAAAATCCAACTATTGCTGATGCCGTACTGCAACAATCCTTGCTTATTTTAGCTCATCAAAGGTAAGATTCGACGGATATGTAGTTTTGTTTTGTAGCTTGTCAATGAACCGCCGTACGTACTTTTCAATTCGTGACTACTTAGTCAGAAAACCTGTCAGCACGTTGTTCTCTAGTGTTGCCACTGAAGATGAAACTGCATCATACTGTACACATTCCTGCCCTGGCCCCTCTTCTTTAGGATTTTGTAGTCATGATAGACCTTCCAAACGCATAGTAGAATTAAATATTTTTTATTTAGAAGTTCAATACGCGCGTATTTAAATGTTTTCTATAAATAAAAAACTTCATTGCCGCCAGCCATAAGATTTGCTGAGCAATATACATACAAACATTTAGACTCTTGTGAAAAATGACGGAAATGGACGAGTCGGTTAGAGCGCACTCTAAACTCCAGATGTTCCCGGTTCGAATTCCGACAAAACTAAATTTGTGGAAAAGTAGTTACAAATGATTCTAAGGAAATTGGCAAATAAAAAAATTAAATAAAGTAAAAATAAATAAATAAAAAAAAGTTAAATAAATAAAAAAGAAAAACATTTTTTTTTCTCAATTTAAATAAATAAAAAAATTTAATATTTTCATAATTTTCATTTAAATAAATAAAAAAAAAAAACCTTTTTTTTTCTCAATTTAAATAAATAAAAAAATTTAATATTTTCATATTTAATTTCAATATTTCCATATTTAATACAATTTTAAATACGCGCTGTTTTGATTTAAATAAAAACAGCTTAGGAGCACTATCAAATACGTTTATATATGATTTAAATACGTTTTCATTTGATTTCACTATTTTTTTCCCTCAGTGTATTTTTATTTTGTATCCAAGCCAATGTAATCGTAGAATCACTCCAGGCATAAATTGTAAACGGCATCTTGAAAATTGACTTTATTCTTGACAGCAACTTTGGAATGGTTTATCTGTTTTTTATAGGATTGATTTTGCTTTTTGCAATCAAAAGAACTACTGTTGATCCAACCTTTAGGTATGCTACAGCTACATAACATTTTTCTAAAGCATCAGCAAATCCATGTATATCTGCTTCATTCTCGGTTATGTTCACCCATCGTGGTATCGTTAGTTGCTCTATATCCAACAATTTCTCTGAGTACTCGTGCCACTCTTTGGTAAGTTCATCATCTAGCACATGGTCCCAATTCTTGCTGGTAAGTCACAACTTTTACATGTACAGTTTTCCAATCACTGTCACAGGAGCGACCCAACCCACTGGTTCGTAAATTTTGGCTAAGTGCGATAGCACCGTCCTCTGAGTTACCTTTTTAATGGTAAACATATTAACTTTGATCCCAATGTAGACCCAAAGTGTTCACAGTGTCATTGTCTGGGATTTGGATAACATCATTCACTTTCGAATTGCAGAAATTTCGCAACAACCTTATATCATTCGACAGACATTTTCTCAAATGAAATTTCGTCTTTCTCATAACATCATTTAGGTTCATGTAGATATTGGGGCAGCTATCAGTTGTATGTGCTCCTGTCATTAGGTTGTCCATATAAAATTTAAGCTGAGACCATTTGTAGTTTTAGCAGAAGCGTCGAAAACTACTCTTAATTTTGTAGTTAAACTGGACTCTCGAATCACCGCCTGATGTGGTAAATAATAAAGCCCCATATTAATGTCGTATACTGCTCTCATATATCCCATCTCCAGATATTTTTTCATGAGGGCTGAATACTCCTTTCCATTGACAAGAGACGTGCAACAGCTTGCTTTCGTGAATTACCAAGTTTGTAAAAGGAATCGACACTATGAATCTACCACTGCTGTCAAACTTTGTTGCTTCTTGATAAATTTCTTCACATTTTATGTAATCGGCATCTTCTTGGTTTTTATCGGCTGCTTCAAGTTCCCAAAATCTATCCAGGTCATCCAAATTGATCGTTGTAGTAGCAGCCACTGTTGATTGACTGAGACGATCCATCCAAGCTTCGTCCGTTGACCCAATTGGCCATTAACCTTTTTAATGTCTTCTTCTAATATGGATGTATATATATCTGCTCCGATTATGATATCGATATTTCTGCAACGAGTGCATTGAAAAGTTCATTTCGTTGAAAAGTTAACTTCGTTAAAAGTTAAATTAAATAGTTAAATTTTCTATAGAAAAATTTCCTATAGCTGCAAACCTTGTTATTGCTAATGTCTCTGCCGGTCCTGTTTTCTCGCCTTCTCGTTCTACGCGTCTTCGCTCAAAAAAAAACTCTCTGCCCCCGCTGATGATACTGGCTCACGCTGTTGCTTAAAGTTCCTGCAAATATCGCTCTTTCTTCGCTTGCTCATCCTACTGTAAGCCGCTCTCTGTCTGCTACTTCTACTGCCAATCGTGTTGCGGCACCTTGTGTCGCTGCGGCTAGCTCTTTCGCTGTCACCGTTAATGAAGTTACTTGGTGCTAATTCAGATTCTACATCTCTTTCTTGCTGGGAATTCTCCTACAAATCTTAATACTAAGTGGACGTCGGTTAAAAAAAATAAAAATAATAACAACCGTAGAAATCAAAAAGTTGTTGTTGGCTCCAATGTGAACTATGATCTTGTCGTCGCTGTTCGTATGAAGTGGGTGCATTTGTCGTCATTCTTGCCTACTGTTACTGCTGAAAATGTCATTAACTATGTCGGGAAGTATGCTGGTTATGAAAAGAGCCTACTCAGATGCTTCAGTTTAGTTAAAAATGGTACGTAGCTGGAATCCCTGATGAGGGTTAATTTCAAATTGGGGATTTCGGAATCTTTCTACGATCATCTTTTAAAGCCTGATTTGTGGCCTGCTAATGTACAAGTGTGCCCCTTTGTTTTTTTTTTTTTTTTTTTTCAAAAAACGTTGATCCCCCCCCTAGAAAAAAGTTAAACAATTTTTTGTCTACGCTAAGCGACAATAAGCTAAAAATTTGTTTCCAAAATATGTCTGGTATCAGGACGAAATCTCACTCGATCTACGCTTTGAGCTCGCATTCTGACTATGATGTCATCGTTTTTATTGAAACTTGGCTAAATGTCAATTTCTTCGATGAAGAATTTTTGATCCGAATCTATTTAACGTTTTCCGCAAAGATAAAGATGCTGTCAAGACTGGGCTCTCCAGAGGTGGCGGTGTTTTGATTGCCGTTAAACGAAATCTTAGTGCTTCCCTGTTCATCTTAGAAAATTCTGACTCCCTTTTGGATCAGATCTGCGTTGCTGTCGACGGTCCTGGACGATCTCTATATATTTGTGCTTCATATATTCCGCCGAATAGTAATGAAAGTGTATAAAGCGCATGTAGATAATATCTTAGCTTTAGATTTAAAGAAATTAGGTGATAATCATCTTTGTGTTCTAGGTCTCATTGCCTCTAATGTTTTAAGTTCTTTTGAAATTAAATTGATTGATAGTTTTTTTAAGTATAGATTTATCACAAGTTGATGGATTTGTTAAAAAAGAATCCTAGATCAAGTCTTTATTATTATTATTATTATTCTTGCACACCTACCACGTGGCGCCGTGGTGAGAAGATCACAGATTCACCATTGCGCTAACTGCCGTTTCATTTTTTGCTTTTCATTTGTTTCCTGTGCAATGCCGTTCAGCACAGGTGCAGAGGTTTTATTACATTTTCAGCTTTTCCTAACATTAAATTTCAGTGATATTCTCCAGTGAAATTCTGTGATTTTCCTAACTTCGGTGAGTTCTATTCCCAGAAAACATTTGCACAATAAGTAAGGTTTCACATTATAATTCATCCAACTCGTTCCCGTAGTGTATTGATAGTGTTGCGCCTGGCTTTTCAACATTAATTTTCAATATTAATCGGGCATTTTCTGACATTAACTTCAATGCGAACATTCAACGGCAGATATTCACATATTTTGCTAATTTGTGCGCAGTCAATATTTATCTTAGGCAAACAGGCAAATTCTTTGCATACCGCTTAATTTATCTTTCAGCATAAACGTGCATACTTCCAGGATCACTTATTTAAATGTAAACTTGCATACTCCCAGGGATTATTTATCTTTCAAGTCAAGTTGCCGCACAACTTTGCATTCTTTCCGGTTATACATTCAACTTTACCGTACTCGTTTCCCATTGCACATTGCAGAAGTTCAATTATTTCCAATATTAATCGTGCATTTTCTGATATTCAATTTTTATCCGAAAGTTATTCACACCTTCAGCTACTTTGTAAACCACTACATATTTATTTTACCTAATATTTATTTCATTAATTGGGTTCAAAGTTTTCAACACTACCCTTACAGTATATAATTCAATTGATTAACATTATGCAGCAAAACCGCAGAGCTAATATCGGCCCACACAATCGTAATACACGGTCAGCTACCAAATCTCATGCGACTCGAACACCTACGGAACGTGCAGAATCCAATGAATGTTTGTATGGCACAATTGCGTACTACACGAAAAAGTAGTACTATTGCGTTGCATCGCGCTAGACACCGGAATCTAAACGGTGAAGAAAATGTTATCGAGATCGAATGCAAGTTGTGCAATGTGATCTGGGGCCGGTTCGCGTAAGCCGATAGTGGACGAAACCGACAGTGTGAGTATCGGTTTTGGTTCGCGTAAACCGATACTCGACAAAAAAGTATGAACATTACCGATAGTTGAAACCGACACCTTTTGATGTGTCGATTTCACTGATTTTTCAAACAATTGCCAAAAAAAAACTGTTGCGCTCGCAAAAAAAATTAAAATTATAAAATTATGATATTTAAAAAGGACACAAAGTAACCAGACGCAAAAGAAAAAGAAAAGGCTATGGGACAGATTGGTGACTACCCTCAACAGCAATGGGCCGCCAATAAAAACATTGAAGTGCTGGCAAAAAGTAATTTAATTTATCTAGTAATATTTAACCACATTTTTAATGCGTCCAATTGAAATTTTTGGTTTGGACCGACCACCAAGAAGAAACTGACACAAAAAAGGCAAAGTCTCTTCAAAACCGGCAGCGGACCGTACGACGTTTTTGCTTTTAAAACCAATTAATTGCAATAAGCCGTATTGGATTTGAGACATCCCTCAGCATTCTTTGTCGTCTAACAATATCAACACCCTCGTCGCTGTCAACATCCAATATAATATGCCTCAACGGAAACATTTCTTGATCACTTTCGTGTTAATCCCGAAATACAATATCGCTTCGACAGCAGCAGTAGCAGTAAAACTGTTCGCTTTTTTCTGAATTGTATGTTTACTGCCGCTGCCGTATTGTGAATACTTCTATACAAAACAGTGTATTCAAAAATTTGAAAACAGCTACTGCTTCTGTTGACGCGATATTGTATTTCGGGCTTTATTCTTTATTATTTTGTTAATTAAAATTATTTTTTTTCAATTTAAAATCTGTCATTTGACAGTTGTCAGCGGTTCAAATGACTTGTTCGCAAATAATGTAATAAATTTTGTGTGCTCACGCAAATAGCACTCGACTTTTATTTTATCGGCTTACCAAATTTGCACTATCGGTTGTGTCGGTTTCAACTATCGATTCTCTGATAGTCTAGTATCGGCTTACGCGAACCGGACCCTGGTCTGAAGACATACAAAGTCCAAAAGTCCCGGATCGGAATGCAGCAAATAATCTTGAGGCAAAAACACGTGCTCGAAAACTGAACAATAATTTTGTGAAGAAGTACGAATGCTGTATAATGGATGACGAAACATACGTCCTTTCCGACTTTTCTCAGCTTACTGGCCAAGAATTTTACATTGCCGATGCTAGGGGAAATGTGCCAGGAAAATTTAAAACCCAAAGAAGAGCAAAGTTTCCAAAGAAATTTTTGGTGTGGCAAGCAATTTGCAGTTGTGGCAAAAGAACGAACTATGCATTGAATGCGCCAATTCTCAGAGCGTTAATTGAATTTAATGTTTTCTTAAGTTCTGCTGCTTTAGATTTTTCTTCTTCTAAGTTAATTTTCAAAAATATGTTACTTTCATTAGTTTCATTTTTTCTTTGTTTTCATTATTAGTCAAAAATAAATTTTAAAAAATAATAAAGAAATTACCTAAGGAAAAAGTGCAGAGTTTGCTGAAGCACTGGAAGTTCAATAGCAGCTAACGATTTGGATGAAGATGATGGTGAATTCTGCTATGATGATAATAGCGATGAAACAGACGAATAAAATTATTAAAAAGCATTTTTACGCAATACGTATCTACCTATAAAATTAAAAATAAAAACTTCCACTGAATTATAATAAATTATAATGGTTTTTTTTTACTTAAAAGAAGTGTTGGTTGTATGAGAGATGTCTCGCTCTTGTCCAATTATGCACTCATATATTTATACAAATATATATATATTTTATACAAATAAGTTAAATATGTACCAAGATGCTTAATTTTAAAATTTTTTATTGTATGGGAGGACAGCATGACATTTGTCCAACCCCGAACCCATTTGTAGTATTGTTCCTATTAGTATCTACACAATTTATCCTGCAAGTTTCAAGGGAATCGATGTAGCAGTTGGCGGGCTGCTGGAACAAATAGACAATTAAGCCAAATAAAGGATTTGGAGTATACCCAGTTTTCAAAGGTTACTTTCTCTAATGTTTGAAAACGAGTCGTAATCTGTGTTTTTTTATTTTGTTTAGTTTAAAAAAATTATCACTACTCGGTTTCAAACGTTCGACATTCGAGAAAAACCGAGTCGTTCTCGAGTCGATATCAAATTTAAATGTTTGCTGGGTAATTAAGGATATATTTTATTGCCCCATATGTTCCACTACACTATGTCAGCAGATGATTTTCTTCTTCTTACATATATTGTAGTGTATTCATACTGAGCTTAGTCGACCGCTAAATATGAATCACTTACTTGAATAAATCTGTGGCGTTTACGCCGTTCCCAACGTAGGGAAATTTAATATTAATATATTTTTCTATTTACACTCCACACAAATTACAATATAGTAGAAAACCAAAAAAAAAAATCGACAGGTGCTTGGGAAGCTTTATTTAAATTAATCTCCAAGAACCTAAATGGTTAATCAAAATTAAGATAAAACCTCTTTAAAATTAAATATTGAAAAAGTTATTTTAAGTCTGATAACTGTTTCTAGTGGCAGTTAATTCACTGGTTTCAAATATGCATACTGTTTTTTTGCAATGTTATAGGTAAACGGTCAAAAATTTACTTTAAGTAGTTTTAGTGATATAACCTTAAAATGGATGATTCTATTTTTATGATCATGAGTGTTTTATAAAGATAAATTTGTGCTCTACAAACCATTATTTTCTTAGTTTCTGATATAAATACCTAAAGTTAAAAAATTTTGAATGTATGTTTTTGATAACAATATACCGACTGGTTTCTGACTCAACCTCGTAACGGAAAAATGTTAGGTTTTCAGGAGATGCAAAAAATCAATTTTCAAGATTCTGGTGCATGAATTCGACCATCCTCTTTTTAAAAACAAAAAAGAGGACAATTTTTAGTATATGTTAAGAATAATCCATGCGAAATGTAATATTTTCACACCTTAAAGCGCTGTAAGTAACTTACGAGGTTGCGACTTTTATGAAAATTTGAATTTAGAATTTGAAATTTGGATATACGAGGTTGTGATATTTACCGAATATGCTGTAGGCTGGAGCAAAAGAGTCCGTTCAAATCGAGGGTGGTCTCAAAAGTTTCGTATTCACTTCAATAGGAAACGCTGTAAATTTCATTCTGATTACATAAATCCTTGGGCCTCTGCATCGTGGTTTATGTTTTCAGGCTAACATTTTTCTGAACTTATCCAATCGGATTGAAATATTTCAGATATATTGGTTTTTGTTTTTACCAAAACAGGAAAACTTAACCCGTGTTTCGGAAGGGTAAAAAATTTTCCGTTTGAAACGAAATTTTAAACATATCTTACAGAATACGAAACTTTTGAGACCGCCCACAGCTTAATCGGTTATTGTGATCTTTTTTAAATTTTTTTTTTATTTTTGACCATAAATCAGCACATTTTAACTGCTTTGTCGAGGCACCAGATATTATCAGATCAAAACGACATTTTAACCCTTTCTTATTGGCGTCATTATGCTTCTTTTCAGACAAAAAACAATTTGATCTTTGATTTTTAAAAAAAAATATTTTGAAGCTACTTTTGGTAATTTTTTCACTAGTTAAAAAAGTTTATCTGACCACTTTGCAAAATGCACGCACCTTCCACTTAACATTTTCAGAAAGGGCGGAATTGGTCGAATGCCACACCTACCTCTTATATAAGTGAAAATCGTGTTTTTACCGAGGTTGAGTCAGAAAACAGTCGATATGCGTAATTCCATATCAAATTGACAAGGTTTTTCCCTATATCTTTCTAATTTTGATGTATTTTTCGAAATTAAAATTTTATTCAAAATTACTGAAGTTTTTTTGTAGTCTAGGCTTTGGAATTATTATCTGTTTGTCAATTTTTATGTGTATCTTTTCCGAAAATATAAGTATTCGTACTCGAAAATCTCAATGGCACCAAGCGATTTAATTAATTTCTTTTCAAAAAAACTTTCAGTGCAAATAATGAAGGAGGTAATTCCTTGGGACAAAAAACTCCTTGGGTGTGTTAGAATGGTAATTGAATAGCAAATAATAAATTTCTTAAACGCGAAAAATCTAATCAACATAAAAAGCGGTAACAAAAAAGTAATTTTTAAAGAATCGGTTGAGATTTAAAAATTTTTATAGTCAAATGTGCTTTTAATTATTCATAATTTTGTATTTTTTTGGTTTTACAAATATTTGGATTCATTAAATATTTTTGGATTTTACTATAAGAAAATTTTACATTTTAATTAAAGTCTAAAAAAACCCGAAAATGGTACTATCTATTAGCTTTTTAAAGCACCTATACTCAGGTCATTCCAGCAAAAAATATATTTTTGACAAATAATTTCCAAAACAGTCGCAAACTTAAGCATCATTTTTTAATTTTTTCTTAGTAGGACAATTACCTTTAAAACACGTCTTTACTATTTTTCTTTACTATTTTTGTTTATTCTGCGCCAGCTAGAAAAATACGAGTTTCAATAACACGAAGCAAGACACAAAACCAATTTTGGTGCACGCTAGTTTTTATAAAACAAAATATCAAAGAAATACGGAAGTTTCTCTTGAGTTCTGTTAAATTTCATAACAATTTTACAAGTTTATCTGTTATTTTAGAGATTTTAGGGTTGGTTCGAAGAACCTAAACCTTCCACTGGGTGTGTCCCTAAACCTTGGTATAACAATAATATTTCCTTGCAAGGCTGGTAATGTAAGGCAAGGAGATCAAGATAGTGACAAATAAAACTTACAGGTACACGATTATCGGAATTGTCAAAAATAATTTCTACATAAGCTGATATAACTCTAGCTCCAGTTCCTTCGTGTAGCAGAGCTTGACGTTGCTCTGGGCGTAAATGAGTGAATTCATCACTAAGTACAAATTGGATTGCTGGAATTAAAAAATACAACAAGATTAAAGATTAATAGATTACACAAATTAAATGGCGCATATTCATAGTCAAATTTTGTTGCTACTAAACCTTGGTAGCTGTTAACCCATTTTTGGCCGCCCCTAAACGGCTTGAAATGATGTGATGCAATTTATATAGGAAGCTTTTGTAAGCATTAAAAGATTCCTAATGGTTAGAAATGACCAAAATATGGTATAGAATTTTGAATTAGACGATCACAACGTTAGGTTGACACATTTTTACATATATGTACTATATATACAGTGTCGGACAAAACTAAGGCACATACTTTACCTTGTTTGCATTTTGTTCAATAAAGTGCTTTAGATTTAATGTTTTTGTTATCAATTTAGAAAGAATATTCAATTACTATATTAAAAATGTAAAAAAAGAGCAAAAAACAAGTTTTTAAAATATAAATTTCCTTTACTTTCTGCTTTTTAGTCGATTAAAGGGTTATATTTAAAAAAAAAAACAGTTTTTTTACTCTTTTTTATATTCCTTTTTTGTTTTTTTTTTTTAAAAAGTGTCTTCCTCCCCCTTTTCCCCTTTTTTTTACTCTTCTTCCCGAATGCGAACCTAAGTACAAAATTTCAGCCCTGTAGCTTAAAAAATACGAAAGTTAGAACTTTAAATTGGCTCCATCCCTCTCCCCTTTGCCCCCACACCCCCTTTCCAATGGGTATAAAATTTATTTTGTCAATAAGAACCCTCCAACGAAATTTCAACATTGTAGCTTGAAGGAATTGGAAGTTATGCCATGTTTAAAAAAAAAAGGGGTTTGAGTCCCCCCACGGCCCCCTACGCCTCTGATGGACCCCAAAATTTAATAGAATGCATTGTCAGCTCTCTAGCTCATGTGGAAGTGTATGAAAAAGCTCGCCGCAGATTTGAGGATATATAGGGTAGGGTGCCCACCTACTGGCACTGCCCAGCTACTGGCACCCATCAGTTCTGACGTTCGTGGCGATGACAGCGGCAATGTGCTTAGTGTCAAAGTGTCATCTCATCTCGCGTTCACTTTTCATAAATCATTGAGTTGTATACACGTGTTGCTGTAGTCGCACGGTCATCGAAAAGTAAAAAAAACGAAAATATCGAGGCTGATATAACATCGATCATCTTTGTTAAGTGCATCTACAAGTGTTTTTTTATCAATATAGAAGGGTAAGTATGAGTGGAATTCTTAGTTTGTGCTGTACACTTCAAATGTGCTAACTAGGGCTTTCGATCCCGGGATCCCGGCCCATTTTTAGTCCCGAAAATCCCGGGATATTTTTTCCTAAATCCCGGGATTTTCGGGACTACATTTTAAATAAATTTTAATAAATAAAAAAAGTTTAATACAAGAAAAATACAACTTTTCATCGCTCATAAAATATAAAAAAAATCGTGTGCGCAGAAAAATAGTTTTTGACAACATTTGGACAACCCCAAAATGAAAAAAATGTTAGTTAGAAAACACAAAACTTAAAAATTTTTAATTTTTTAATAAAAATTACATATAAAATTGTTTGTGCTTGAACTTTTTTCTTTAAGAAAAAATAAATTTATATTTATTTCAGAAGAAAATTGTTATTTTCAGTCTTAGCGAACGCACAAAAAAGAATTTCTTAATAAAAATAATTTAGTAAAACTGAAAACTGATGCAAAAGTAATTTTAGAAACCTTATTCAAGCATATTTTGAATTGGATTGTGTCTTTCCTAAAGAAACGGAAACTCAAATACTGAAAATAAAAAAATGCATTAATTTGTACCTTTAATAAATTTAAATTAATGTTTATGTTTATTTATTTAAGCTAAAACTATCAGTTTTGCAATAAAACCTATAAAAAACATTTTTTTTTAAATTTACGTTTAATTTTTTTAACAGGCACATATAAATTGAGGCCCTCTTGAAGAATTTCTTTAAATTTGAAGTACATATTTGACACATCTAAAGAGCCCAAAACAACTTCCCAGTTTACAGAATCGAAATAATTGTTCAGAGCTTCATAATTGGATTTGTTGAAATTAAAGGTCACATCCGGAACAGTTTCAACAGCAATATATTCATAAAAGGTGAAATTCACTACAAGAGCTTTAATGAACTGACTCATTTGTAAGTGGTACATTACATTTTGAAATCGAATACATCCAAAATTCTGATAATATCATTTTTGATATTGTTGATCTGAAAGAGATCATGGGAATATAAAGAGTCACACACCAAAGACTCCACATCTTTCTTTAAATTTACAGGAATACAAATTTTGTCATCATTGCTAAATTTCCATTCAATGTTTCCTAAATTGAAATCGCCTAGAACGAATATCCATCCTTCGCCAAAGCCGTGGGAATGATGGTTGCAACGCGTTGCACCAGCGGTTCGCTCCTGATTTGACCAATGCGCTCACGCGCATCTTGGGGCCTTGAGTGAGAATCTGTAGTGCGACCAATACGACCTTGTGTATCTAGGGGCCGACTGCCGCGCAAAGTCCTACGATACTGGTCAATGCAAACCCGCACATCTTGGGACCGATCATTGAACTGCGCGAATTACGGTATCCTTCTCCACCACAACACTTCAACCACCACCAAAACCACCTAGGGCATCAAATGCTGACACAGCATAGAAACAATTGTACTTTAGCTTATTAAGAATATTTTAATTTAATTTAGTTTATTATTTTTTCGCTCTATTTTATTTAGCTTATTCAGTAGAATTGTAATTTCATTCATTAATATTTTTGTCGCTCCATTTTAATTCAGCTTATTAAGTAGAATTGCAATTTCATTCATTATTGATTTGTTAACATAATTTACTTATAAATATCAGTCGTAGTAATAATTCAATTCATTAATAAACTTACAGTTACCAATAAAGTTATATTTTTTTTAACTAAGGTAACATCGTAGTTGTTAACTGGCGCAGTCTCGCGGAGTGGTTTACGGTGCGTACGTTTGTGACTATTAATACTGTGAGGGAATATCACAGTTTAGTGTAGTGCAAGGATAAAAATAGTCTGTGAAAGAATATCACAGTTCAAGGACATTGTAAAGGAATATCACAATTCAATAAAAAAAAATACTGTGAGGGAATATCAACAAATAAAAACAGTTTAAAACGAAATAAAAAATCACCTAACAAATATAGCCGCAAGCAGTCCTACAAGTAATACCACAAGCAGTTCTACAAGCAGTTGTGAAAAGATGAAAATAATTATCCTTCTTGGTTGGTAAGTCAAAGTATTGTTTGTTAAAATTTCATAAATACAAATACAAATACGAATACAAAATAAAAAAAAAATTAAGTAAAGTAAAGCATTTAGATTAATGTTTAAAACATTCAAAAGAGATACACAAAAAAGGAAACCCTATCCAAGATGTTGAGGATAAGATGTTGAGAACAATGTTGAGGAAATATTACAATATATCAGACAGACAGACCAAACACCTTACGGGAAGATCCTTTTGCGTGCCATTCGAAATAAAATCTAAGGACAGGCGAATGAGATTCTTAACATGTATGGAACACTCCTCAAAAAAATAACCTAATACTACATCTATCTATATATATATAAAAGAGACGTGTATGTTTGTCACCAGTAGACGCGAAAACAGCAGCACCGATTCTAACGAAAATTTATATATGTGTTCTAGGAGTCGTGAGTCGTGACATAGGATAGGTTTTGACACGCCCTCTTTTACCGCCCACAAGTTAGTAAAAACTGCTATATCTCAGACGTTTTTGATCACAAGAAAATGAAATTTGCCATGAACATACTATAAGACCCCAGCCATAATATGGGCTACAAATGGCCGGGAATAGACAATGGGGCGTGGCACCGCCCATACAAGTCAATATTTGAAAATGCGGTAATAGCGCTCCCACACAATGTTTTCCAACGAAATTTGGCAGATGGCTTCATTGTTTCAACTCTAAGCTAAATGCAACACATCGGCGTAATTGGACAAAGGGGCGTATCACCGCCCATAAAAACCAATATTTAAAATTGCTGCAACTGGCCTCTCATTTAATGTTTTCCAACAAAATTTGGCAAATGGTTTCATGGTTTCAACTCTAAGCTAAATGCAACATATCGGCGTAATTGGGCGAAGGGGCGTGGTACCGCCCATACAAACCAATATTTCAAATTACTGTAGCTGCCCTCTCATTTAATGTTTTAAAACAAAATTTGGCAAATGGTCTCATGGTTTCTACTCTAAGCTAAATACAACTTATCGGCGTAATTGGACAAAGGGGCGTGGCACCGCCCATACAATTCAATACTTCAAAGTGCCATTATAATATTCTTCAACGGGAAATGGTTATATGCCTTCGATGCAACATATTGGAATTGAACAGCGGGGCGTGGCACTTCCCATATAATTCAATATTTTAAAAAATGTTATACTTGGGCTCCCAATGAACATTTTTCAATGGGACATGGTTATATGCTTTTAATTCTAAGTTCAATGTTACATAAGTTCGGAATTGGACAGCGGGGAGTGGCACTTTTCTTACAATTCAATATTTCAAAATGCTACACTTGGGCTTTCAATAAAAATATTTTATAATTGTTTTCATTCATTTATTATGACCAAAGGCAAAAACAATGTTTTTAGGGCCAGCAAAGCGGACCGGGCCCTGCTGTTACTCTGATAAAAGAACGGAAACTTCGCTAATAAGAGACCTACATAATTTAAGACAAAATTTCAAAACAGTGCAAAATTTTTACAGTGATGTTGTTGAAATCCAATCAGCATTAAGTAATAACATATTGATACACGAAAACGACCAAAGTGTTATAAAAGCAAAAAAAAAACTAGAGAGTGGACTATCTTCGGCTATACCGAAGTTGAAATACCCCCACACGTTTCTAAACATTTCCAATCGAATACAACAATAAAAGACTTGAAAAATTTTTACCTTTTTTTTCGGTGTATGGGAGCCACGCCCAGTTTTTGTCCGATTTGGCTGATTCTCGAATTTGATCTCAGTATTCACGAGAAAAACATGTAAAAAAAGTTTCAAGTCGATATCTCCAAAACTGCGACCGCTATCGTGCGGACGGACAGACGGACGGACAGACAGACGGACATCGCTAAATCGACTCAGGAGGTGATACTGATCAAGAATATATATACTTTTCCATACCGGACACGCCTCCTTATGGGCGTTACAAACGTTGTGACAAAGTTAGTATACCCTGCCACAGTGAGTGTGGGGGTATAATTATTTGCTGAAATGTGTCTTAATTCATTCCTTACAATGAGACCAGAGACATTGGCAAATGCACTTGCTTATTGTATTAAAGAGCAAAATATTTTTTTATCAAAAAACAGAATTTTCATACACCCATAGAACAGATTTTAAGAAACAATTTTTTCCATATAACCGTCAATTTAATAACCAAAGCAACTATAAACCATACCATAATCACTTCAAATCCTTTGCACCTCAATATCAGGGAATTCAACCACAAACTACACAATTTAATTACCAAAATGAATCGAAATAATTTTAATCAAAACCGCTTTCACCAAAATACTACTACTCAAAATTATTCTAATCAAAATCCTTTTAATCGCAATCGCACACCGAATTTTCCTAAACCAGAGCCAATGGACACAAGTTCAGGGCATTCCAACTTCAAAAACTCAACCATATCTAACAACAATGCAAACCAAAGTTCACGTGCACGATTTTCTCGATTCTCTGGACAAAATATTGGGGAACTAAACAACATTAATTACCAAAAAAAAACAACTTTAGTGGAATCATATCAGCAAAACCAGAAGAACAGAGTAACGAAACGGAACAACCAATAAAAGTAGAATCTTACAATAATTCAGATTTTATTGAAATTAACAATTGGAACCTTGAAGGTCCTTGAAGGAAAAAAGGCAATAATAAAACTCTGCAGGCAATATGAAAACTTGTTTTACAAGAAAGGAACCGCCAACACTAATGCAGATGCTCTAAGCAGAATAAAGATAAGAAATTCTGAGAATGACCCCTACTTTGACATTAATGTGAACGACATAACTTCAAATCAAGGTAAAAGCGGTACAACAGTTCACTCCTCCAATGAAAATCTAGACGACGGGATAGCAATATTAGAAAGAGCTTTGAACGAATTCAATATCCAAATCAGACAAAGGATCGCCAATGACCGTAGAAACAATTTTCAAAAACAATAGGCTTTCCGCAATATTCACAGAACAATACCTTTAAAATAGTTCAATCCACATACTCCAAATACTTTGCACATAGTAAAATTTTCAGAGTAATACGGTGCACAGAAAAATTAATTGACATTAAACAAGACGATGAACAGGATCAACTCATTAAAGAATACCATGAAAAAAACTAGAGAGTGGACTATCTTCGGCTATACCGAAGCTGAAATACCCCCACACAGTAGGACGAAGTACCACGAACATAAAATGTGGTCTCAAGACCCTATATGGTTTTGGAGCCCGGACCATGTCCAAAATTCATTTCTAAAAATTTCCAATCAAATCCACCAAAAAAAAAAAATTGGTCTCAAGACCCCATTTAGACCCTTATATATGTGGTTCCGCATCCTCGGACCATGTCAAAAATACGTTTCTAAACATTTCCAATCTAATACAACAATAAAAAAGACTTGAAAAATGTTTACCTTTTTTTTCGGTGTATGGGAGCCACGCTCAGTTTTTATCCGATTTGGCTGATCCTCGAACTTGATCTCAGTATTCACGAGAAAAACATGTACCCAAAGTTTCAAGTCGATATCTCCAAAACTGCGACCGCTATCGTGCGGACGGACAGACGGTCAGACGGACAGACGGACAGACAGATAGACGGACAGACAGACGCTAAATCGACTCAGGAGGTGATGCTGATCAAGAATATATATACTTTTCCATACCGGACACGCCTCCTTATGGGCGTTACAAACGTTGTGTGAAAGTTAGTATACCCTGCCACAGTGAGTGTGGGGGTATAATGACCACAGAGGCATTTCCGAAACACTATACCACCTAAAAAGACAATACTTCTTCCCCTTATTAAAGATTAAAAATTAATTATAACTGCGAAAAATGACAAACACTCAAATACAATAGAAACCCACCAAAATATAAATTTGAAAAAACAGAGACACCAACAAAACCATTAGACATAATCCACATAGACATTTACACTATAAATCATAATCAAGTCCTAACTATACTTGGTAAATTTTCAAAATTCGCCTCAGCATATATATTCCCAAGTATAACAAGCGTATCAATTCTCCAAGCTCTAAAACATTTTTTAAGTACACACGGCATTCCAAAAAATCTTATTTGCGACCAGTTTACTAGTATGATTTTTAAGGACTTTTGTACACAATACAATATAACACAACACATTACTTCATTTCAACAAACAAGTAGCAATTCACCTGTGGAAAGACTACATTCCACACTAACAGAAATATATAGAATAATCATAGCAAAACGTAAAGAACATCGATTAGGAATGGAACATGAAGAAATTCTGTCCGAAGCACTAATTACATAAAACAACGCTATCCATTCTACCACTAAATTGACACCACACGAATTATTCACTGGTAGAACATACAAATTCGATAAAGAAATCCAATTTAACAATGAACATGACTTTTATACCCATCTATAAAGCAAAAACTAGAAGAGGAAATTGAGAATAGGATAAACAAATTAAATGAAACAAGAGAAGAAAAAAATTTAGAAATAGGAGACACAGTATTTATTTTTTTTCATTAGTTAGATTTTATCGAACGGACGCGTTTTAATCGGTCCCGCAGAAATAATAAATAACATTGTGAAACAATAACAAAACCCTCCAAAAATTACGCGAAATAGACGCTAAAACAATTTCAAGAAAAAGAGTGCAAGTGGCGTATCAAAGCCACTGCATATAAAGCAAACAAATAAAAAAGATTTGTGTGAAAAATTATGTCAGTGAATCATTCTCCCCAAAAAACAAGGAATTCTCTTACAGAGAATTTATTGGAAAACGAGGCAATCGGTTTTATATACTATTGTCTAAATGAAAATTTTGTAGAAAATTTACTTCACTTCAATTTCAACCTTTGTACTGCGAACACATTCTTTCTAATAAATTTCGTTACTTCTAAATACCATTGAGAGAGTTCAATAGGTTATGGGCGATATGAAGGAATCAACTAACGGAATACCACAATTTAATGGTTGTGGCTTTGATGAATGGGAGTTTCGGGTAAAAATGCATCTGGACTCCATTAATCTGGTGGAAGTTTTAACGGGCGATCCACCGTCAGAAACAGCAGCAAGGGAAGAATTTTTGAAGAAGGATAAAAAGGCCAAGGAGCGTCTCGTTACTTTCGTGCACAATGACTATTTGTGTTATTTGTGGGACAAAAAAACGGCCAAGGAGATGTGGGATTCTTTGCAGTCAACTTTTGCAAAGAAGTCTATTGTGAGTCAGCTTTTAGTGCGGAAGCAGCTAGCAACGCTCCGCATGCTAGAAAGTGACTCGGTATCTGCACATTTGATGGCGTTTGAGAGCCTGGTGCGAAAACTAAAGGTTTCGGGAGCAACGTTGCAGGAAAGCGATCTGCTTGCTCAATTATTTCTGACACTGCCTGAAAAATTCGATCCACTCGTTACCGCCTTGCAAAATTTGGAGGATGGAAGATTAACCTTCAATATGGCAAAAGAACGTCTACTTATGGAAGAAACCAGGTATGGTGATCGTCATAAAGAGGACTCAGAAGAGAAGACAGTATTTTATGGGAAAAATAATCGTAAAAAGGCTGGCTCACAGAAGTTCAAGGGTAAATGCTTCAAATGTCATAAGTTTGGGCATAAGGCTAATGATTGTCGTCAAGGAGAAGCAAGATTTGTTAATACAAGCAAAAGTTTTTGTTTCATGGCTGATAGCCAGATCAAGAAGTTAAATAACGCAAAAATTAGCTTTAAACTTGACTCTGGAGCAAGTGATCACTTATCAAATCAAAAAACGTATTTTTCGGAATTGCATGAGCTGAAAACGACGATTGTTATAAATGTTGCGAAAGACAATCAAACTTTAGTTGCCAAGAGTTTCGGGAAAATAAAAGGAGTAAGTGATCAAGGCGTGGATCTGATAATGAAGGACGTCTTATATATTCCGGAACTAAGGGACAATTTATTGTCCGTAAGAAAACTTACGGCTGCGGGTTTTGAAGTCAAATTTTTCAAAAACAAAGCACTGATCAGCAAGGAAGGCGACTTAATAGCAACAGCTCACTGCCGTGGAGGATTATATGAAATGGAAATAAATGTCAACTCTCATGTTGCAAGTATGTGCAATGCTAATCAAGTTCAGTTATGGCATAAGCGACTTGGCCATATCGGACAGCAAGCGTTCGATGAATTGTTGAAAAAGGACTTAGCTACAGGAATAAATGTGAAAACTGAAAAATTTGGATTCTGTGACGTATGTGTTCAAGGTAAACAAAGCCGTGACCCGTTCAATGGAACGCGAGAAAGAGCAAAAAGACCCCTAGAACGAATCCATTCAGATGTTTGTGGACAGTTGGAACCACCAGCCTGGAATGGTGCAAGGTACTTTGTTTCGTTTATCGATGATTATACACATTTTGCAATATACAATCAAGAGAAAGTCTGAAGTGTTTGAAAAATTGAAAGACTACGAATCAATTGTCACAGCAATGTTTAATAGACGAATTTCTAAGATAACAACAGATCAAGGCCGGGAATACTGTTCAAAAGATCAGCTGAAATGGTACAAAATAAAAGGAATTCAATTGGAAGCAACAATTGCTTACTCACCTCAACAAAATGGAGTAGCTGAGCGATTCAACAGAACGTTAATCGAAAAAGTGAGGACTATGTTAATTGAATCCGAGATGCCAAAACGCATGTGGTGCGAAGCTGTTCTCACCGGAACGTACATAATAAACAGAATTCCCACAAAATCACTACATGGTATGGCTACTCCAGCGGAAATGTGGTACGGAACAAAACCAAATTTCAATAAGCTTCGGGTGTTTGGATGCAAAGGATTTGCGTGGATTCCTAAACAGCTAAGAAAGAAACTTGATTCAAAAAGCGGCAAATGTTTGGATACTCCCCAAATGGATACAGACTTTGGGACATAGATTCACAAAAGGTGTTTTGCGCGCGTGATGTCGTATTTGACGAAAACTACTTTCCTTGCAAGTTTAAGAAGTCAAATGATCCAGTTGTTGAAAAATCACTAAATATTGTTACGGAAAGCCACGAGCATGAAGGGGAAAATAGTATACCTTTGGAAGATACTCGTTTACTCGTGGCTGATGCTGATTCCCAAATTGAAGATCAAGATTCTGAAGACGATGAATATGAAGAATCATCATCCATGATTGCAGATCCTAACGACGAAGAAGCAGTTGCTGCGCTCCCTTCGCAACTTGATAACAGGAATGAAGTTACTGTGAGGCGCAGCGAACGGGAGCGCAGGCGTCCAAATGTTCCAGAAACTTATAGCGATATTGCTGGTCGAACTGATGCTAATGAATGGAATCGTGCAGTAAACGATGAATTGAAGTCCATGGAAATAAACAATGTTTGGAAAATTGTTCAACCTCCAAAGAACGCGAAGCTGCTCAAGTCGAAATGGGTTTTTCGTATTAAAGAAAACGAAAATGGCGTAGTAACCAAGTATAAGGCCCGACTGGTTGCAAAAGGTTTTTTGCAAAAACCAGGCATAGACTACAAAGAGACGTATGCTCCCGTTGCAAAGCTTACTACAATTAGAGATGTACTGGCCGTTGGTTTAGAGAAAGGTCTTAATTTTCACCAACTCGACGTAAAAACTGCATTTTTGCATGGCCAATTAAAAGAAGAAATCTACATGTCTATACCAGAAGGGGTCGATACTGAAAATGGAAAAGCTTGCAGACTTCTTAAATCGCTGTATGGCCTCAAGCAAGCCCCAAGATGCTGGAATGAAAAATTCAACAATTTTCTCTTGACACTTGGATTCATTAGATCAAAGCACGACTATTGTCTATACACAAAGATTGATTCTCAACAGGACGATGTTCTTATTTTAATACTGTACGTGGATGACCTGTTGATTGCTGGTACGCGATTAACTTCAATAGAAAAACTTAAAACGAGTTTAGCAAAGAAGTTCGAAATGTCTGATTGCGGTGTGCTAAAACACTTTCTTGGAATGAAAGTCGAATTTGGTCCTAATTGGATGAAGTTATCACAAGAAACAAGTATACAGAAACTTCTTCACAAATTTGGAATGACAGAATACAATCCAGTAAAAACGCCAATGGAAAAGGGTTTGCAATTGCAACTTAAAAAGGATGATACCAATTTGGATAAACCATACAGAGAACTTTTAGGCAGCCTTATGTACATTATGCTGTCTGTAAGACCGGACTTATGTTTTTCTGTCAGTTGTATGGGAAGATTTCAACAAAATCCTTCGGAAGAACATTGGCAAGCTTTGAAGAGAGTTGTCCGGTACTTGAAAGGATCTAAAGAGAAAAAGCTGGTGTTCAACAAATCTAAATCAAAACCAATTGTTGGATTTGCTGACGCGGACTGGGCTAGCGACAATATTGATAGAAAATCAGTTAGTGGTTACTTGTTCCAAGTTTATGGCTGTACAGTTTCATGGTCAAGTAAGAAACAAACCACAGTCGCAACTTCATCAAGTGAAGCAGAATATGTGGCGCTAAGTTCTTGTGTAGCGGAAGCAGTTTGGCTCAGGGGTATTTTACAAGATTTACATCAAATTCAGAATGAATGCATAGAAATTTACGAGGACAACCGTGGATGTATTGGAATGGCAAATAACTTAGAATGCAAACGGGCTAAACATATAGACATCAAACATCATTTTATCCGAGATCACATCGAAAGCGGGGTATCGAAGTTAAATCAATTGGAACCGAAGATCAACTTGCTGATATCTTTACAAAGCCTCTTGATGCTGTACGATTTAAAAATCTATATTCGAAACTAGGACTAAACGATTGAGAAGGGGTATTGGAAAACGAGGCAATCGGTTTTATATACTATTGTCTAAATGAAAATTTTGTAGAAAATTTACTTCACTTCAATTTCAACCTTTGTACAGCGAACACATTCTTTCTAATAAATTTCGTTACTTCTAAATACCATTGAGAGAGTTCAATAGAATTCAACATCCCGCTCAAAACAAGAGCTTGAATCAGCATCAGCTAGTGCTAGTGAAAACACGGCAAATTCACAAATAAAAGCTTTTGCCATGCAACCAACAGGTGCGAGCAGTGCGAATGCATCGCAACCTGTCATTGTTACCCTCCCCGCCATGAATAGTGCAGAAACAACTATAGCAAAGAATCGATCAGAGGTACTCTTTGCTAACTCTCCCGCATCGCCATCGGGCTCTCTCTCATGGAGCAAGCAGTGTCCAACTCCAACACCCTACACCCAGCAGGCAGCTAATATGACGGCGTTTTTAGCATCACAAACAAATTTGGCAAGTACAATTACTACTAATACTCTTAGGCCAGACCCTGTTAAGATATTCACTGAAAATAAAGACCCTGCAAATAAGTTATTTGAGAACAAAAACCCTTTGTATAAGCCTCAGTCGGCAAATACGAGTAATGCAATTGGCGCAAACACTACAGAGAAAAACACTCCACGTGCGGCAGTGCAGACTGGCATGCACCGCTACCTGCAAAAGCCAGACCCTACATTGCAAAAGCGCAAAACGACCCCCACCAAAAATACGAATACGCCAAAGGTTTTAAAGACAAAGCCGAGTATACAGCCCATAAATCTTGGGCAAAATAGATACTCCCTATTATATGAAGAGGATAATTCAGACCCTAAACCCAAGACGTCAAAGCCGCCACCAATTTATCTCAGAGAAAAAAACTCGAATTCCCTTGTGACTCTGATAACACAAATTGTAGGTGCCAATAGATTTCATGTGATGGCTATTCTCAAGGGCGCCATCCATGAAACAAAAATACAAATTTATAATGAGGCAGATTTTCGCAAAATTGTGGATCATTTCGATAAGTGTAAAAAGAGCTATTACACATACCAGCTCAAAAGTAGCAAAGGTCTATCGGTTGTTCTAAGAGGTGTAGACTCGTTTGTCGAATGTGGCGATGTAAAAGAGGCATTAATTGCATTAAAATTCCAAGTTAGATCTGTGTCTAACATTCTAAACAAGGAAAAATTACCCCAACCACTTTTCCGCATTGAACTGGAATTTGACCCTAAGACTCTGCAAAAAAGTGAAACCCACCCTATATACAATTTGCGATATTTACTACACCGTAGAGTCAGTGTTGAGGAGCCGCATAAACGTCGTGGCCCAATACAATGCCAAAACTGCCAAGAATTTGGTCATTCGAAAAAATATTGTACACTTCCCAGTGTTTGTGTTATTTGTGGTGACCTTCACCAGACCCAATTGTGCCCAAAATCGAGAGAAGACGTAAATGTTAGACATTGTAGTAACTGCGATGGAAATCACACTGCCAACTACAGAGGGTGTTCAGTCTACAAAACCCTTAAAAATAAGGTTATTACCGAACCGAAGCCCTTAAGCGCAACAGCTACAAAGAGGTCAAACCCTACTCCAGCCAATTTTGCGCAGATGAAATCATACCCACCACCCCAAGGAAATAGTGCTAACGCCGCATCACAACAACAACAACAATTTTCATACGCAAATGTACTCAAAGGATATACCCAAGACCCTCCAGTTATTCAACCGGCCCAACAGAACATTGGCCTTGAACAAACACTACAGATGTTTATGCAAAACATGTCGCAGTTTATGAACGACATGCAAACTATGATGCAGGAAATGATACACAATCAAAACCTGCTAATCCAGACCCTTTTAAAAAATAAGCCATGAATGCGATAAAAATATCCTTCTGGAACGCGAACGGCTTATGCCAACATAAATTGGAACTCATTCAATTCCTCAATTCATTCTGTATAGATGTAATGCTAATTTCAGAGACTCATTTGACCCAAAAACACTTTTTTAACATACCCGGATACAAGTTGTATGACACTAAACACCCAGGTGGTAAAGCACGAGGAGGATCAGCGATTCTAATTAAGGACAGAATCAAACACTATGTTTTACAGGAATTTTGCACCGTCAGGCACGCCAACATACTGGCCATCGGACAGACGCAAAATTCCAGATGTTATTGATTTTGCAGTAATCAAGACCCTTAAACGAACTCAACTAACCATTGAGTCTTCAGTGGAACTCTCGTCTGATCACACACCCACTATTATCACAGTAAAATATGAGCCAAATTCAGAAGTCAACCCACCCGACAAACTCACCAGTATCCATACGAATTGGCTTAAATTCAGAAAATATATAAGTTCACACATTACCCTACATGTGTCACTGAAAACTGAGGAGCAACTGAATGTGGCAGTGCGTAACTTTACCCTTCTGCTTACAAACGCAGCACTGGCAGCTACCCCAAAAATCAATAAAACTACCCAAAAAAAGGAATTTGTGCCACAAAATATAGCTGCGCTCTTAAGGGTGGTTAGTCATTCAGCTCTGTGCAGGGGGATAAACACGTAATCATTCTGGTGAACAGATAGTGCGTGCCGTAACTGTGAGAGCTGTTTGGAAGTGCGACTATGACCTCCACGTTGGTGACCGCCGGTAACAGTTCCCGACACGGACATAGTTCTGTCTGGGTCTGGCCAACATAGTCGGGCGAAGGAGAGGTAACTCCTGAAAATCCCCTAATCCAAGGTGGAGCTTCATACGCCGAGGGATGCGTGGCCAGGAGGGAGCCTGGTCTTTAGTATGCGAGCTCTAGATACCTGGGGACCTCTAGTTCTAACCTAACTCCCCTTTCCTGCATACTGGGGGTGAGTGCAGGATGACCGCCCTTCCCCCACACTCGTGGGACCAAAAATGAATTCCGAAAAAGAAAAAACTTTAAAAAATTTAGAAACGACGACGGACATGACGGAGGAGGACAACGGACAATGAATCGATTAGTGTCGGTGAGGTAGGCGGCGGTAATATTGCCGTCAACATGGAGAAATTGCTTCTTCGTGAGGACGATAATATGTCTGTCGCCAGCTCATCCGGGCTGTCAACCATGTCAACGGCTTCGACTCGTAAGAGGATCGCAAACAGCAAGTTGACAGTTAGAAGGTTGGGTAACAAGACCTGGGATGAACTCAACGAAAGGGACCGTAAAAGGCTGCATAACGCGCGGGCCTTCCTACAGGGGCTATCCTCTGCGACCGATAAAACGGACGCAGAGATGGCCCCTGCTGGAGACCGGGGCGATGTGGAGCCTATGGGACCACCGCGAATGCGACCGGGCACCACTGGATGCAAACCCGAACGATGTAATGAGCTCCCCGCTCAATCTTGTTCGGGGGAGGATCAGGGTGGTGTGCGGTCTGAAAAGACGAAGGTTGTTGATGATACGAAGCCCGGCTCGAGCGAAGGCTCAGCCAGCCCAGCTGACTCGCAACCTGCGTCTGTCGCGACTGGTCCTGAAATGGTCCCGGACGGTGATACCACTCTGGACAGCTGCTGTACGGTGATCGCTCTTTCTGGCAAATCAAGGCACCGCCATGGCTCGGGGAAACCCGATGTTCCAATGGCCGCTGAGGTAAGTCAGGATGGCGTGAAAGCGGGGCAGTATCCGGGACTGGGGGCACCCTGCCGAGGGACCCGAAGCAACACCACCATGGCTCGGGGAAACCCGATGTTCCAATGGTCGCTGAGGGGAGCAAGGCAGGTAGTGCTGGAAACGTGGGGAAGACCGTCAAGCAGAGGCTGAACGCCAAACGCTTGATACGACGGATGAAGAAGCGCGACCCGAATTCCTACACGGAAAGGGAACGCCAGATGCTAACGGCGGCGGAGGAGACGGTGAAGGCACCCATATCGCGCGTGTCTGTACCTTCGGGGGCCAGCATGAGGTTACTTGCTGCGAGGAATGGAGGCCCTTTGCCCCCGACCTCAGCGGCGGGTAAACTCAGGTGGACCACTACTGCTCCAGAGAAATCGGGCGCAGTGGCGGGAACTCCAAAAAGGGGCAGGCACGACGATACGGTGTCGCCGCCGGTGGCCTGCAACAAAAAGCGGAAAACCGTTGCAGACGTCGTACAGGACGGTCTTAGGGTCGCTGTGGTTGACTACGGGAACCCCGAACGTCGACTGACAGAGGACCAGTGGCAGCTGATAGAGCTTAGAATCCTTGAGGGTGTGAATGATGCCATCCTGAAGAAGGGGAGCATATCCCTCTCTTCGGCCAGCTGACCACAATCAAGGGTTTTAAGATGCTTCAGTGTGATGATGCGGACACGCTGAAATGGCTCGAGGAATTTGTCGCCAACACAACTGCACCGTGGGCTCATGCCGACCTGCGCGTCGCCGACAAAAATGCGATCCTGGACTTCGCCAGACAAAAATTCAAACTGATGATCCCGGGACCACATCTTCCAAGGGAACGTATTGAACGCAACCTACGCCACCTGAACCCTGAGCTGAAAAGCCTTGAATGGGAGATCGTGGAGGTTGCTGAGCGAACGGAGGCGGGCACAGAGGTTGTGGTAGTCGTTAGCCACAAGTCGATGCCACTTCTACGGAAATGCAACTTCAAGGTGCGCATAGGGGTCACCCGATGCAAACTGAGGCCAGTTGTGGAGCCACCCAGAAAAGTAAGTACAATGCCACTACTGCCATGAAGCTAATACAAATTAATCTTCACCACAGCAAAGCGGCTAGCGCAAATCTTGTTTCGCTAATGGCGAGCTAGAACGTAGACGTCGCCCTCATACAGGAACCTTGGTTACTCCGAGGTAACATATGCGGGCTTGCGGACAAAGGTTTGACCACATACAGCGTCAAACCATTAAACAGTGAGACTAAAATCAGAACCTGCATAGTAGATAGGAGACAAATCAACGTATATCTCCTTCCTTCTTTTAGCACCCCTGATCAGACGGCAGTAATGTGCGAAAGGCGCTGGTCTCCTTCCCTCGTCATCGCCTCCACATATATGCCGTACGACTCAGTGAATCCACCGCCGTCGAATGACACTAACTCACTGATCGTGAAGGCCGCGCAGGAAGGATGGGACATTCTCATCGGCTGTGACGCCAATGCACACCATGTTCAGTGGAGTAGCAGTGACACAAATGTACGGGGTGAGTCTTTATTTGAATATATAATCAAAAAGAATCTGATTATTGCGAACAAGGGCAGAGAGCCCACCTTTACTACTAGAAATAGGAGGGAGGTACTTGACATAACATTAACGAATAATTCGGACTCTATATCTATAAACCAGTGGATGGTCTCCCCTGAGGCCTCGTTCTCTGATCATAGAATAATAGAATTCGAAATAGATATACCAAAGAATACATTACCCCCATATATAAACGACTACAAAACGAGTACAAGGAAATTCAAAACCGCTACAAGGAACGCCAAGAGAACGTCTTGGCAGAATTTCTGTAGTAGTTTTGAACATTCCCCTGACTCAGCAAGGCTAAGAAAACTTCTCTCGAAAGCACCAGCTATACCTGGATTCCTCAAGCGAAGCGATGGGCGATGGACCGAATCGTGCTCTGAGACTCTACAGCTTCTGCTGGAAACGCATTTCCCAGGGTGTTATATTAATCAGGAAGATGCGGACGCGAGTAGAACAGCGACCACAAGTAATGGTATACCTGAAGGTTTAGTTACTGAGGAAAAGATAAAATGGGCGATTTTCGCCATATAAATCTCCCGGTAGTGACGGGATACTCCCGATAATGCTGCAGAAGACCAAGAATATTATAACACCAATTCTTAAGGAATTGTTCTTGAGCAGCCTTAAGCTCGGGCACATCCCAGCAATTTGGCGGCAAGTTAATGTTATTTTTATTCCCAAGGCGGGCAAGGCCAGCCACACACTAGCGAAGGATTTTAGGCCCATCAGCCTGACGTCTTTCGTACTGAAGACTTTCGAAAAACTCATAGACTTTTATATTCGTAGCAGGCTGAGACCTTGTGATATATCCTCGGCACAGCATGCATACACGAAAGGGAGGGGTGTGGAAACGGCGCTGCATTGCGTCGTCAGCACCATTGAGAAGAATCTTTCTTATAAAGAGTACACTTTAGCTGCATTCTTAGACATTGAGGGCGCATTCAACAATGTCAACGTAAGTGCCGTTAGTAGGGCGCTAACACACGCGAATATCGAGCCTGTCCTAACAGACTGGATCGTTAGTATGTTAAGTTAAGTATGTTAAGCCAGCGGAAAATCAGAACGGAACTTGGGAACACGAACATGGAGGCGACCGCCTCTCGGGGTACCCCGCAGGGCGGTGTCATCTCACACTTCTGTGGAACTTGGTACTAAATGAAATACTGATTGAATTTGAGAAGAGTGGGATAAAGGTGACCGCATACGCGGACGATGTTGTACTACTAGCAACGGGTAAATTCCTTCCGACCATCAGCGATATACTAGAAGTAGCACTGAAACAATTGAGCGACTGGACTAAGAAATGTGGACTGGGGGTTAAGCCCCAAAAAACCGAACTTGTCCTATTCACGAACAAACGAACGATTCCACGATTCAGTCCACCATCTATAGAGGGGATCCCTCTGAGAGTCTCAGAAAGCGTCCGCTATCTGGGTCTCGTTTTAGACAGGAAACTGAACTGGAAATTAAACATAGAAGAAAGGGTTAGGAAAGCGTCAATTGCCTTTTACACCTGTAGTAGAATTTTTGGACGAAGGTGGGGCCCACGCCCCAAAATCATCTCATGGATGTATACAGCCATCGTTAGACCAATACTGACATACGGTTGTCTCGTGTGGTGGAAATCAGCCAGCAAGACCACTAATCTGAAAACAATGACAAAAATACAAAGAATAGCATGTATAGGAATATCTAGTGCGATGAAATCTTCACCGACGGCGGGACTCGAGACAATTCTTAATTTTCTGCCTCTAGACCTATATACACAAGAATATGCAGCAAAAAGTGCCTTAAGAATAAGCCAGACAGAAACCTGGCATAGAAACTCGACGGGGCACTCAGACATAATGCAACGACATCTTGGGAACGACATCAGCTCTGACTACCTGCTGCCATACCCAGACTTCAATATTCCCTTCTCCAGTCACTTTCCCACTAGGAAAGAGTGGGAGGGAAATGACCTATCAAGAAACGTACCCATATCAGTCTTCACTGATGGGTCCAGAATGAACATTGGTTCCCGCGCGGGTTACACCTGCGAAAAATTAGGGATCACGGGATACATCCGTCTGCCAGACAACAGCAGTGTCTTCCAAGCGGAGATACTGGCAGTGGCGGAGGCGGCCAAGGCGACCTCAATGGTGGAGATACCACAAGATGATATCACCTTTTTCATTGATAGCCAGGCAGCAATAAAAGCGTTATCTGCCGTCTACATCAAGTCAAAGCTTGTCAGGCGCTGTCGCGAAGAGCTGCAGGTTCTTGGCTCACAGCATCGTGTTAGGCTCTGCTAGGTGCCGGGGCATGAGGGAATACCAGGAAATGAAGCAGCCGACGAATTAGCTCGGAAAGGGTCGGCAATTAGTACTGACCTAGCGGACCGTTCTGTTAAAATCCCACTCTGTAGTATGAGGGAACGACTAGAAAAACAGTTTGAGAGGCAGGCCAACATCAGATGGAGACAACTCTCCACCTGTGAGACCTCTCGCAAACTATGGTCACAACGCAATGAAGGACGTACGGTCAAGCTCCTGCAGTTTGATAGGAAATCCATATCTGTCCTCATGGGCACATTAACGGGTCACAACCTTTTAGGAGCTCATGCTAGGAGACTTGGTCTTACCCAAAATGACGTTTGTAGGGGCTGTGGGGACGAGGAAGTCGAGGAAGATACCCACCACTTCCTCTGTCGATGTCCAAGTCTACAACATCTCAGGCGTAGAACCCTTGGGGAATACTTTTCCGATGACCTGGCGGAGTTATCCGATAAACCCCTTCGTGATATGCTCGCCTTTGTAAGAAATTCTGGGTGGTTGGATTACCAACTTATGGTTTGACGAGTGTGGGCCTATCCCACCTCTTAAAGTACGGGCATCACAATGGGTCAACTTTTTTTGGCCTAAGTGTGATGGCACTGGAGTATTTATGCTCCAATGGTGCCATCTACCCTCTAACCTAACCTAACCTACGCCAGTGCCTTAAAAAGAGGTCACTCTGCCACTGTGCACGCGTAACCTGATCCTCCTAGTAGTAGCCTTGAACAAACAGTTAATAAAAAATAAAAGGAAAATACGTCGCGATTGGCAAAACAACAGATCCCCAAATCTGAAAAAAACAGCTTAATGATGTCTCTCGAATTCAAAAAAAGCAGCTTGCGAGGAAATCCGAAAGAGAATTCCAGCTATTTGTTGAACATCTCGCACCCACAAAATCAACAAACTACTCGCTCTGGCGAGCTGCAAAAAATATGAAAAAACCAATACTGACAGAACCCCCTATAAGGCTGCCAAATGGAAACTGGGCCAGAAGCGATGCAGAAAAGGGTGCAGCTTTTGCCAACCACCTAAAAACCGTGTTCACCCCGAACACGACAGCTGGTGATATCCCAATATCAACATTAATCTCTTGTACAATCGCGATTAAAAAAAACGAACTTATGGAGGCAATAAACAAAAGCTTGGACCCGAAAAATGCACCAGGACCGGACTTGATAACGCCAACAATGATAAAAGAACTGCCAACAGTTGCAAAACCCACTTATTGCACATATCGAAACTCTTCGAAAAACTTTTAATAAAATTGATTCTACCGAAAATTCTAGAAAAACAAGTGATTCCCGATCACCAGTTTGGCTTCCGCGGAAAGCATGGCACTATTGAGCAAGTGCACCGCATTATTGACTCAATAAAAGGCACTTTCGAAAATAAACAGTACTGCTCCGCTGTTTTCCTCGATATCACCCAGGCCTTCGATAAAGTCTGGCACGAAGGACTTATTTACAAACTACAGCATATTCTTCCCGCTAATATGCAATGTCTACTTAAAAATTACCTCACGAATAGAAAATTTTAGAGACCGACCGATTAATCGGCTTCGACATCGGCTTCGGCCGTTATCGTCCGAAAATGCACATTCGGCTTCGGCGAAGTTTTGGTCGAAGCTTTTCAATTTTTTTCCTTTTTTTTGCGACACCGAAACCCAAAACTAATTTTTTACGATACGATTTTCTAGTTCACATCGCATCTAAACGGTCGTACTGATTTTCTTGAGACTTGAATGTAAAATTGTGTAATTGATGGAATTTCCAATGGGATATTAGAGGCCCACAAAACAAAAAATATGACTAAAATTTAACTTAGTAATCATCGAATATTGAGTGAATCTCGCCTCAAATTGCGTGGCACGGGGCTACAGCTGCCACAAAGCCCATCCTTGGACATTTTCTGGGTGGATTACTGAATTTTAAATATAGATTTAGAAGCTTCCTACTTGCCCTGATGTCTATGTTAAAAGGGGTCCTGGTAAACTGTATGATATTTCAAATATATTGGTAGGAGGCCCACGGAAGGATTCTACCTTTTAGAAATGTAGCCCAAATTGCTGCGCCAACATATATGAAAAGTAGTTCTTGTGCTGACATTTAAAGGTGGTTTTTACCATCAACTAGAACATCCTTTCTCCATCACCTGACGGATTTGGGGAGTCCTTAAAAAACAGCTGCATAGATGGATTTATTCTTTGAAGAATTCTCTACCATTTCTTCTAAATTCCCATTATTTTAAGCTTTACTCCAAATTTTTAATAGTGATTTTAAAAAAATCCAATTGTTCTTACATGGGATATATGGAATAATTTGAGGCTCCTGTTAGTTTTGACCTAGGAGGCCCAAATTTGTTTGTGAATTCTTTTGGTTACTTTAATTATTTGTTTAAATAAATTTTTAGTTCCTTAAAAATGTATTTATATACTCGAATTTGAATGAAAATACACGAAAAAACAAGATTTAAAGGGTTTTTATTTAAGTATCGGCTTCGGCTTCGGTATAGGCATTCGGCGTCGGCCGAAGTAATAGGCAGCCAATTGACATTCGGCATCAGCTTCGGCCTGAAAATGCTTATCGGTCGGGCTCTAGAAAATTTGTAGTAAAATACAAAAGCTTTGTCTCCCGAAAATCCGAAATACTGGCCGGAGTACCACAAGGAAGTGTCCTTGCGCCCCTGCTATATATTCTCTATACTGCAGATATGCCCAAAAGTGATAGAACTCTCATATCGACTTTTGCTGATGACACTGCTATCATGTGCTCTCACTCAAACCCAGACATGGCATCTCTATACGTGCAAAAACACTAAGACACTCTAAGTAATTGGCTACATCGATGGAAAATCAAGGTCAATGAATCCAAAAGCTGTCACTTAACCTTCACTCTAAGAAGGGACACGTGTCCTGCTCTGAAGATAAACGTCCAAGTCGTCCCTGAAAGCTCCGAAACCAAGTATCTTGGAATGCATCTCGATCTAAATTGGCTAATCTCAAGGGCATCAAAGCTAAATCTCACATACAAAGTCCAAATATACAAAAGTATAATAAAACCCATATGGACATATGGACCTCTGAATCCCTCACGTCTCAAACGAAACTAATATATTCCCCATATATTAGTTACGATAACTCCACATTGCCTAAATCAATGGATTTAGGGCAAATAGTTTTAATCTGAATATTATAATAATAAGCTGAATTTCTAAATTTTTGAAAAATCATTGTTAGACCTAAGTTATTATTAGGTAATTCAATTGAAAAAAATTATTATTAAAAAAAAAAAAAAATATGTATTTTCACGTCCTAAATCGAAATCGAAAATTTTGCCCCGGTCGCCTACAGTTCAAATGGTGTTTTCAGTCATTTTAGGCACGCCTTTTTTTGGACAATTTTGGAACAATGTTGTTGTTGTAATTTTGTTGGAATATTTTGGTAATGCGGTTGTTGTTGTTGTAATTTTGTTGTAACAACCCCGCAAAACAGTGTGGAATTTTGAAACTATTACAAACAAGCAACAATAACACTAAAACGCATCAATCTAAACATGATTGATGCGTTGAAAATTTTGCTCCTGCGGCGCTTTGCGTCCCCACCTTATGATGAAGGCGTATTAGTGTCAGAGCTGTGCGGTATCGATTACTTTTGTAATCAATTACACAATTACTGTAATGGTACTCAAACTTTTTTGAGTACGATTACAAGTAATGGATTACAAAATTTTTTTGAGTACGATTACAAGTAATTGATTACAAAATTTTTAGAGTACGATTACAAGTAATCGATTACATATTTATACCCTGCACACTAGTGTCCAAGGGTATATTGTTTTTGTCACACCGTGTGTAACGCCCATAAGGAGGTGTGTCCGGTATGGAAAAGTATATATATTCTTGATCAGCATCACCTCCTGAATCCATTAGTCCATGTCTGTCTGTCCGTCTGTCTGTCATTTCGCACGATAACTGTCGTAGCTTTTGAGCTATCGACCCCAAATTTTGGGATTCCTCTTGTTTTGGCGAATGATTGGACGGTATTGAAAATGGGCAACATCGGATAAGAGCCACGCCTACCACCCATACAAAATGGCCGCCAATTTTATATTATTTTCGTTTATCTTGAGAAATACTTAACCGATCGCCTCCAAATTTTGGGATTCCTCTTATTTTGGCGAATGATAGGACGGTATTGAAAATGGGCAACATCGGATAAGAGCCACGCCTACCTACCATAAAAAATGGCCTCCAAATTTTATATTATTTTCGTTTATCTTGAGAAATACTTAACCGATCGCCTCCAAATTCTAAGATTCCTCTTATTTTGGCAAATGATTGGACGGTATTGAAAAGGGGCAACATACAAAATGGCCACCAATTTTATATTATTTTCGTTTATCTGGAGAAATATTTAACCGATTTGGATGCGGTTTTATGCATTGGGTTGGAAATGAGGTCGGGAACGAAATGGGAATGAAACCGGAACGAAATTAAAATGGGCCGGAACAAAATGGAAGTGGAACAAAATTTTTAAATGGATCAGGAAACTAAAATTATCGATAAATATTGGAAAATTATCTATAAAATATCGAAAAATTATCGAAAAATTATCGATAAATTATCGATAAAAAATCAAAAAATTATCGAAAAAATGTCGATAAAAAATCGAAAAATTATCGATAAAAAATCGAAAAATTGTCTTTAAATTATCGAAAAATTATCGAAAAATTATCGATAAAAATCGATAAATTTTCGAAAAATTATAAATAAAATATCGAAATACTGTCAATAAAATATCGAAAAACTATCAATAAAATACCGATTTTCGATAAAATTACTAAGATATGGTCTCAGAATGTATCGTACTCGCATGTGCAGGGTATTATAGCTTCGGTCAGACCGAATTCTCTTACTAGTTTTTGATTACTTTTACTATTGGATCAAGAAAAAGTAATACTATATATTACAGCTTATTACATTTTTATTTCTTTTTGGCCTGATTATCTTCTTTCTGAAAAACAAAAGCTACTAACAGTTAGGCTTTAGTTATAGACAAAAGCCATTTGGTAAGTAAAACTAGATATACAACATGCACATTTGGGCAATAATTTCGAAAAATTTTGTAATCAAAATTTTTAGTACGATTACAGAATCAAAATGATTGCGATTACAGTAATCGTACTTAAAATATTTTTAGTACGATTACAAGTAATCGTACTCAAACTTTTTTGAGTACGATTACAAGTAATGGTAATCAAAATTTTTTGAGTACCATTACTTGTAATCGTACTCAAAATTTTCCCAAACAAAAGTAACACAACTTTCGTGAAATGTCACCAAAAAAAGAAGAAGAATTGATTAAATAAAGAGAAAAAATCAAACGTTTTGTATGGGGAATTTCGGGACTTTAAATGCAAGTATCTCGGAAACCATAGGCGACCGGGGCGAAATTCTTCCAGATTTCGATTTAGGACGTGAAAATCATGGTGCGGAGAGCGATCAAAATACAATTGTTCTCACAACTAATCGCACCAATAATTCGTTGCTTTCAATAACTCATGAGTGAAAAGGTTCCGCAGCGAACAAAAGCATTTACGATCGCTCGCAACAGAATGAAAAGCTCGTATATATCACGAACGAAAAATCTTCACTGCAAGCGTCGGCGATTGATTCGCTCGTTGATTTGTTCATTTGTATGGTAATGATTGATTCGCGAAATAATCGCGAGCGTATTTTTCCAGTAAACATGTTGTATCCTCAACGACTTGTTTTCAAAGCAGGCAAGTTATAAAGACACTTGAGGGTTTTTATAATATTATTTTTATTACAAAAATAAAATGTTTATTGTTAAATAATAAATTAATTCAATATTAAAAAAAAATTACTTAAAATTAAGGATAAAAGTTTAAACAATAACAAGAAAAGGGTTTTCAATTTAAAAATTTACTTTTTCGATTAAATTGTTGGTTACTTTTTACACCCGCGCTTAACCCACGAACTTTAAAAAATAAGCTCACGATCGATTCAAAATTCAATCTTCTCGCGATCAATTAATTTTGCAATGATAAATTGACGTGATAAACTCATTAGAAAACGAGCGTTCACAAAAAAATTGCACTCGTTGCATGTATACACATTTTTAACGAGCGAGCGTACAAATGTGTTCGTTCGCGGATAGACGCTAGAGAATTTATTACGTTAATTTATCATCGCAAAATGAATTGATCGCGAGAAGATTGAATTTTGAATCGATCGTTGGCGAGTTTTTCCGTTCCCTGGTGATAATACATAGAAATAAAAAAAACAGGGCAAAAAGTTTCAAGGCCCTAAACTACACTTGTTCCCTCAATTTTTCTAAATGCGTTGATCCGTCAAACTTCAGAACAACAACTCAAAATTAAAAATAATATTTTGTTTTACGATACATATTTTTTTTTGGAAATGGAAATTTCTGTAATTGATTTATTTATGAACGATGGACTAGGTATGGCCATATAGCAGGTCTTGCCTAACAGTTGCCTGGTCAGATGAGTAGATAACGTGAAGATAAAACCTAGTAACGAGTTCGAAGAGAGCATGGCTAAAGAAAATAAGGTTGATCCACTTCAGGCAAAATGACAGAAATAAGGATTCTGACGTTTAATTTATTGTTCACAAAGTTGCCACATTATTTATTTATTTTTTTTTAATGTTTTTTTAATATTTATTTTTTTTAAATGTTCGTTTCGTCGTCAGGAATCGATTAAGCTCTGAAATTTGTCATTCCGATAATTAATTGTAGAGATATTTAACAATGAAATTTTCACTTTCCATACAAAATATTCAGAAAATAAGAATTATGGCCAGTGTTGGCACACTTTTAATTTTATACAAATAAATTTGGTCGCGTAAATGTGATCTCTCACAGAAAGGACCTGAACGCAGAAGTACTTCTGACCAGGGTTGGCAACCGAAACCGTAACCGAAACCGAAACCGAATGAAACCGATTCATTTTAGGGAGCGAAACCTAAACCGAAACCGATTCGTCGTAACCGATTGAATGGGTTCAACCAAAACCAATTGAAAAGGTTACGGGTTTTTAATCGGTTTTCAAAAGGTTTTCGTACACAAAATTGACTTGAAGTTTTTTTTTCCTAAGAGGAAATTCATCGTATTTCATTTATTTATTTCATATATTTTTAAAATATAGGAAATATTTTTAATATAATTTCAGAACCATTTCCATATTTAAAAAATCTAGCTTCGAAAACGCAAAGTGCCTCAGGCAGCGATTTCACCGCAGTAGATTTTGTTTGTTATTTATTATATTGCTATGGAAACAATCAAAAAGTCTGACTGAAATGGTTCTGAAAATGACTATTTTGTTTGTTATTTATTAGACTACTATGGAATCAGTCAAAAGGTTTATTTTCAAACTGATTCGAATTGGTTTTGAAACTGGCTTTTTGTGTTTGTTATTTATTGTATTGCTATGGAAACAGGCTGTATAAAAAACGCTATATTGTCAAAAATACAATTATTTGTGACAAAATTAATTTCGAAACCGCCTGCGGAACGAATAACGCCTCTGTGTGCGCAGGCATTTTTATGGTTTTTGAAAAGACTTGGACAATTTTCGCTATTTTTTCGTAGTTTTATATGGCAGCCTTTTTCGTCCGATAAAAACTCGGAGATAAAAACGTAAACCCAAAGTTTCACATCGATGACTCAAACAAAAAAAACATTCCAGCCTGTATGGTGACAGGCAGACCAAAACAGATTGGAAAGTGGGAGTAAAACCGAAACCGAAACCTTTATTCGATTCGGTTGCCAACCCTGCTTCTGACAGCGTAACTGCCGTTGGACATACTGAGGGCTTTAATCCTTGAGCACCGGCCACGCAGAAGGCATTTGAATGCATACATTGTTGAATATCTTAGCAATAAATGATCGGAATCAGAAATTTCGGAGCTTAATCGATTCCTGACGACGAGACGAACATTTTAAAAAAAGAAATATTAAAATTGGTCAAGGATTGGCTGGTCGATAATACCGGTTCCTTCCCGCGTTGCCAAATATTTTTCATAACATATCGTCATTTTACTCTTTCCAAGTTTTTTTTTAAGTTTTGCTGGTATAAAGTAACATTTAAGGGTCAGATTTTACAAATATAACATCGTTTCTTGTTGCCATTGCATAAATACGTCACAAAATTAGGTTTTAAGTTGGCAAAATGTCCACAAATCGCCACATCTGGCAGCACTTTTCGGGGGATTGTTTTTAAATAGATCTGGTAGTACAATCCTTATTTATGTCAGATGGTTAAGAGGGCGGAAAGTGTCAGAAGCGGCACTACTATATTCTTCTACCATGGAAGAGACGATTCCTTGTACAATTGTTTATTTATTTGCTGACTGAAATGTGATTTGAAATATCACTTGACGTAGCTCACAACATTTGTTCAAAAGTAGCATATAAGGTTGCTACCTAAATTTGGTAGCGCTACCAGAAAATGACTTAGTAGCGCTACCAAATAAGTGCCATAATCACGCAACTGTTCTCTGCTGAATGCGCCCAATATTAAAATTAAACTTACCGTAGAAAAAATTGCTTTTTCCGGATCCATTTCTACCAACAACTACATTGTGTCGCTTGTCGAATGGTTCCACAACAGTTTGGTCTTTATAACTTTTAAAACCTTGAATGATTATCTAGAAAATATTGAAAATGTATACGAGCTTTAGTAATGTGTATTTTAAAAATACCTGTTTAATGTGCATTTCTGTTGAAATCGAATTATTGATATTGTTAAACTGTTCGTTACCAAAACTAAGTACTTTGTAAATCTAGTGCTGTTCCGATACAAGTCAGTGTTGCCAGATAGCTTAATCAAATTTCCCCTAAAATTACAGAAAAAAAGCTGAATTTCCTACTAAAAATTATTAAAAACTACTAAAATTATTTTTTTTATTTATCAACAAAATTTTACTAGCTAATAACTTTGATATTTTTTTTGTAGTTTTCTCAGTCTGAAACGCATTATTTTTTGTGTTGCCAATATTTTTTCTGTTAAATCACTACCAACAAAATTGTATTATACTGGGACAATCTACCAGGCCTGAAACAATCAAAAACACTACTAGGACTTACTACCTAAAGCGACATAAAGAATGTATGAACTTACCAAAAAAGAATATAAGAATAATAACAGGGATTTTGACAGGACACTGTAGGTTAAACTACCACCTATCAAAACTGAGAATAGTATCGGACGACAAATGCAGGTTTTGCACGGAGGACACTGAAACTTCAAAACATATCTTAGGAGAGTGCCCCGCACTCATGCAAAAACGGAAAAGATATCTGGGCGACCACCAAATACCAGAACACATATTGAAATCCCTAGAAGTAGGCCCGATACTACAATTTCTCAATGGGATAGGACTTATAGAGTTGCTATAAGTCCTTGACGGGGCACAATAGTTCACTATTGGACGCAGTGCATATCCCATTCAATAATAATAATAATAATAACTAAATTGTGGTTGATTGGTGCTCGAAGAACGATACAAAAAGGATTTTTCTGTATTTAAAATCATATTTTGAGCCAATTCTAGGTGGTTTTGGAGCCCGGACCATGTTCAAAATCCGTTTTTAAAACATTCCAATCAAATCCACCAAAAATAAAAATTGGTCTCAAGACCCCATTTTGACAATTATATATGTGGTTTCGGAACCTCGGACCATGTCAAAAATACATTTCTAAACATTTCCAATCGAATACAACAATAAAAAAGTCTTGAAAAAGGTTGACCTTTTTTTTCGGTGTCTGGGAGCCACGCCCAGTTTTTATCCGATTTGGCTGATTCTCGAACTTGATCTCAGTATTGAAGAGAAAAACATGTACCCAAAGTTTCAAGTCGATATCTCCAAAACTGACAGACGGACAGACGGACGGACGAACAGACAGACGGACATAGCTAAATCGATTCAGAAGGTGATGCTGATCAAGAATATATACGTTTCCATACCGGACACGCCTACTTATGGGCGTTACAAATGTTGTGTCAATGTTAGTATACCCTGCTACAGTGTGTGGGGGTATAATAAGGTACTCAAATTGCAAAAATATTTCCAGAAATAATTGAAAAGACCCCGATTTTTTTTTTCGACCAAAGGGCTGTTTGTAGTGTTGTAAAGATGTAAAAAAAATTTCAATTGGTTTTTTATTTCAGAGGTACAATCAGGTTTTTCGACTTGACTTCGACAGCTAATATGGTGTCGAATGTGTTTCGATAGTGTTCCGACCAAATACGAAAACAAAAACGAAACTTAAATGATGGAATACTGTCGATTTCGTTTGATATCAAGATACGCGATTGCACCCCAGAAGTTTACAAGTATCTAAAATTGTATATGGAGATCTTATTGGTAAAAAAACATAGGTAAATATGGATACGAGTTATGTTTGTCAACTACCGCTAACTGTATCCACAACACAAATAAAAAAGGCATATTGTGTTTTTGAAAATGCCCTGAAAAATGTACATTACCCTTTTCAGCTAAAAAATTGCCCAATTCCATTATTTTCACCATAGGACGCCATCTGCCAAGTGATTGCCGCCACCGCCACAATTCTGTTCACTCAGGGCGGATTTTGATACGTCGGTAGCATAGCCGTCGTCCGCCCAACCGTCAACTGCTGCAATTCTGTTTACTGCATTACTTGTATCGAATGGAAAATTCGATAATTCCAAAAATATCGAATAAAAGTATCGAGTATTTGGTATCGAGTATTTTTAAAAAAAAAGGTTTTTTTACTGTTTTTAATTTTAAAAAATTGTATTCTATAACAAACCAACAAAATAATTATCTTCTGTTGTTCTTCTTCTTTCAGTAGTCGACCGTTTTTCGGTAATTTTACGAACACACTTCTATATTTTGTTGATAATTTGTCGATAACTTTTCGATAATTTTTCAATATTTTAACGACTAATTTGAAAAATTAAATGTTTACTAAATATATTTTGTATATTTAGATGCAGAAATATGGTACCCTTAGGTTTTCTCCAACTCATCTTGAACTGGCCAAGCACTTAGTAAATGAACTATTTTCAGATAGCTAGTTATAAGAAGTAAACTTTCCATAGCTGAACGGTGAAGCGGAATGTTATCTCCTGAAACACGGAGTAACCATAAGGAATGCAATTTTTATTTGTTGTAGGAAATTTTTGAAATTCCTAAAACAGTTATTTGGAAGGGAAAGTAATTTGGTAATAAAAAACGTCGAAAAATTGCCAATTGATAAAGTTAAGAGAAAACAGATCATTTGAACAAAAAAAGTTTTATTATTTTTGTTTGTAAAATTCAGTGAATTTGAATGTTATAAAAGTATATATTTTTTTTGTAACTTTTCGCATTTTGTGAGTCGTTTTGTACTACACAGGAGCTAACAGTCATTTTCTATAAAGTGCATTATAATGTACATTAAGTGATATAATATTAGCATGTTTCTCATTATATGAGACTTTTTACACCAACTAAGGTAATCTTACATTAATTGCACATTGTAATGTTGTTGATAAATCAAAAATAATCACATAAAGAGTTGAAGAGATTGTTAAAAATATAAGAGTTACAAAAATGCAGAGAGATTTGTGTTTAATGAAGGTTGAGTAAAATATAGCAGGATTAAAAAAAACATGAAACTATTGTTCTGCAATTTTGTTCAGATGAGCATTATCGTTAAAAGCGGTTACTCCGTCTAAAACGTATTAGTAATGATTGTTAATTGTAAACGCTGAGAACATAGCATCCTTAAGATTTTTTGTCAAATAAGCAGGTCTGAGTGTTGTATCAATTTTTTGAGAGTGCTAATTGTGAGCGCTGAGTAATGGAGGATCCGACCGAAAATGTTGCTAAATTAACAGTTATGATTGATGTACGAATGTTGAACGCTGAACAATGATGTGGAACTATCTTTTTTTGGTGATTAGAAAGCTCTGAGCGATGTAAGAATGTTTCACGGCAATTAGCGAATGGTGCCGTATGTCGATTGGCGATTTCTGTGTTGAAAGAGTAATGAAGTGAAATGTTTATTAATTGCAAGTTAATGCAAAATTGTAATGAAGTAATGCTTACGTGAAGTAGATGTAAAGAATTGGGAATTGTAAACTCCGAGTCAGTGGTGATCGGTGACTGATACCATGGTATCAGAACGATTATGTGTTTTGACGCTTGGTGTTGTATAACGGAACAGTATTTCTCGTGCAAAGTAAAATAAAGAAAAATGTTTAGTTAATTCAAATTGGTGGCGAGTTGTGATCAGGAAATACTTACATGCAGAGGACGTAAAGAATTGTAAAGTCAAATGATGAGCTTAGCTGGCAAGTTTGATGGTGCGTAATGAGTTATGGGCGCTACTGAGTAGTGGAAGATCCGATTGAAAATGTTGGTAAGTGAGCAGTTATGAGTGATATAGGAATGTTGAACGCCGAACCGCGAACCGCCTTTTTTGGTGAATGGACAGCTCTAGCCGATGTAAGAATGTTTAACGACGAATGAATAGCGGTATCAATTGACGATTGATGATTTCTGGTTTAAAGTAAATTAAAGTTGAATGAGTACTGATATCAAATTGATGAGAGTTTTTATGAATTTGTGCTTACATGTAGTGGTTCGTGTAGAGATGAATGTTGAAAAATGGCGAACGATTGAGTATTCTGTGTGATGTAGGAATAGTTGTTGGTGGTGGGTTATGCGTGATGAGTGGTGAGTGGTGATTGCGAATGCAGAGTAAATACCCTGTAAGAAATGGGTCTAGTTCCAAAATGGTTCCGAACTACTTATGCAGTAGGGGGTACTGGTCGCACCCAAATCTCTTTCACATGTAGTGAAGTGGCGAATTTAACAAGGCGTTGTCATTGGAGGAAGCTACCTGATTCCACCTCTGCATTACCTCCGGTCAGCTCGGAAGTAGCCACTACGATCTAGCTCCTTCCTAGCGGTGGAAAATTGGCCCCTATACAATACTTGTAGCCAGTTAAGAACCAGTTACTACGACTTAGCTAAATACTCGGTGAATCTAAAATTTATTTTCGCAAAAAAAAACCCAATCTTAATTTTTTGTAAGTAGCACTTTATTATTATAAATAGTTTTGTATAAATGTAATTATGCTAATAATTTTTAATAACATCGGTCAATAAATGCATTCATTAGTCGTGTTTTGGTTGCAATCGAAATCTTGTCGTTTATTTTTTTATTCGTTTGCAAACAAAACACGATTACTGGTTTCGAAGGTATTACCTGAAAACATAAAAATGAAAAATTGTAAAAATGTAAAACTGTAAAAAAAAAAAGAAGAAAAATAAAGAAAAATTTGAAATAAAAATGAAATAATGAAAAATTTGAAATATGCAAAAAAAAGAAAGAAAGAAACGGTAAAAATTGAAAAATAGATAAACAAAAATCAGTAAAAATAAAAATATGGAATTATGTAAAAAAAAATATAAAAACCAACAAAATTAATTTTTTACCCTTTTATGCATTTCACTCTTTTACCATACTGTACGCACTAATTTTAGTACTCGAATGCCATAACCAAAATAGTTACTTTTGTATTTATGTCGCGCATCGCCGTGCTTAAAAATATAGGTAGTTTTGAAAAAAATTTCTATTAGCATTAAATCACTCACAATCACTATTTTTCACATTTTTGTTTATTTTTTCACATTTTTATTAAATTTTGTTTAGAAAATTCAAAATGTTTTCAAACATTTTCAATTATCAGAAAATATTTCACTTTACACAAAACGAATGCCATTTCTTCAAAAGAATATTATTTTTCATATGCAAACCTTTATGACAAAAAACACGCTTTCGAGATATTAACCATTTTTTTTAACGTTATTTAATTTGATTGAATTGAATTATTCCTTTTTTATACGAAAACCAAACAAAAATTGGAGCGCCACCTTCAAATTCACTTCATAAATGGCAACTGATTAGAAAAACTGGTTTCCTCACAGATTACTCGGTTTTTGTTCGGCAATCTTCTCTCAAAGATAAACGAAACAAAGCCAAGCGCAAATCACTGAGTTTGGTTTGAATACACTACCAGTGCATTACCTGAGACTAGTTCGGAACCATTCTACAGCTCTACAAGTTATTGATTTACCGATTGCAGCTATAAAACTAGAGAGTGGACTATCTTCGGCTATACCGAAGTTGAAATACCCCCACACAGTAGGAAGAAGTACCTCGATCATAAAAATATGTGGTCTCAAGACCCTATTTTGACCCAATTATAAGTGGTTTTGGAGCCCGGACCATGTCCAAAATCCATTTCTAAAAATTTCCAATTAAATCCCAAAAAAAAAAATTGGTCTCAAGACCCCATTTAGACCCTTATAAATGTGGCTTCGGAACCTCGGACCATGTCCAAAATCCATTTCTAAAAATTTCCAATCAAATCCGAAAAAAAAAAATTGGTCTCAAGACCCCATTTAGACCCTTATATATGTGGCTTCGGAACCTCGGACCATGTCAAAAATACGTTTCTAAACATTTCCAATGGAATACAACAATAAAAAAGACTTGAAAAATTTTTACCTTTTTTTCGGTGTATGGGAGCCACGCCCAGTTTTTGTCCGATTTGGCTGATTCTCGAACTTAATCTCAGTATTCACATGTACCCAAAATTTCAAGTCGATATCTCCAAAACTGCGACCGCTATCGTGCGGACGGACAGACGGACGGACAGACAGACGGACATCGCTAAATCGACTCAGGAGGTGATACTGATCAAGAATATATATACTTTTCCATACCGGACACGCCTCCTTATGGGCGTTACAAACGTTGTGACAAAGTTAGTATACCCTGCCACAGTGAGTGTGGGGGTATAATAACTATATACCCTATAGATCCATTAAATTGGGGGTCAGTTTTTACTTGCAGGGTAGTAGACGCTGAGATGTGTTGCACGATTGCGGAACGGAACTGGTGTGTCTTGTAAGTACTCGTTGATGAATTGCCAGTGAATACCGAGTGAAACTGTAGACGTAAGCCAATGTAATTGTATGAGACGAAAATCGTATAGCAAAATGTGTGTGAAGATAAGTAGTGATGAATGCTGATAAATTCCAATTGATCGACAATGGTGAATATTCTATCCCCCAAAAACTTCATTGTAAACAACATTTTGTGTGAAGCTGTTGTCATTAGACAATTTGCCTTGCAAATCACTTGTAGCAATGTACAGTTTAACATTAGCGGGGTTACGCGACCTTGATAATGCAACGTAGAGCTGTCCATGGGAAAAAACCGGTTTGTCAAGATGTATTCCAACATATTCAAAGGTTTGACCCTGGGATTTGTTTATGGTCATTGCATATGCAGGTATGATCGGAAACTGACGGCGTTTAAGTACGAACGGTAGTGTTGCATCGCTCGGAGCTAAGTCCACTCTTGGCAAAAAAGTGGCGTCACCACGGTTGCACCCAGAAATAATTTTTGCTGTTAGGAAATTGGAATGGAGTCCCTCAATGGATAGGCGAGTACCGTTGCAAAGACCTTGTTTCGGGTTGATATTGCGTATCAGCATTACGATTGCTCCTATCTTTAAGAGTAGGACATATATTCAAATAAAATTCCAATTGAAATGAAGAAATTAGAAGTGAATGTATGAATGGTAGCTGTGAAATTGAAACATTTTGTAAATGCCAACAAAATTCCAATTGAAATGAAGAAATAAGAAATTTTTTTTGATGATGCAATTGTCGCATAATGTGTATAGTTGAACTGTTACGTTAAAAAAGAATTAAAAAAAGAAAGATTCTTAAAAAACAAAGATTAAAAAAAAGAAAGAAATATGAAGCAATGGAATTAAAAAAATTAAAAGTAAGTCCGGCCGGCGGGGTTGGACCAATGACCGTCGCAGTCATAGGCAGATGCTCTAGCCAACAGACCACCGCCAGCTATAAGATAGCTTCAACTAATGGAGATTAGATTATAGTTAACTCCATAATTTATATATACATATAAAAAATTATTTGTGAAATATGTGAACTTTTATTAAATTTTATATTGCAAGCATTATTGCCACCTTTAAGGAAATAATACCGCCACAAGGCTAGCGTTGCCACCTAACACTGTTGTCACGGCTAAATATTTTTTCCGATTGTCGAATTTTTTTATTGCAAGGCGATTTAATCATTGGGTTTTTCCAATTTTTTATTTTCGTATTATGTATTTTGATGTCCTAAAACCGAATCTGAAATCTTTTTTTGCAGCCAAAATCTGCTTTCCGAAATATCAAAAGAAATAAGAGATTAATGTATGAATGGTAGCTGTGAAATTGAAACATTTTGTAAATGTTAACAAAATTCCAATTGAAATGAAGAAAGATGAAATGAATCAGTTGCGAATGTTAAATTTGGAAGTTATAAAGATTATTTTCTTTTAATTAATGCAAACTTACCTTTAGAAGTTAAGGTAAGTTCAGAGTAGGCAAATATTTGCGCAAATACTGGGGAAATACATTCAGAAAAAGTAAAATACTGTCACATACGATGTTAGTTGTTTTAAAAATTGCTGAGTTTTTTGTACAAATATTTGCCTAATTTGACCTTAGCTGTCCCAAGTAAAGAGCAATGAAATGTTCGAAAATAAATCAAAAGTTAAAAGGGCGGCCGCTACTTTTTTCTGGGCTTCAGCTGTATATGTGTTATAAAGGTTCCGGACACACCAACGCAAAATTTCGCAGACGCCGCGAAACTTGATCGAAAATTGTTCTAGAAAAGGTGATATACCAATTAAAAAAGATTTGTTTCTGGTGAAAAATGACATAAAAACAAATAAAAATGTATATCATTTATAAATATTGTCGAAAGGAACGCACTATCGCATTTTCAAGAACAATTTTTGAGCGAGTTTCGCTTCGTCTGCGAAATTTCGTGTTGGTGTGTGGGAACCATAAGTGTACAACGAAACATAATTCCAATTGAAATTAGGAAAATAAGAATGAATGTAGGAGTTGCAAATGGTAATTTGGAACGTTTTGTAAATCGTAACAAAATTAAAATTTGAAAAAACAATGTATATGTAATACTTACGTTTTCGTTGTAATTGTAACTGGTAGATATTTAGGTTTTTTTTTTGTGCGAACTTTAAGTAAGAATTATAACTGGAAAGTGGAAACTTTTTTATTTATCCAAATGTTTGTGGTTGGCACTTGATGTTGCGAAACTTTTTAGGTGTTTATAAAATTGTATGGTAAACGTTGAATTCAGAGTTCAGAATATGTTGGGTTATCAGAATATATTGGGATATTTTGTTGTACTAACTTCAAGTAGTTATTGTATGCCAACGGAACAGTATATTTAACACTAATTAGTTTGGTACTTTCAGTGATCGTAGAAAATGTTTATTGTTCGGCTGAAAGTCCCGTTGGAAGTTGCATTCCGAATTTCGAAACAGTGTTGCGAAACCGAGAGGAAAATGTTTAGGGAATTTTTACATACAGCAATTGGCCGTTTGGAAAATGTCGTGTATATAAAACAAATTTTTGGGCGTGAAGTTTTTTAAAAGTCAATGAAATTAGTTTATCGACGACCGAAGCGAAAGTTGTATTGAAAGGGACATATATATTTTTTTTATTTGTTATTTTGCGACTGTAATATTTTTTAATGCGAGGGCCAATTATGCAGAATACATTTAAGTACGATTTAAGTCAGAGATGCTCATTTCATAGCACAATTGTGCTATTCTCTTAAGCAACTGCAAACGTTTTTTGTTAACTTCAATCAGGGGTGCGAAGTTAACAAAAAGCGTTTTCCCGTAGTAGATTGAAATATAAATGGTTGATTTTCTGCATTAAAACTGCAATGGAGTGCAGTGAAATTGTCCCTAAAGGTGAGAAGGCAACGGCAGCACTGGTTATGCGGATTGCAGAAAATGATGATGAAGAACCGTTAGCTGTGGGCGTTGCCAAATAGGAAATGGAAAAGAGGAGATGTGTGCTGTGTACTATCAGATGGTACGCGGAAGGAAATGCGCATTTAAGAAATCTGTATGTAGACGTTGAACTTGTGAAGGGCCAATTTAACTGTCTATATTCATGGCATATTCCCAAACACGAATCTGAAGGCAGAGTGTGTCCAAATATTTTCACCGATTTTCACCGTGCATTCTTGCAATCTAAATGGAACTTAAGGCGACGGCGCCCCATTTGCGCATCACCGTTCGGTATAACCGGCATGTGTTTGCGGCATTCGCATTTTCTGCGGGACGTAAATTTTGCGATACAGGATGGCGTAGGGACAGAAAAAATATATGTAAAAGGGTTGGTGAAGAAAAATTTTGCAGAAAAACTTCTAGAATATGTTTTGTAGTTAGTTTGAAATGTGGGTAATAATAGTGTTTTTCAATTTTCGACAATTATGTTTATGTTTAATAGTAAATTTGCCCGTGCCATGCACTGGAATAAAACACACTAATTTGAAAAAATTAAATGTTTATTAAATATATTTTAGATTCAAAAATATTTTCTGTTTTTAAAATTTAAATGTAATTTTTTTTTATAGAAATTTGTGAAATATGTTTTTTTTTATTAAATTTTGTAAAGAATAGAATGAAATTTTGTTTGATGATGTAATTGTGTAAAGTTGAACTGTTACATTAAAAAAGAAAGATTAAAAAAAGAAAAAAGAATATCAAGCAATGGATTAAAAAAAAAAATACGACCGGTGGAAGGCTTGAACCCAAGACTGCCGCAGACAAAGCGGAGGCTCTAGCCAACAGACCACAGCCAGTTATAAAATAAATTCAGCTAATGGTGGTTAGGTAAACCAAGCCGAATGGTGAACTCCATAATTTATATATACATATGAAAATCATTTGTGAAATATGTGAACTTTTATTAAATTTTGTAAAGAATAGAAAGAAATTTTGTTTGATGATGTAATTGTGTAAAGTTGAACTGTTACATTAAAAAAGAAAGATTAAAAAAAGAAAAAAGAATATCAAGCAATGGATTCAAAAAAAAAATACGACCGGTGGAAGGCTTGAACCCAAGACTGCCGCAGACAAAGCGGAGGCTCTAGCCAACAGACCACTGCCAGCTATAAAATAAACTGAGCTAATGGCGATATAGTTCATCAAGCTGTATGGTGAATGTGTATATACACACAAAAATATAGCTTTGATTACCATTGCCACCTTTAAGGATATAATACTACCAAAAGGCTAGCGTTGCCACCTAACGGCTAAACATTATTTCCGATTGTCGATTATTTTTATTGCAAAGCGTTTTATTCATTGGATTTTTTTAATTTTTATTTTCGTATTATGTATTTTGACGTACTAAAACCGAATCTGAATCTTTTATTGTAGCAAGAATCTGCTTTCCGAGAAATAAATTTTTTTAAGTTTTGATTTTTTACAATTTCTTGAGTGACTTCTAAGATAGGTGTTCATTTTGTAGTATTTTTGTTCGGGAATTTTAATTTATAAATGATTCACATTTTTATTTGTTTTTATGAAATTTCTCACCTCAAACAAATATATTTTCGCATTTGCAAGAAACATTTTTGAGTAAGTTTCGCTGCGGCTGCGGTACTTCGCGTTGATGTGTGCGGACCTTAATGTTGTACTGGGAATATATGCAGTTTATAGGAAAGTGTAATATGAAAGTGTAATATGAAAATCTAATACACCACAGTAATAGGTGGAAATAGTGTTAGGTGGCAACGGTAGTCTTGTGGTAGTGTTATTTTCTTAAAGGTGGCAGCTTTGGTCGATGCTATTTTTGTTTATATATCAAAGATGATTTTTTGTGTGTGTATATACATGAAAGCGTTTTGCATGCGGCCTGATGAAGTTAATCGATATTAGGTAAAGGTATTGTATGAGCATTAGTGGCTCTGGTGAGAAGGCGCATAGTTCGCTACTTATCTTACTTACAATCGCTGCATTGTGGGTTCGGTTCCTCACCAGGGCGGCTAACATTTATAAGAAAAAATATATGTGTGAATATATTTGTAAGTGGCTCTGGTTCCTTCTCACGACCGCAGCGTCGAGTGGACAAACCACCAAAATGGCTAACATTAAAAAAGAAAAAGAAGGTTAACTCCTTAAAAAACATTTTTTAAGTGAAGTTGTAAATTTTGAATCGGTTAGTGTTAGGGACAGACAGACAGACAGATAGACAGACAGACAGACAGACCTGGACAAATATATATATTAATAATTTCCATTTCTTCTTTATTTCCGATCCATTTCAAAATTTGTGTTCCAATACCATATTCTTCCAGTCCATTCCCGTTTTATGCCCGACATTATTTCCAATCAATTAAAAAAAACACCATTCAAATAAGTTCAGAATTTCTCAAGAAAAACTAAAATAACGAAATTTGACGGCCATTTTGTATGGTAGGTAGGCGTTGTTTTTATCCGATGTTGCATTTTCAATTCCATTCAAGCAGTAGCCGAAAAAAGTTAAATTTCTTGCAGTGGCAGTCACTTATGTCAATTCGAAGCATACAAAATGGTATCAATACCAAATATATGATCGATATCAGTAAAATACTCGCTAGAGGTATCGAGGACAAAATACCCGGAAAAAAAATAAAATTATCGAGTATGTACTTGTGACAGTGTTGACAGATTAGTGGATTTCCTACTAAATTGGTACTAAATTTAGTAAGAAAATTAGGGGAAAGAATTGTTTAGGGGAAAACTTTAGTGGATTTTAGTTTGTAGTTAGTAGATTTTTGGTAGATTTAGTGTTTTTTTAAAGTGTGGTAATATCAATTACCCACACCCACATATGGTGTAGGATCCCACACAGCCAAAGTTACGCTTATCGTGCCAAGATTAACATTCGCTGAAAAGTGAAAGTTTTGGGAGAAGAGTGGTCCAAAATTCTTTTTTCTGAAAAAATTTCATTTGGAAGGTCCTGATGGTTTTTAAATGTACTGGCACGATAAGCGGCAAAATAAGAAATAAAAAAGAATGGAAAGACCGCGATTTGTTTTTTTTTACCAAAATGGACAGCCTTAAGTACATAGAGCTACTTGATGAAGTTCTTTTGAGTTTGGGTGATGAAACGGCTGCAGACGAGTGAAGATAATGCTGCAATTCATTCATCCAAGGCAACAACACGGTTCTTGAGTACGCGGAACATACCTGTTTTGGGCTGGCATGCTTGCAGCCCCGGTCTAAACCCCATTGGGAACATGTGGGGATTTTCAAGAATGGGAGACAATTTGACAATGTAAAATGCCTCTAAAGTGCCATTACTGCTGAATGGAACAAAATTGAACAAAATTTGTATTAAGTCTTTAATTAACTCAATGCTATAATTAAAAGGGTTTATATACTAACTACTAACTACTAACAATGAAACAAAAATAATATTGATAATATTTCCGAAATTTTTATAGTTTGGTCTTATCATTTGTTCGTATGAAATGATTTTTATTTATTTATCAAAAATATTTGAGTGCATGAATGTAGTCTGCTTTAAGAATAAAAAAGTGTAAAAAATGTGGTAAAAATGTTAAAAAGGTGGTGAAGTGAAAAATGTAAACAATTTGTAAATTGGAAATAATTTTTTGAAAATGTGTATTTCTACGGCCTTAAAGGGTTAGTGGCGTTTGCGGATATACATAACATTTATTCAGTTCAATTATTCAAATCTGAGAAAAGGAAATAAACCTACGTTTTGACGAGCATGCATGGTTCGTACGAAACGTCAGAGGACGAAACCAGTTACGGTCTAAGATTCAAGATATCTTGCCAAATACAGACCGTTGGAATCGCACTAAGCAGAAGCGCGGTCAGTAAGACTCTGAAGAACTAAGTGCATGTAACTAAAGAACTAAATGCATCTGTGCAAAAGATTATGTCGAACGGACGTGTTTTAATCGATCCCGCAGAAATAATCAAATTACTTTGTGAAATAGTAACAACAACCCTTCAAAAAATCACGCGAAAAAGACGCTTAAACAATACAAGGAAAAAAGTGCAAGTGGCGAAGCCACTGCAAATACGAAAAAACTAAACAAATAAAAAAGATTTGTGTGAAAAATTATGTCAGTGAATCATTCTCCCCAAAAAAACATCCCGCTCAAAACAAGAGCTTGAATCAGCATCAGCTAGTGCTAGTGAAAACACGGCGAATACACAAATAAAAGCTTTTGCCATGCAACCAACAGGTGCGAGCAGTGCGAATGCATCGCAACCTGTAATTGTTACCCTCCCCGCCAAGAGTGCATCTGCAGAAACAACTATAGCAAAGAGTCGATCGTCAGAGTCTCTCTTTGCTAACTCTCCCGCATCGCCATCGGGCGTTATCCCATGGAGCAAACAATGTAAGAGCCCTATGTCCTACTCCCAGCAGGCAGCGAATATGGTGGCATTTTTAGCATCACAAACAAATTTGTCAAGTACAATTACTAGTAATACTCTTAGGCCAGACCCAATTAAGAAATTTAATGAGAATAAAGACCCTTCTAATAAGTTCTCTGAGAACAAAAACCCTTTGAATAAGCCTCAGTCAGCAAATACGAGTGATGCAATTGGCGCAAACCCTACAGAGAAAAACACTCCACGTGTGGCAGTGCAGACAGGCATGCACCGCTACCTGCAAAAGCCAGACCCTTCATTGCAAAAGCGAAAAACTACTTCTCCCATAAATACGAATACGCCTAAGGTTTTAAAGACAAAGCCGAGTATCCAGCTCATAAATCTTGGGCAAAATAGATATTCACTATTATATGAAGAGGAAAATTCAGACCCAAAACCCAAGACGTCAAAGCCGCCACCAATTTATCTCAGGGAAAAAAACTCGAATTCCCTTGTTACTCTGATGACACAAATTGCAGGTTCCAACAGTTTTCATGTGATGTTTATTCTCAAGGGCGCCATCCATGAAACTAAAATACATATCTATAATGATTTTCGCAAAGTCTTGGATCATTTCGATAAGTGTAAAAAGAGCTATTTCACATACCAGCTCAAAAGTAGCAAAGGTCCATCGGTTGTCCTAAGAGGTGTTGACTCGTTTGTCGAATGTGTCTATGTGAAAGCGGCATTAATTGCATTAAAATTCCAAGTTAGATCTGTGTCTAACATTCTAAATAAGGAAAAATTACCCCAACCTCTTTTCCGCATCGAATTGGAATTCGACCCTAAGACCCTGCAAAAAAGTTAACCCCACCCTATATACAATCTGCGATATTTACTACACCGTAGAGTCAGTGTTGAGGAGCCGCATAAACGTCGTGGCCCAATACAATGCCAAAACTGCCAAGAATTTGGTCATTCGAAAAAGTACTGTACACTTCCCAGTGTTTGTGTTATTTGTGATGACCTTCACCAGACCCAAGTGTGCCCCAAATCGAGAGAAGACGTAAATGTTAGACATTGTAGTAACTGCGATGGAAATCATACTGCCAACTACAGAGGATGTTCTGTCTACAAAACCCTTAAAAATAAAGTTTTTACCCAAATGAAGCCCTTAAGAGCAGCAGATATAACGACGTCAAACCCTACTCTAGCCAATTTTGCACTGATGAAATCATACCCACCACCCCAAGGAAATGGTGCTAATGCCGCACCACAACAACAACAATTTTCATACGCAAATATACTCAAAGGGAATACTCAAGACCCTCCAGTTAAGCCATGAATGTGATAAAAATATCCTTCTGGAACGCGAACGGCTTATGCCAACATAAATTGGAATTTATTCAATTTCTCAATTCATGCTGTATAGATGGGATGCTAATTTAAGAGACCCATTTGACCCAAAAACATGTTTTTAATATACCCAGATACAAGCTTTATGACACCAAACACCCAGGTGGAAAAGCACGAGGCGGATCAGCGATTCTAATTAGGGACAGAATCAAACACTACGTTCTGCTGTATTTTTGCACCGAATATTTGCAAGCCACCAGTATTTGTCTTGATGAATACATAAAAGGATTGACGCAAAATTCCTGATGTTATTGATTTTGCAGTAATAAAGACACTTAAACGAACTCAACTGACTATTGAGTCTTCAGTGGAACTCTCGTCTGACCATACACCTACAATTATTACTGTGAAATATGCGCCAAGTTCAGAAGTCAACCCACCCGACAGGCTCACCAGCATACATACGAACAGGCTTAAATTTTATTACCCTGCATGTGTCACTGAAAACTGAGGAACAACTGAATGCGGCAGTGAGTAACTTTACCCTTCTACTTACAAACGCCGCACTGGCAGCGACCCCAAAAATTAATAACACTACTCAAAAAAAGGAATTTATGCCACAAAATATAGCTGCGCTCTTATCAGAAAAGAGATCAATAAGGCGTGATTGGCAAAAGTTCAGATCACCCTATCTGAAAAAAAAGCTCAACAAATTACTCACTTTGGCATTCCACAAAAAATTTAAAACGACCCATAATTGCAGAATCGCAATTCGTTTACCCAACGGAGACTGGGCGAGAAGTGATGCCGAAAAAGGTACTGCTTTTGCAAGTCACCTACAAAATGTATTTACTCCTAACCCGCCAACTGCAAATTACCCGTTACCACAACCAGGCCAAACTATAACCCACTACTCATCAGAAGAAAAGCACTTATGGATGATATTGCCAAGTTGAACCCAAAAAAAACTCCAGGTCATGACTTAATAACGGCTAAAATGGTGTTAGAGCTACCATCAACCGGGAAAAGACCCAACAAACGTGAGTTCATATCGCCCAATAAGCTTACTCTCTAGCCTATCAAAAATTTTTTGATAAAATTCTGATAAAAATTATGTTACAATACTTGATAAAGGTGAAATACCCAATCACCAATTCGGATTTAGAGAAAATCACGGCACGATTGAACAGGTTCATCGCATTGTTGAATTGATCAAAAAACCATTCGAGAAAAAGCAATACTGCTCAGCAGTATTCCTCGACATCACCCAAGTCTTTGATAAGGTATGGTATAGAGGATTGATATCCAAACTACAGAAACTATTACCCGCAAGCGCGCACATTTTGCTTGACAACTACTTGACCCACAGAAAATTTGTAGTTAAACATAAAAGTTTCGTTTCTCGTAGATTTGATATTCTTGCCGGTGTACCCCAAGGCAGCGTCCTCGGACCCCTACTGTATATACTCTACACAGCCGACGACACTGCAATATTGTGCTCACACTCAGATCCCAAAAATGGCATCACAACACGTGCAACAGCATTTAAACACACCCATATGGGCATATGGGATTGAACTCTTGGGAACATCATCACCGTCAAATGTTGAGAAACTGCAACGAACGCAGTCGAAAATTCTGCGACAAATCGTGGGAACACCATGGTACATAAAAAATGCACTCATCCACAGAGATTTGCAAATACCGAAAGTATCCGAAGATATCCCTAAACGTACAACAAAGTATGCAGATAAGCTTAAATTGCATCCAAATATTCTAGCTACAAATTTGGTAAGACCCACCCAACCCCTACGCCTAATGCGTAACTATTCTGCTGCATTTGATTAGATAGCCCCGGAACCCTCGTCGCTTCCGACTTCCCGATTATGCCGGCATACAGTCGATGTCAACATCACCTTGATGCCGCCATAACCATCGAGTACTGCATAACGTTGTCCAAATCGATGGATTAGGGCAACAAGCATTTGTTTAAATTGTTAAATGTTAATTAAATTGTTAAATTGCATCGTTAAAAATTATTGTTAGTTCTAAGTATTTAGAAAGATCCAATAAATCAAATGTTAAGCTAGAAAAAAAAAATTTAAGTGGTGGTAGCATTAGGAAACAAAATTAATACAAATGAATACTTGCAGATCCTCCTGGCCTAACTGGAGTCGGAGTGCAGTGCTGTTATACTTGCGGTCCACCTTGAATACAATGGTAGTGTACCGTGAGTGCCAGGGTGTCACTACTGGACAAATTGGACATTGGAACAGAATCGTTACTCTTACAACATACATGTCATTGCCCGTACATATGGAATTGAGGCGGCGACCATCATTATCAGCAAGAAAGTATAACGTGTACAAAGGCTTCGGCATTTGTGTGGATCGCCAATTACATGACGTTCAATGGCACATTCCAGACATTGTAACGCAAATGGAGTTTCCGTCACTGCATCAAATGTCCTTTGTCTTGTCTGCAATTTTTTAAAATGCCGGTGTCATTGAGTTCATTTCGTTGAATGGAAAATGGCACCGGTCCCTTTGAATTGTTGCCGAAAATTTGTCAATTTGTTATGCACCGGCAATAAGTATATTCTGTAATTGCTTAGTTTTAAACAGTCAAATTTACAATAAAATTTAGATTTATGCAACTAATCTCTTCCTCGAGGAATATCCACCTTGTCGTGGTGTGGGGGCTGAGTAGGGTCAATGATTGTCGGAATTCTCCCAGAAGAGTCCTGAAACCCAAGAGATAATCATGGGCTGGATCAAGGTGTCACACGACCCGTGCCGAGGATCAACCAGGCTGGGGGCCCATTTAAATACAACCGGAGGCGATGTGGTAGGACGGACAGTGGGGGGGCCAGTGCGGGTCGTGGGTGGATCCTCATCTGCAGCTTTGTGTGACAAGGCTGTCGGTGGGGCTTCCGCATCTTCAGTTTTGTGTGACAAGACTGTTGGGCGGTTGGACGAGGAGCCCAGACCTAGCACCTCAAGGGCCCGGGGGCAACGGGCTTCGACCAAAAAAGTGTTGCCCCTTCAAAGTTGGCGTATCAACACCGCCGCCCTGCTGCCAAAGTTTTGGTCAGCGTCGGAGAGGCTCCTGAAGATTCGCTGACCGCGAAGCAGAAAGCTTCTCTTCTCTGGGCTAAAGAAATCCTGGCCCAGGATAGGGTTCCTGTCAAGACGACCTTACCTCCAAAAGACAGCGGTCAGTGGAGGAGTCGCCCAAGATGGCCAAAAGGACGAAAACGCACAACACTTCTGTGCGGTCCTACAGCGAGGTAGCGAAGGACAGTCTCGTTATGGTCGTCATTGACAGGAGCAATGACGATGGGGGATACTCTGTTGAAAAATGGAGATGGATTGAGTCTGGCCTTTCGGGAGTCTTTATGAGAGGCAATCCTGAACCGATTCCCAGCTTCGAGGTCGCCGGTTGGTTACAGGTTCGCATTAAGCTCTTTGCGTGTGCAGACGAGCGAGCCGTGACCCTGCTCAAAGCCGCCGCTTCGATGCTGGGTGAGGTTTGGTCCCTTCACGGTCGAGAGCCCGCATTTGGTTGCCCGTGGACCCTCCTGATGCCGAGGGTATTCTGACTATTTTGAAAGTCACGAACCCAAATCTTCCGACTCACAATAAGAAGGTTGAAAGGCTAGAAGATCCCAAGGGACCCCGTAGACAGGCCGTTTTGGTGCTTAACGCGGAATGTCTTGGTCCCTATCGGTATCTAAGGGGGTAGTCAACTACGGCTTCACTAATGTTGTCCTCAAAGTGTATAAGAAGGACGAGGCCACAGATGACAATTGTGCTCCAAATGAATCCACTACTGTAGTCGGTGTTACTGATGTGGTCATGGAGGAGGGAACGGGCACTTTGACGGTACCCGACGGTCTTAACAGTGGCGAGGAGTCTTCTGATTCAGACGGGAGGGTCACAAAATCACCATGTTTCAAAATCTCCACCACATACAAAATCTCCTACCATAAAATATCCAAAAATTAAAAACTCAAAATTTTACATCTCCATACTCAAAATCTCCAAACTGAATATCTCCAAATTTGAAACTTTTTATTTATTACGGTTTTTGAAAATATTTTCATTCTATCCTTGTTGTTTATACGTTTACAAGTGTTTGTTCAATTTTTTTTTCAAATTCGAAAATTTTAAAAATTTTACTACTTTTTTCAAAATCTCCAAGGATTTTTTTAAAATATTGTTGTTGTAATTGTAAATTTGTTACAATTTTGTTGTTATTTTGTCGTTGTTGTTGTTGTAATTTTGTTGTAATTGTGTTCTTGTGTTGTTGTGGCAATTGTGTGGGAGGGTCACAAAATCTCCATGTTTCAAAATCTCCACCATATACAAAATCTCCTACCATAAAATATCCAAAAATGAAAAACTCAAAATTTTACATCTCCATACTCATAATCTCCAAACTCAAAATCTCCAAGCTCAAAATCTCCAAATTTAAAACTTTTTATTTATTGCGTTTTTTGAAAATATTTTTATTCTGTCCTGTTTGTTTATACAAACAGGACTTAAAACTTAAAATTTTGTGTTTTTTAAACTTAAAATTTTGTGTTTTTTAATTTTGTTGTTGTAATTGTGAATTTGTTACAATTTTTTTGTTATTTTGTCATTGTTGTTGTTGTAATTTTGTTGGCGTTATTTTGTTGTTGTAATTTTGTTGCCGTTATTTTGTTGTTGTTGACATAGTGTTGTTGTGGTTGTAATTGTGTTGTTGTTGTATAGAAATTTTAAAACTTTTGGTTTTTTTAACATTTTTTTATTTTTAAAGTGATTAAACAGAATTTGCTTTTTTCAGACCAATTAGATTTCTAGATTTTTTTTAAAAATTTTTTAAAATGGTAAAGAAGGCGCTGCTATTTGAATGAAATTGCTGGATTGCTGCAATATTTTTGCTGCAATTGTGTTGTTGTAATTTTGTTGTTGTGATTGTGTTGTTGTAATTGTGTTGTTGTTGTAATTGTGTTGTTGTTGTAATTTTGTTGCTGTAATGTTGTTGTATCTAAAAATGTATATTTTAAGCGGATGCTAATGCACCATTTATTAAATCGCGCGCGGGTTTGTCATTGTTGTAATTTTGTTGTTGTTGTAACTGTGTTGTTGTTGTAATTATGTTGTTGTTTTAATTGAGTTTTTGTTGTTGTAACTGTGAGTATGGAGATTCAATCTTTGAGATTATTTGGAGATTTTGATCGAAGGATATTTTGTGTTGGAGATTTTGTGTTTTGGATATTTTGATTTGGAGATTTTGAGTTTGGAGATTTTGAGTTTGGAGATTTTGATTTGGAGATTTTGATTTGGAGCTACTGTAGCCAACCCGAAAAAGGGTTGGTTGTAATTTTGTTGCTGTAATGTTGTTGTATCTAAAAATGTATATTTTAGGCGGATGCACCATTTTTTAAATCGCAACAAAATTACAACAACAACACAATTACAACAACACAATCACAACAACACAATTACCACAAAAATATTGCAGCAATCCAGCAATTTCAGCAGCGCCTTCTTTACCATTTTAAAAAATTTAAAAAAAAAAATCTAGAAATCTAATTGGTCTGAAAAAAGCAAAGCCTGTTTAATCACTTTAAAAATAAAAAAATGTTAAAAAAACCAAAAGTTTTAAAATTTCTATACAACAACAACACAATTACAACCACAACAACACTATGTCAACAACAACAAAATTACAACAACAAAATAACGGCAACAAAATTACAACAACAAAATAACGCCAAACAAAATTACAACAACAACAATGACAAAATAACAAAAAAATTGTAACAAATTCACAATTACAACAACAAAATTAAAAAACACAAAATTTTAAGTTTTAAAATTTTTTTCGAAAAAAATACTTGGAGATTTTGAAAAAAGTGGTAAAATTGGCGAATTTAAAAAAAATTTTAGCAAACACGTGTAAACGTATAAACAAACAGGACAGAATAAAAATATTTTCAAAAAACGCAATAAATAAAATGTTTTAAATTTGGAGATTTTGAGTTTGGAGATTTTGAGTTTGGAGATTATGAGTATGGAGATGTAAAATTTGGAGTTTTTCATTTTTGGATATTTTATGGTAGGAGATTTTGTATATGGTGGAGATTTTGTGACCCTCCCAAATTTACAATTACAACAACAATATTTAAAAAAATCCTTGAAGATTTTAAAAAAAAGTAGTAAAATTTAAAAAATTTTCGAATTTGAAAAAAAATTTGAACAAACATGTGTAAACGTATAAACAACCAAGAAGCTGCAAGGCTAATGAGCCATTTGTCATCAATATAAAACCGCCATTCAGTTGCTGAACAAAAGATTCCAAAATCCTGCAGCTCTGGTCAACAATTACATCCAAAAATTGTTGAACCTAAAGGCAGTGCGAAGTGAAAATGCACACGATCTGAAAACGTTAATGGATGCATCAAGGGAAATATTGTACGGCATCAGCAACCTGAAGGTAGATGTCTCATCTTGGGATCCACTAGTCATCCAGCTATTGGCACCAAAACCCGACAATGAAACCAGAAAATTGTATCAACAGTCGGGTGGATCTTCAACAGAAATCCCTAAGTTGAGCGAGCTGTTCGAGTTCATTGAAGCCAGATTTAGAGGGCTTGAGCACAGTAGGGAGAAAATTCGTGACAATAAGGAAAAGGCAGCCGTAAGCACCAAAAGTCACTTGACAACAGTAGCCACGGTAAAATGTGTCGTCTGTGGAGAAAGCCATAAAATTTTCCAGTGCAAAAAATTTGTGGGCATGCCAGTGCAGGAACGTCGTGAAAAGGTTCAGCGCGCCCATTTGTGTTTCAATTGTCTCAAAGGTGGACATGCGGTGAAAGATTGCACCAGCAAAGGAAGATGCACAGAGTGTAACAAGAAGCACAATTCATTACTTCATGTCAGTAAAAGAGGGCCAAAAGCACCATCAGCCAAGACCAACGACGGGGCCAACTCGAATCTGACAGAGAACTTAACAGAAGTAGCAACATCATGCAGTGATGATCAAAAACTGTTCTGCTGGCAACTGTCATGGTAAATATCTGCGTCAGAGGGCAAACCAAACCGGTAAGGGCTCTACTCGACCAAGGGTCACAATCATGCATTGTGACGGAACAACTAGCAAAAAGCCTAAAGATACCATGAACGAAGTACGAAACGAATGTCCAAGGAGTTAATGGTCAATCTTCAAAGGTAATGGCAACGTGCAAATTTACAGTTGAATCCATACATGATGACAGACTAAGCTGTCAAATCGAGGCGATCGTAATGCCGATGATTACATTAAAGCTACCAAGCAAAAAATTCATTGCAAAGGACTGGCCGCACATTAAAGGCTTACAATTAGCAGACCCGTGGTATACAGAGCCAAGGGAAATAGGGCTACTGATAGGATCAAATATTCTACCAGAGATCATTGGATGTGGACTTATCAAGGGTCCTATTAACACTCCAATGGCTCAGAACACCATGTTTGGGTGGGTCTTATCATTACCATTATTGACGTCATCCATCTCGGACCACCAAGATTCTAAGGTACAGGAAATAACATCATGCGTTAGCATCTGCAGGGATGACGACGACTTAAAGAAGTTTTGGGAGTTGGAAGAAGTACCAACAGCAAATCTGAAAACAAATGATGAACGAGAATGTGAAAGCAATTACCAGTCTACCCACAGCAGAGATGAAACAGGGCGATACATAGTGAAATTGCCGCTTAAGCAGGATCGATCGTGTCTTGGTGATTCCAGAAAAATGCCACTAAAACGATTCCTCATGCTGGAGCAACGATTTGCGAAAAATACTACGCTGCGCCAGGAATATGTCAAGTTCATCCAGGAATATATAAGACTAGGGCACATGGAAGAAGCAAGCATGGTGACACCAGGAAAATCATACTATTTACCTCATCATGCCGTCAAGCGAATCATTAAACAGCATAATGATGATAGTTCCCACACTTCAAAAGGACTTATTGCTGTTGCTACTACAATGGCGCATGTTTCCAGTAGTCTTTACTGCTGACATAGAAAAAATGTACCGTCAGATTGTAGTACATCCAAATGACAGGGATTTGCAGCGAATTTTTTGGAGAATGAACCCTAAGGAGCCTATCAAGGAGTACACATTAAACACAGTCACATATGGAACAGCGTCAGCACCGTTTCTCGCCATCAAAACGTTGGTACAATTAGCAGAAGACGAAAAACGGAATTATCCATTGGCATGTGATACACTATCCAAACGATTTTACGTATATGACTGATTGGGTGGTTCAAACTCGATTGAAGAATGTAAAAAACTACAACATGAGTTAATACAACTACTTCATAAAGGTGGATTTAAACTAAGAAAATGGACATCAAATCAACCAGAAGTTTTGCAGTCAATCTCCAAGGAGGACATTGAATTAAATTCAGACATCGATTTCGACAACGACAAGACAATACAAATTTTAGGCATTAAATGGAGTCCTAGCACAGATCAATTTGAATTCAAAATAAATGCAAGCTCATTCAACTAAAAAAGTACAAAGAGAGCGATTCTTAGTGATGCGGGAAAATTGTTCGACCCCTTTGGATGGTTGTCCCCTGTGACCATCAAGGCCAAAATGATGATCCAGAAACTGTGGCTCTTAGGAATTGACTGGGACAGCGAAGTTCCAGCAACACTACATGCAGAATGGAATGAATTTAAAACACGACTGCCAGCAATTCAACAAATAAGAGTTCCAAGGTGGGTTCCATATTCCAATAAAGGCAAAATAGAGTTGCATGGATTCGCAGATGCATCAGAAGCGGCGTATGCAGCCGTCGTCGATGCAAGAGTGACCGTTGGAGAAAACGTTACAATATCATTGATAGCGTCAAAAACAAAGGTAGCTCCGGTGAAACAAGTATCGCTGGCTCGATTAGAGTTGTGTGCAGTCGCACTCTTGACAAAATTAATCAATTACATCAAAAAAGACAACGAAATTGTGTATGACACAATTGTGATGTGGTCGGATTCAAAAATTGTATTAAGCTGGCTGAAACAACACCCAGTTAAATGGACCACATTTGTTGCTAATCGCGTGTCGTATGTTCAAGAAAATTACAAAGGACAAATACGATTTGTACCGGGGTAGCAAAATCCAGCAGAGATTCCATCAAGGGGATCATTCGTGGACGAGCTCATCAGTAATTCCTTGTGGTGGAACGGACCGAAGTGGTTGGCAAATGAGGAAAGCACATGGCCTAATGAGTTTGACGCTGTCAGCCTGATCAACGTTCCGGAGGCTCGCAAATCAATTACGTGCACAGTCGCGGTCCCAGGTGATGAAGTGGACGAGTTCTTATCACGATTTTCATTGCTAAAAAGGCTTATACTTGTAACAGCATATTGTATGAGGTTTGGAACCAATATTAGAACCTGTAAGTCCAAACGAAAAAGTGGGTGCATGACTGCTGAAGAAATTGATGCAGCAGAAAAGGCACTCATAAAGAGAGCACAAAATGTTTTTAAGGAAGAAATTACAGATTTAACAAAAATCAAGAGTGTAAAAAGAAATAGTCGGCTATTTTCCCTAGACCTCTTCATTGACGATGACGGCGTGCTTAGAGTAGGAGGCAGATTGGAACATACATCATTGTCTACTGATCAAATACATCCAATGATTTTATCTAATTCATGTCCACTGGCCCAACTTATCATCAACCAGGCGCATATTGATACATTGCACGGCGGAATAAAGTTGACTCTCAACCATATTCGAAACAAATATTATAATCATACGAGGAACAAATAGTGTGAAAGCATGCGTGAACAAATGCATTACATGTTTTCGCTTTAAAGCCAAAGGACAAACTCAATTGATGGGACAATTCCCACCGCCAAGAGTAAACTTTTCAAGACCATTTACACACTGCGGTATTGACTACGCAGGACCAATACACATCAGATGCTCACAAATTCGCGGCATAAAGTCACACAAAGCTTACATTGCAATATTTGTGTGTCTAGCAACCAAAGCCGTTCATATAGAGATGACCTCGGACCTCACAACATAAGGATTCCTAGCAGCACTAAAACGAATGATAAGCAGACGAGGTGCAGTACATCACATTTACAGCGACAACGGTACAAACTTCGTCGGAGCGAGCAACCTACTTCAGAAGATCCGATCAGAAAATCAGTTATCAACTGAGGGAATTCGATGGCATTTCATCCCTCCTGCATCTCCACATTTCGGCGGGATTTGGGAGTCAGGGGTTAAATCAATTAAATACCATCTACATCGCTGCTTAGGAGAACAAAAGTTAACCTATGAGGAAATGAATACTATCCTTGTACAAATAGAAGGATGTCTCAACTCACGTCCATTGTGTGCTTTATCAGATAACATAGAAGATCTCAACGCTCTCACTCCCGGACATTTTTGGTAGGTTCGCCATTGATCGCACCGGCACATGACACCGTACTGAACCTTGCAGACAGCAGTCTCAAAAGATGGAAGTTGGTGCAAAAAATCAAGCAAGACATTTGTAATCGGTGGTATCAAGATTACATCAAGCACATCCGCCAACAAAGATTTAAATGGACAAAACAAATGGTTAATGTGGAATTAGGCCAACTAGTTCTTCTGAAAGATGAAGCTTTATCTCCTTCAAAGTGGCCTTTAGGCAGAGTAGTAGAGGTTCACAAGGGAACTGACGGCCTCACTCGAGTCGCTACTGTCAAAACATTAAAAGGACTAGTCAAACGGTCAATACAAAAAATATGTTTGTTACCGACGGACGATAATAACAATAGCAATCTGGAAGAGGAACTTCCATCAACAAGTCATACTCTACCAACCGATCCAGCCACAACAATCAAGCCCCGAAGGATTCCGAAAAATAACACAAACAGTATGTCAACAGTTCTAACGATAATGTTACTCATGTCCACGTTCAAATCGGGAAGTAACACATATACAATCACACATCCTGAATCTGGAATATTTATTGAAAACGTAGGAGTCGCCAATGTTCAAAGGGGAATACTACGCACAAAGACTGTATTTCCAATTACTGATATTGAGCAAGATCAGTTCAACCTGAATCGTACCAAGAACGAAGTAGCAAGGTTGTGTGAAAGGGCAAAATCTCTAACCCAAGACAGCCAATGTTATGAACTGGTGCACCATTTTAATGAGGAATGGAGCAACATATTCTCGATATTCAATCGTTTAACCATAATTCCAAGGCGGCAAAAGAGAGGACTCCTTGGGACTTTGATGACATCGTTATTTGGAGTAAATGATGAAAAATACCATGATATCGACTCATTGGATCGAAATCAAAAAGAACTTATTAAAAATGCAAAAACCAACTCCAAGATCATGCTGTCGACGATTGTATCTGTGAAGGAAACTGATAAGCGGATTACAGATAAAATTAACAAATTTGCAAAAAAACTGAACGAAGGAATTCAGGCAATCAACAACATGGAAAATTACCGATTCAGTGATGCCAACAAACTAAATGTCCATATCCTCAACGCGTACTTAGTTGTAACTAGCTATATGAAGGAAATCGAGTTGAAATACAATAAGCTACTGAACGCCTACCTGAAACGGAGTCACCTGTACGAGTTCTTGTCACATCAGATGGTACACGAGTTGACTACGAATTTCACGGCAAATTTAGATGCTGGATTGGAAGTGCTGCCTGAACCAACCGACAAATTGGACATCTATGAACTGATCAAGCTGAACACAATACCGGAAAAAATCGGAAGCTACACGTTTCAAGAAGTTCAGATGACAACATCTCTTTTTGGAGTAAATTACAACCTGGAAAGATATTTTGAATCATCAGTGGACAACATAATGACGGCATGAAAATGGAACGAAAGCACCTTTATTCTCCAACCATCTATATTCCTAGACATTGAGACGAGCGAAAACTGTATTATCCAGCAACTATATAAAAAGATGTCATTCAAAAAATGTAATAGAAGAATAATCACATCAAAAGGTACCATCTGGAAAGAGCTGTGGAGTCATAATGCTTGGATCTTCGTGACTGCGGTCCAAACAACAGTCATTGTAACATGCGGTACTGAGCGCGAAGAAATTTTCCTCAACAAAACTGGAATCATTCACATCACTCCCGACTGCTGCATTCAATCCAAATATGTGCGGCTGGAAGCCAAGCTATTTGAAACAGTGCCGATTGTGACGCACTTCACCAAATCTATGGCGATTATCAAAGCAACCATCAGCCCGGTTCCGATTCAAATATTGCACGAAACTGTGATTCCTTTAGAAAGTGATTTGGCAGAGGTCCTGAGGGATAACGGGCAAGAGGCCTCAGACTGTATTCAACAGCTTCACGACGCGAATTGGAAGGCAATTTGGGCCCACAAACATTGGACGACCGGCGCTATTATCACACTTATTGTAGTTATTCTGTGTCTCGCCGCGCTACTTAGGAGAACTCGAGTGTTTCATAGGCAGATGCGATCTAATAGCACAGAATTACGCGAAGTCAAAAGCAGTGACGATACAGCATTCAACATCAGATGGTGATTTGGATGCGACACCAATAATACCAATAACACCAATACTTGCCGCGTGTGGCAAAATGTTGATGAATCAACAGAATTGACAACTAGGCTTTGCTGCATATTTGCTGATATCAACGAGTCGACATATTTGCTGATATCAACGAAAGACGAGCAGTGAACACCTTGGCTGAACGACTTTCGTTCAACTTTCCAGCCAAAATACCATAGTCTGCATAAATTGTAATGCAAACAGAATATGCAATTTTGACTCTCACGCTATGCTGAAGCATAGCCGGATCAAGTTGCAATTTCTGTTTGCATAGCCGCAGTATTGGCCCTGACTTCAAATTAGCTTAATAATCATTATTCTAGTATTTAAGAAATGTTTTTATTAAATAAAGTTCAGTTACAAAAATTAGCTCATCGTACATTGTAAACACAATGTACACAATCATATTGCATTAAAAAAAAAATACAATCACCCTTATTTTCTAAAATATTAGAAAATTTTTAATATTTGAAAAATATATCGAATAAAATACAAATATAAATCAGAACTGGTTTGGAATGTTACGTTTCCAGCCATAGTATTTCAAAAATATATTGCAAAAAATTATGCTCCATATTTATCAAAAATATTAATATTCTGAACTGGAACCGCAACTCACTATATGGGGGACTTAATAAATTTCTCGTATATTACCCCAAAATTATAAAAAAATAGGTATCCAATGAAGGTCAATGCCAAAAAAAAATCATAAGCTATACAAAGACGGTTTCAGTCTGTTATCTTCAATTCGTTAATTTTGTTTATTCTTTATGCCTAGAAATGAACTAAAAAGAAATAATGATAATTATTTCAAATGCATTATTTCATTTGAATAAATGCTGATTTCGGTTTTGATTATGTATTGGTTTTGTTTAAAAGCACCTATACATTAAATAATAAGTAAATTTAAATTTATTTAAATTCAATCACTTTCAAAATAAAATATTTAAAACTATTTGGGCCTTTTTTTAAAAATTTTTTAGGACAAAGTAAAGGAATACCGGCTACTTAGTAACTACTTGCCAAATTATAACAGATCTATGTGGATGGATGCTTTGACAGAAAATACCATTTATTCAATCAAAGTAACCGTTGTTATTTCAATCAAAAAACACAAGAAAAACAGTTTCAGGGTTTTGAGGGTTATAGTCACTATATAGTATATATCTGCTTCATAACCTCCAACAGATGTATCACCTCTAGAATATACATTGCCTGTAATAACTCAAGCCCTCCACGCAGATACATCGCCATTAGGAACTCTATCTCTTCTAGCAAATACATCGTATATAGCAAATTAATCGCCTCTAGCAGCTTCTTCTCCTCAAGTAACTCCACTGCTTCTATCGTCGCCGTCAGTTCTATCGTCTTCATCTGATTTATCATTTCCTTTAACATCGATGCAAAATACTCCATTTCAGAGTCAAAACGGAACTAACGATGATATGCTGATTGTAGGTTCACAGAACGAAATCGACGTTGCCATTTCAAGAGCAATCTACGCCTCAGGAATGCCTTTATCCGTGCTAGGTTCAAAATACTGGCAAGATGCTTTTCGTCTAATGAGACCAGACTACAATATTCCTTCTCGATATTCTATAAGAGGTCCTAATCTTGAAGCTGAACATGCCACTGTAAAAACAAATGTCAATACTAAGTTACAAAAGGCAGAAGCGCTAGGCCTCATTACAGATGGATGGACTAGCGTTACCGGTAAAACAATAATAAATTTCGTAATAACCACGCCAAAGCCAATATTTTATAAGTGCGTATACTCGGAAACTGAAAAGGAAACAGGCAATTTTATAGGCGAGGAATTAAATAAAATAATATCAGAAGTTGACAGCTCATAATTCGTGGCATTGATAACTGATAATGGCTCAAATATGAAATCTGCGTGGAAATATATTTCGGAGCGCCATCCACAGATTTCTTGTGTTGGTTGTATCTCGCACACACTTAATTTGCTCAATGGAGACATCATAAAAGTTCTAAAAATAAAAGATACGTCTTTAAATTCGTAAAGAGGAAAACTACACCGTGAAGCATTAGAACTCTTGGCTACATCGCACAACATAAATATACAACAAGATGTAAAGAGCATAATATTGGACGAATCGACCTCATTCATTTAGCTGCAAATATGTTGGATCCACGTTACCGAGGCAAAGGCCTTCTAGGCAGTGAGATACCATCTACAATGGAATTCATATACCAGGCAGCCACTCATATGAACATTCCTGCTGAAGCAGTTATGGCGAATATCGCTCAATTTAAAACCAAAACTGGCTAGTATGGTGAGTCAGATTCCATATGGACTTCTATCAAAATAATTGAACGCCGAATTTGGTGGCAAATGTTTGCGCCTTCGCAGGTCGTTACACCTATTACTGCACGTGTTCTTAGTGTTCCACCGTCATCCACATCAAGTGAACGTAACTGGAGCCTCTTCAGTAACACACATACGCTACGGCGCAACCGCCTTCAGAAGCAAAGGCTTGAGAAGCTTGTTTTTATTACATCAAATCTTTGCCTTTCGCAAACTCCGATTTCTGGAAACGAATCGACCTCTGAAACAGAATCATAGCTAGATACTCAAAATTTAGACTTTACAGTTTATGATACATATATCGTTTTAGACTAACTTTGTAATTTTTTACCATTTTCTTACTTCAACATTGTTTTTATTAATAAAATCAAACCACATAATTTTACGGATTTTTTTTATATTTCATTTTGAAACTGACTGAAAGTTACTGATTCTGACCGGTCTTTTTCAGTCATCTATGATAAAAGAAGAATCTGACCGGTCATTTCCGGTCATTTTACATCTCTACCTTCATTGGATACATATTTTTTATGATTTTGGGGTAATACACGAGAAATTTATTAAGTCCGCCATATAGTGTGGTTCCAGTTCAGAATATTAATATTTTCGAGAAATATGGAGCATAATTTTTTGCAATATATTTTTGAAATACTATGGCTGGAAACGCAACATTCCAAACCAGTTCTGATTTATATTTGTATTTTATTCGATATATTTTTCAAATATTAAAAATTTTCTAATATTTTAGAAAATAAGGCTGATTGTATTTTTTTTTAATGCAATATGATAGAAAATACATGAACCTAAGAGTTCTCAGCATTATTTGTCCATTTAAAATTTTTGCTGATTTTTGAAAGAATTTTTGTAACAAATCTCTTAATTGGGTAGAATACATAAAAAAAAGTTATACAAAAAAATAAGAAAACATATATGTAGGTAGAAAGCAGATAATTTCCATAATTTATCATGTGATTCCAAAAATGCCAGAACCATCAAAATACTTTTGTCGCGGTATAAAATCGCGACACCATTGTTGTTGTTTTTATTGTTTGTTTGGTATTGTTTTTATGTTTCCGTTTTGTTCGGTGCGACGGGCGAACAAAATCGGAGGAAATCACACGCACTAACCGAAAGAACGCACTGAACAATTTTGTTAATTGTTATTATTTTTTCTATTATTTGTTTTGCTTAATTTGTAAGCAAAACAAATTCGCCACTCGCGGGTGAAATGCGGCCGGACGGAGAATTGACAATTACTTTTTTGAACTGTCAAGATCTTTCCTCTCTTTGGTTACGACTTCAGTTTCCAGCGTTGTAGACGGCATTGCCAGGCGCGAAACTATACGGAAGGTACCAGGATAGGAAAATGTCAAAAACTAGGGAGAGCAGAAAATGGAAAGTTAGCGTCATAGGCGCTTACATATTTTGATTCTTTCAGTTCTTTTTGGACAGACGGACGAATGCAAGAGTTTTTTGTGATCTGCAATTTAATTTTTCGTAGTTTAATTTCTTTTAAATTAATTTTGTTTTGGTTTTATTACCAGTGATTTTAATTTTTGATAATTGGATTTGGAATTGTGATTTTTGGTGGCGGCTGGTGAACCAACTTTGGATCTTGGCTGGAGAATAATTCTTCAAAGGGAGTATTTTTCCGTGCTGGCCGTGTTTTCTGCCAGCGAGTGGTTTGAGTTTTTGTATTTGGCAGTCGGCCATTTGGTTGAAAGAAAGAATTGTTTTAATAAATTTTGGAGAAATTAATAGAATTGGTCAGGTTCTGTTCGGTTGTGTTCGGACATAATTTGATTTGTTTTTTTGTGAAGTGTTTTTCCATCCTGGGGATTACAAGTTATTTCTTGGATTTTGTTTGGCCGTTCCTTTTCCTTTCTTCCTCACCCATTTTTTTTGTTTGTGTCGTAACGCATCTGAGCCAAGTGGTTGCTGGACATCGATTTTATCGAAGTCCAGCTGGTGAATTGATTCTGCAAAGAATCCTGCGAGGGATTTCAGACAGGTCGGTCTGGCCCCGCAAATCAATTGCGTTTAAAAACATATAATAATTAATTTTTTTTTATTTAAAATAAATAATTTATTTTTTTTATTTAAATTCTTTATTTAAAGATTTATTTAAATCTTTTTTGTGTTGTTTTTTGTTTGATTGATTTTTTTTATAATTTACTAATTGTTCTTTTATTTATTTAGCTTTTTTTGTGGATCTCTCGGAGTTGTACCGGCGTGCAGATTTGGCGGAGGTAGCGAACCATTTCGGGTTTTTTGTTGTTGGTGAGTCCGTTCCTTTTTTTTTGTGCAACATTTGTAACCATTGTTTTTAATACAAGTTTTTTAAAAATTCTTTTCAAAATTTTTTTTTGATTTATGTGTCGCACCAGTTTTCTTTTTTTTGATTTGGTGGTGTCGTCCTCCTTGAACTGTTTTTTTTAATAATTGGTAAGTTACCAATTTTTACTATTAGTCAGAATTAAAAAAAACCTTCAAATATTAGGGGTTTTCACGATCCCTGTGTAACGGAGTAAAAAAGTAAAGTGTCAAATTTTGAATTTCTTTTTTCAATGCATTTTGTTGCCAGAAAATTTTTTTATTTTACACTTTACTCTTTTACTTTGTTACACAGGGCCTCGTGAAAACCCCTATTATGTTTGTTTTGCATCTTTCGTCACATTGCATTCAAAAAGTTACAAAAATTCTTAAATGCTAGGATCAAAACAAGAAATTTAGTACCTATAATTTTTTTAACCGAAATATCAAAAACAATTTTGAATGTCTTTATCGAAAACAATTCAAATATGTATAAAAATTTTTCAATTTCTTGAGGAAGGATCGGAACATTAGCACCCAGAATCTAACATTTTGTATTATACCTTTTATCCGTTTGGAGCTTCAAATTTAAATTCATTAACACCTAAAGAAACCTAAGTAGTATATTTAAATTTTTTTTAATTTTTGAAAAAAATCGTTTTTTTAATTTTTTTTGTTTTATAAAAAAATATGTGGTGTAAAACCGAGGAGTTTGGGACTACCTGCAACTCTGTACTCTTTTTTACTCAAGAGAATCTGGTAACCCTATCTTTATTTCTAGTACGTTTTTTTAGTTAATTTGTTGTTTTCATTATCATTTTTATTATACATTTTTTTAATATTTTTTTTAAATTTTGATTTATTTGTTTTATTTTTTTAAATATTCTGCGTATAACACGCTGGTTCATTTCGTTAATTTTTATATTTTCTGAAAGTTTTTTTGTTTCTTGGGGTTTTTTTATTTCCGATTTTAGTTTTCTTTGTTTTTTAGTTCTTTTCAAGTTTTTTTAATTCTTTTCTAATTTTTTTTTGTCTGTCGGTCTGATTGTAATAATGGAGATTAATAGATTAAGCCAAGAGGAACTGGCATACGAGATGGAGGCTCGTAGGTTGCCTTCGATGAAAATCCAAGGCCATCACGACCACCCAAGGGGCTTAGTAGGGAGTCTGCGGTTGAGGGAGGGCGTGAGCCATCCACTTCGTTGGGTGAGGAAATGGTAGGTTTTAAAAAAATCGAAAATTTGTCTAAGTGGGGTTTGACTTTTACTGGGGAGAAGTCAGACATGTCCGTGCATGCATTTTTGCTTAGAGTGAACTAGCTGTGCGAGGCTCGGGCCGTTGGGGAGGCCCAGTTGTTTAGGGGAGCAGTGGAGCTTTTTTCTGGAAAAGCCCTGCTCTGGTTTAGGGATGACAGCAGGACGGTTTCAGGCTGGCAAGAGTTGGTTGCCGAGCTGAAACTCGAATTCCTGCCTCCCAATTATGACGACATTTTGATGTCGGAGATTAGGCGACGGACTCAGGCTGGGACTGAGTTCATAGGAATTTATGTAGCGGCGATGAGAGGGTTGTTCGGTCGTCTGTCTGATCCTTTGTCAGAGAGGCGTATGCTGGGTCTGGTGATCGCGAACCTGTTTCCTTGGGTGGGAAGCTGGAGGCTGTGCGAGCGAATGTGGAGAATACAGGCTCCTCCCCAGGGTTCCTTTAGGTGCTTCAATTGTAAGTGGTTTGGGCATGTTTTGAATAACTGCCCTAGGGAGATTTATTGAGATTTATTTATTTACGTCCGTCCGAAATTTGTTCTCTTTAGATGTTAAAATTTTTGGAGTGCGTATGTTAGGGCTTTTAGATTCCATCAGGACGATTCTTGGTGGGCCGGGCACGTTTGGCACGTTGAAGTCCTGGGGGTTGAGTTTGGTAGCGTCTGCGGTCAGCAAGGTTGCGCTTGCTGATGGTGAACAAGTTCCGCTTAGCGGGGTAGTTTCGGTCCCTTTCGAGGTAGAGGGCAAGTCGGTCCTCGTTGAATGCCTCGTAATACCGGATTTGCCCCAATCATTGATTCTTGGAGTAGACTTTTGGTCTAAGGCCGGTGTAGTGCCAGATTTGGCCAAGAATCAATGGAGGTTTTCCGACCAAGTTGAGGTCTCGTCAATAGCGGCGGTAGTTAATAGGTCTTCGTTGTCAACTAGGGAAAAATCGGTTCTTGAAGAGTTAGTCGTTGAAGTTTTTAGAGCTATGCCTGAGGGACTTGGTTGTACACATTTGGTCGAACATCGGATTCGTATAAAGCCAAATGTGCAACCAGTCAATCAGCGATACTATCTGGCATCGCCCGCTATTCAGAGGCGCATAGATGAAGAGATAGAAGATATGTTAGATAAGGGTGTGATTGAGATTTCTCACAGCCCTTGGGCATCACCGGTTGTGATGATTAGGAAAAAAGATGAAAGTTATAGGTTTTGCGTGGATTATAGGACATTAAATAAAAATACGGATCGTGATAGTTACCCCCTCCCTTATATTTCAGCTACTGTAGATAAGCTAAAGGACGCCAAATATCTCTCTAGATTGGATATAAAATCCGCTTATTGGCAGATCCCAGTAGAGAAGGAGTCTAGGGTAGGGGGCTCTACCAGTTCAAGAGCATTCCTTATGGCCTGCACAATGCGCCTGCAACTTGGCAGAGATTTATAGATGAGGTCCTTGGGGCTGACTTGGAACCCCATGTTTTCGTGTATTTGGACGATATTATTATTGTTACAAATACATTTGACAAGCATGTTGAGGTTCTGAAGGAGGTCCTGAGGAGGATTTGTTCGGCAGGGCTTAGATTGAATAGGGAAAAATGTAATTTTTGTCTTTCTTCGCTACGGTATCTAGGTTATGTTGTTGATCGACAGGTTGAGGGCTTGCATCCAAAAATGTAAGGGAAGTCCGGACGTTTGTTCATCTGATGCTTCCGATTTTGGAATAGGTGCCGTTTTGACACAGCAGTTTGATGAAGGGGAGAAGGTCATTTCATATTTGAGCAGGTCGTTGAGTAGGTGCGAGAGGAATTATTCCACTACCGAGAAGGAGTGTGGGCAGTTGAGAAGTTGAGGCCATACATCGAAGGGATCAGGTTCACAGTGGTGACCGACCATTATTCGTTGGTATGGCTCAACAATTTGAAAGATCCTTGCGGTAGGTTGGCTAGGTGGGCTTTAAAGCTCCGGCAGTATGATTATGAAATCATTCATCGGAAAGGGAAAGATCATGTTGTGCCCGACATGCTTTCCAGAAGTGTCTCAGTCGTAGTGGAGGTAGATGGCTTGAGAGCATGGTTCGGAAAGTGGAGGATAAACCACTCGATTACCCAGCTTGGAGAATTGAAAATGGGGTGTTATATAAACACCTAGAGGCAGGGCCAAATAGTTTGTTTAGCGCTGGGTACGAGTGGAAGAGAGTTGTAGGCAAAAGTGATAGGAGTAAAATTTTATTCGAGTGGCGCGATAACCCATTATCGGGGCACATGGGCGTTAGGAAAACATACGCAAGGGTAGTTGAGAAATATTATTGGCCAAAAATGAAGGCAGAGATAGCTAGATATATTTCACATATAGGTGTGGGTAAAGCCCCAACCGCGAATACTGGCTTCTGCGTTAGGTCGCGCTTATGTGTGGGGGGAGAGCAGAAAATGGAAAGTGAGCGTCATAGACGCTTACATATTCTGATTCTTTCAGTTCTTTTTGGACAGACGGACGAGTACAAGAGTTTTCGTGATCTGCAATTTAATTTTTCGTGGTTTAATTTCTTTTAAATTAATTTTGTTTTGGTTTTATTACCAGTGATTTTAATTTTTGATAATTGTATTTGGAATTGTGATTTTTGGTGGCGGCTGGTGAACCAACGTTGGATCTTGACTGGAGAATAATTCCTCAAAGGGAGTATTTTTCCGTGCTGGCCGTGTTTTCTGCCAGCGAGTGGTTTGAGTTTTTGTATTTGGCAGTCGGCCATTTGGTTGAAAGAAAGAATTGTTTTAATAAATTTTGGAGAAATTAATAGAATTGGTCAGGTTGTGTTCGGTTGTGTTCGGACATAATTTGATTTGTTTTTTTGTGAAGTGTTTTTCCATCCTGGGGATTACAAGTTATTTCTTGGATTTTGTTTGGCCGTTCCTTTTCCTTTCTTCCTCACCCATTTTTTTTGTTTGTGTCGTAACGCATCTGAGCCAAGTGGTTGCTGGACATCGATTTTATCGAAGTCCAGCTGGTGAATTGATTCTGCAAAGAATCGTGCGAGGGATTTCAGACAGGTGTATAAAAAATGTATTTTGGTAATTTGTCGTTTTGTGTAAATTTTGAAAAGGGTTCCGTTTGTGTCCGGTATTATTTCCTTTGGTCGGGAAAGGTTCAGTTTCTTTTTATATATATAAATATATATATACTTATATATATATCGCGGCAGTTTCGGTGTAGGTTTTTAAAAAGTTTATTTATCGAGTTTTCACGCGTTCGAGTTGTTCGTTCGGCCGGGGATACCGTACCGCGAGGGTCGGCCCCAATCCCACGCGTCGCGATTGAGCTACCGGGAAATTGGGGATTTTAATTATCGCGTGGGAATTTTTGGAATTTAGTTTTTTTTAAGTTTAGATAAAAATAGCGCGATACTTTGTCGCGAATTCAAACAAATCATATACATGCATATAAGAAAACAGCAGCAGGAGGGATGAAAATCGCCAACAACTACCTGCGCCGCCAATCATAGTAAAAAAAGCCAACGGCAAAAAATTGCAAGATGAATAAAAAAAAGAATCAAAACAAACGAATCAAGATCTAGTCAAAGAAAACGATCGAAATAAGAAAAGGGACAAAAACACAAATGTTAAGAAAAGCAAAAACAAAAGCGAACCAACAACAAAAACATTTCTAACAGACTACAAAAAATTAACTTTTCCAGCGTTTTTAGCGTTTTACGAGCGCATCTTCTCCGAAGGAACGGTGGAAAAGCCGACGGCAAAACACAACATTCAACATTACAACAAAAATTCAAGGTACGTGTAGTTTGTATAAAAGCATAGTTTTTTTTGTATGTGCAAAAAAAAGAGCAATTCTTCCGACACTTAGTCGAGAAATACAAGAACAATAACACTTACAAATTCTTCTCTGCATCAATTGGTTCACTTTCGTGGAACGTCCGGAAAGCCACAAAAGAAAGACCCAAAGCACCCTATGAGAAATAAATTACCACAAAGTGAACAAAAGCAGAATAAAATACAAAAACGACACAATACTCCGATTGTGCATCGTCCATAATTCGTTAAAATCTGACCTTAACATAGCAAAGTAGATTTAAATCGTTTTTAAATCTATTAAAATTCTATAATTTTCAATTAAAAAATAACTTTTACTTTAAAGTTGGAAAAGTTGTTGGCAACCCTTATTGCCTATTCATATAATTCGTTAAAATCTGACCTTAACATAGCAAAGTAGATTTAAATCGTTTTTAAATCTATTAAAATTCTATAATTTTCAATTAAAAAATAACTTTTACTTTAAAGTTGGAAAATTTGTTGGCAACCCTTATTGCCTCTTCACGTTGTAATACGATCCAAACCAAAAACCAAAAACTTTTGGCTCTCAGCCCTCCTTCCATTACCTACTTTGACAGTTTTATCTCTTCTTTGTGTTTTTTGGTTTTTAGTTTTGTTTTAAATAAAGCATAAATTATAAACATTAACAACATAAATTCTAAATAAATAAAATCAAAATAGTGCAGAAATTAGAAATTAAGTGAGACAATCAGCATATACATAAAAGCTAAGTTTTGTGCATACTAGTTTTTGGTATTCAAAATTGTGCACTTTTGGTTTATTTGTGCTCCCTTTCAATGCGCTCCTTTTGAATTACTTTGCCACCATAGCTTGGCCAATAATTTTTTGTTTATTTTGCTTCTGCCAGTTAAGTGATTGAATTATTTATTATTCACTACTTTAGTGTGTAATTATTTTCATCGGTTAATTGAACCGAACTTTTTCATATGTGCAACTAAGTGCAATTAAACGGCCTTTCGGAAAATATTCAGATTTTATTATCTTCTGAATCTTTTCTAACATTCTGTGCACACGGCCCTATTTTACAAAACCCACCTTGGGTAAATATCAAATTGGAATTGATTTTCAATAACTTTTTAATTCTTGCTGCTGACCAATTGGTCGAATTTGAAACCGCTTTTGCGAACTTACCGTCACCAACACACACCCAAGAAAATTTGAGCACTCAAAGTGAAAAAATAAAATCACTTTGGGCTGCAGTTAAGGCTTCATATCAGCCATGTTAGCCAACCATGTTCAAGGTGAGGGCCCGGATGTCAACGCGGACATCGCTTTCGTCAAGTCCAAATACAAGCGTTCTTATTACAGCTTTGGAAAGTGTTTGGCAACAATTAACGAACTACTGCACCATAGTGCCAGTACACATTCTTTGACTTTTCAGTCTTCCACCAAAGATTCCACAACAATTAATACTTATAACACCAATGTGTCATCGAATCTTTGTGGACTTTGTCCTCGCCGACAGCATTCGTTGCGCACCTGTCAGCGTTTTCTGACCATGAGTGTCGCCGATCGTAATTTAAATATAAATCGCCTTAAATATTGCATCAATTGTTTAAGCAAAAATCATCAGGTTGCAGGTTGTAAGAGCACTTCTGTTTGCTCCAGCTATCAGAAGCGTCATCATACGCTTCTACATAGAGATGTGCCTGCTCCGCAGCCATCACCCAGTGAGCATTTTCCTTTAGGGCCCCGTCCTATAGAAAATAATGTTTCACAATTTCAGCCTTCAACCAAGGAAACTTTTCCTTTAAGCCCCGCCCTATTGAACATATTCTTTATCCATGTGCACAATCTTTAGTCAATGGAACTTTTCCTTCAGGGTTACGCCCTATCGAAATTAATGATTTGCAATCAACTTTCCCATTCTACGATGGAAGTTTTCCTCCAGGGTCCCGCCTTTCTGGAAACTGTCATCGACAAACACTTCACGAATCAATACAGTCCACTTCTCTCCAAGCTGAGCCAATTCTTGGTCTTCAGAAATGCTTCACTTTTAGCGCTACTTATGTACTCTTCGGTGCAGGCGATGTGAACATTTGCCACTTGGACACCGTCTACTCAGCAACTGCGCTGATAGACTCTGCGTCAGAAACTAGGTTTATTTCTGATCGCACGAGGAAGTTATTGAAACTTCCTTCGATACCGACTGAATCAAGAATTATAGAGAGTATTCAATGTGGTACTGCTACTCCTAGCAAGCAGTGTTGCATTACTCTCGATTCTCCTATCGATTCGCAGAGAAAAAGCGAGGCAGCGACCCTCGTACTACCATCCAATTTTCCAAAATTTACAATTGCATCACTTCGTGATCATCAAAGGCCATACAATGCATTGGCATATACCTCTTACTGGCAAAGCTCGCCGATGTATATCCCTATCGGCGTCGCTTTTCATCGAAACCTTTTATTAGATAAAATTCAATGTGATATTTTTAGTCAAATTTCCCGTAAATTACATAAGAAAAAGTTTATGACTGCTTTGACTAAGTTTTTTGACAACCGTTTCGTTAATTCTACCCAGCGTGACCAATTAAAATTTTACGACATAGCTTTTGTTATTAAATCGAAATTTCAATTAGATATTCGACATAACTCTTTACGCAATTTAGCACCTAGACTTTTTCTGCAACATAACTTCAATACACATTTGGAATTAAAAATACATAATCTGGTATTAATGCTACGCTTATTATATCGCCGCGCTCGTGTTCGGTTTCGACGTGTATTCGAAGACTGTGCTGGTTGGATTTATTTTGAAATCCTGAGGTTCCTTTTTACCCAAGCACAGCCTTCGGCAGGGTCCTTTCTGGCTCAGATCTTGCATGAGAGATCCGGGGTCCCTTAGGACCCACGTCGTGTGAAACATCCGTTGCGGCCCCTATTCGGCCCTCGCTACCTCTTTAGGGATAATTCTACGAATAAATTACCTTTTCTAAATAAATAAACTTTTAAAATTAAGTAATTAAAATATTTTTTTTTATGCTCAATGTCACTATGCTTTTATACCATACAAACTACATGTACTAATCTACAATTTTTTGCAGCGTTAGTTACTACAAGGTGGGCGGAATGTTTACGCCAAAACACCCTGTTTGCCTCCCTGTATACGGAATTGTACGGCAACCAACTTTATACCATTAAACCTACTGGAACACCGCTTAACATTCTGTTAAGCTGTGTCCCAAAACTGGTTTAATTCAATATGAAGGCCTTCTGCCATTTCCGTAACTTTAACTTCCTTCTTCTTGTATCAGCATCGAACGAGTCAGCCACGTATCTTTTTTTTACGCTCCTGCAACATCCCGTGCTGCAAAGCTTTTTATTTACATAAGCTTACTCTTGTATCCTACGACATCCGTCGCAAGTAAGCAACCTTTGTGCTCCTTTTTAATAAAACATACTTAAAAATCTACATCCTACACATATATACATATATATATATATCCTCAAATCTGCGGCGAGTTTTTTCATACACTTCCACATGAGCTAGAGAGCTGAAATTTGGAACACTGATAGAACTCCGGTGACAATGCATTCTATTAAATTTTGGGGTCCATCAGAGGCGTAGGGGGCCGCGGGGAGACTCAAACCTTTTTTTTTTGAACATGGCATAACTTCTAATTCCTTCAAGCTACATTGATGAAATTTGGTAGGTGAGTTCTTATTTTTTGTACCCTTTATAAAAGGGGATGTGGGGGCAAAGGGGAGCGGGATGGAGCCAATTTAAAGTTCTAACTCTCGTATTTTGTAAGCTACAAGGCTGAAATTTTTTACTTAGGTTCGCATTTGGAAAAAAGAGTAAAAAAGGAGAAAAAAAGGGGAAAAAGGGGGGGAGAAAAAAAATTTTTTTTTACAAAAAAAATAATAAAAAACAAGTTTTTTTTAATATAACCCTTTAACCGACTAAAAAGCTGAAAATAAATTTCCTTGAAATTAATTTCAGCAATTTCGATTTAAAATTAAGGGTTTTTGGCGACTTCAAAATCTGCAATGATATTAGGAATAAAGTAGCCAAAAACCCTTAATTTCAAATCGAAATTGCTGAAATTAATTTCAAGGAAATTTATTTTCAGCTTTTTAGTCGGTTAAAGGGTTATATTTTAAAAAACTTGTTTTTTACTCTTTTTTTATTTCTCTTTTATATCGTTTGGCCACTTTACGAGTGAGCCAAACACTTATATTTATGCAAAAATGAATTTCAAAATGCGAAAATGAGCAAGTCATATGCAAGTTAAAGTATGTTTTCTCAGTTGGAAATGCCAACTGTCATATTTCGATTTAATTCTTTAAATGCAGATACAAAATAATTCCGCTCTCATAAGAAAACCTCTGTAAAAAGCACGAAGCGGGAAACTAGAGACCGACCGAAACAGCTTTTTTCAATTTCGGCCGAAACCGAAATGGCCGAAACTTAAATCAAGCCGAAACCGAAAAAAAAACAATAAAAAATATTATAAAGTAGTACATAATTAAGCGTTTCAGTAGTCTGTAATCGATCAATTTAAGTTCAGATCATGAATTAGACGAATTTAGAAGCAAACTATCCGGCAATGTTAAATAAAAATTCAGATTAGTAACTATCAATACTTATATTTGGGAGGGATTATGGGACATAACGTCTCTTGCCACTTCACTTTTGCCAAAAAGTCAACTTTGAAATTTTACAAACCGCTTTCATTTACTCGCTCCTTTAATTCTGTGCTAAGTAGAGATTTCCAGTTACATTTATAAAATACGCTTAATTTTGTAAAAATATCTTATTGCAATTTACAGAATAGTTTATACATTCGATGTTGTTCAATTTATTCGGCATATGGGTGAATGGCATCACTGCATTGATATTGATTAAAAAATGCTTGATAAGATATCAGAGTTGCAATTATTTACTTTAAAAACACTGAACAACAGCAGAAAAGCTCAAGAGTGTTGATCTTGTATAATTAAACCACGCTACCAAAATTTGGAGTTGATAGTTAAAAAATTACGGCAGTTGTCGTGCGAAATGACGGACAGACAGACGGACATCGCTATATCGACTCAGGAGGATGCTGACCAAGAATATATATGCTTCTACATACCGGAAATGTCTCCTTATGGGCGTTAGAAAAGGTGTGACAAAAGCAATATATCCTTGGATAGTAGTGTGCACAGTGTAACTATATTTTTTTCACCAAAATCTGTAATTTCCAAGAAAAATGTCTTTTTTTTCCAAAAAAAAAAATCTGTTGTATGAAATTGTTTTTAAATTTAGTCCAATTAGTAAAGATTATTTACATACAGTAATGTCCAGGTAATTAGTACAGCTTTCTTTTATAATTCTTATTGGCTTCCGAAATTTTAAGAATTTTAACTTCAGTGAAAACATCATATTTAAAAATTTAACTGCTTTTCAATCTTTATTCCTGGGATAAAAATTTCTAATGGAAAAATTTGCGGTATTAAAAAAAAACAATTTGCAAAAGTAATTCTGGTTTTAAAAATGCTCATAATATACCGACTAGAATTTAAAAAAAGATAACGCACTTGTCAGCATAAAAATTGGGGATACAATAAGAAGAAAACGGCGCTAGTCAAATTTTTACTAAATTTCAAAATGGCTGAAAAAAAATGTAGATTTCAAGTGGAAAGATGTATTTTCTCTTGCAGTTATATGCAAAAAGATCTTCAGTTACTCAAAAATATATTTTTTGTCGAGATAAGAACACATTTTAAGAAAAAACAAAGTTTTTTTTTTTTTTTTTAAATTAATTTTTATTTATTGGATCTCCTAAAACTTAGAACTAACAATAATTTTTAACGGTACAAATTTCACATTATAATTTACTAGTTGACCTAATCCAACGATTTGGACAACCTATGTAGTTATCGTTCATAGGGGCGTCATCAAGGCGATGTTGACATCGATGGATGTTGGCATCGTCCGGATGGCGTCATATGCGGTATGTTGGAGTTGCTGAGGGTTACAAGGCGATCTATTCAAAAGCTATAGAATAGTTACGCTTTAGACGTAGGGGTCGGGTGGGTATAAACAAATTTCTAGCTAGAATATTTGGATGCATCTTAAGCTTATCTTTGTACTTTGATGTACGCTTAGGGATCTCATCGGGAATTGTCGGTATTTGTAAATCTCGATGGATTTGTGCATTTCTTATAAACCATGGAGCTGCAACGATTTGACGCAGAACTTTCGACTGCATTCTTTGTAGTTTCTCAACATTTGATGGAGATGCTGTTCCCCAAAGCTCAATCCCACATGTCCATATGGGTTTAATTACGCTTTTATATAAAAGGATTTTCTACTTGGTGTTGAGTTTTGATTGTTTCGAAAGGAGCCAATTTAGTTCGATTTTTTTTAATTTGATTTGTGTATTTTTAGCTTTGATGTGCCTTTTCCAAGTGAGCCTGCGATCGAATTGCATACCAAGGTATTTGGTTTCACGACACTTTGGTATTACACTACCATTTATTTTAAGGGTGGGGCAAGTATGTTTCCTTAGTGTGAAGGTTAGATGAGCGCTCTTAGACTCATTGACTTTAATTCTCCGGTGAGCTAACCAATTTTGCAAAGTGATTAAATGCTGTTGCACGTGTTGTGATGCCATTTTGGGGTCTGAGTGTGAGCACAATATTGCAGTGTCGTCGGCAAATGTTGAAATGAGGGTCTGATCATTTTTTTTTTTTTTAATTTTTATTCCAGCGGTCCCACTAACCCGCCCAACCGACTGAGGGGCACATCCGCATGACGCACGGATTTGGTGACCGAACAGCCGTAATCCGGATTACGCTGTGTAACCGATCGCGGGTAAACATATTTGGAAATTCGTTTCAGCTACAGATTAAAATCATCAGCTGATAAAACGCATATTAATAAAACGCGAATTAGGTTATGAATACAAGAGAGAATTCTTCCAAACATAACATAATATAAGATTAACGTGATAATAAACAATAGAATCAAAAGAAAATATTATGAAGCATCAGAATTCATGCGACGAATATGAATTTGATCAAATATAATTTTTGTCTACTTTACGATATTAGACTTAACAAAAATACAAAGACAAAACAATCCAAACAGTTAATTTACGCGACAAAGATTACAAATATTAATTTTAGTATTTTATTTTTTTATACGAAATATAAAAAATCAAATACAAATAGAACAGTTAAGTAAACAGTAACGGAACGAATTTGAATTCAGCTAAAAATTTTGTTTTATTTGTATACAATATACAGTAAAAAACAAAATTCTGCTGAAATATAAATATAAAATACAACAAAAATACAACACTTTCAAAAAATCGACAATGCCGATCTTTGTCGAGTTTGGCAACCCTGTCATTTCGTTAGACCCTAAGCGGTCCAAAAACTCAAAGAGCAACAAAGGCTTAAGTGTGATCAAGTGCATTTAAAATAAAAGTTTTAGTTTTATTAAGTGAATCTGACAGGTCAAAGACAGAATACAGGCTATTAAAATCGCTACAAATACAACGAAAAGGTTCATTCTGCACGTAATTAGAATGGCACATACTTAATATCAAAGGAATGAAAGATCTGGAACGACGGGTTGGGATATTATAATCAATTTCTTGAAGCAAAAATGTAGAATTCAGAGAGCCATTTATCAATTTAATCAAAAATGTTACATTAAGCATCGTTCTTCTATTTTTTAGAGTAGGGATGTCCAAGAGTTTTAAACGATTTTCGTATGGAGGTAGGTTCTGATTCGGATTCCAGCGAAGGTTTCTTAAAGCAAATAATAAAAATTGTTTTTGAACCGATTCAATTCTATCAGAGTGGCAGTTGTATTGTGGATTCCACAAGACTGATGCATATTCCAAAATTGGTCTTACAAGTGATATGTAAAGACTTTTGGTAACGAATGGGTCATTAAATTCTTTTGACCATCTTTTAATGAAACCTAGAACACCCCTCGCCTTATTCACACATAAGTCAATATGTAGATGAAAGCGAAGTTTTGGATCCATAGTAACACCCAGGTCCACAAAAGTAAAAACTTTTTCTAGATTACAGTTATTTATATGATACAGCGATGAAAGTTGGTGTCTTCTAGCAAATGTCATATATTTACATTTTTTCAGGTTCAGTTCCATTAAGTTATTATCACACCAGATAGCTATACTGGTCAGATCTGATTGTAACAACTTATGTTGATCTAAGATGTCATAGGATAGAAACAATTTAACGTCATCAGCATACAACAGTACATTCGAATGTTTAATGACAGAAGGAAGGTCATTTATAAAAAGATTAAACAGAATAGGACCTAAGTGACTTCCTTGAGGAACTCCAGAGGTGACATCTATAGTTTTTGATGTTGATGATTCGAATAACACCTGTTGCTTCCGATATGTCAGATACGATTCTACCCATTTTAAAAGAAGATCTGGGAATCCGTATCTTTTAAGCTTTTCAATCAACAGATAATGATTAACTTTATCAAAAGCTTTACTAAAATCAGTATATATGACATCTGTTTGAAGATTCTTTGAAAATCCCTTTATTGTTGATGTAGAAAATTCCAATAAATTTGTAGATGTTAATCTACCTCTCAGAAAACCATGCTGTGAAGGAGATATTAATGTTGTGACCGAGTGAACCAATTGTTTTGTGACAACTTGTTCAAATAACTTGGGTATTGTGCTAAGTTTAGCAATACCTCTATAGTTAGATACGAATGATTTGGTTCTTTTATAAAGAGGAATAATGTATGACTTTTTCCATGAATTCGGAAAATAACCTCTTTCAATAGAGGCATTAAATATATTTGAAAGTGGAATGTATAAATTTTCTGCACAAACTTTCAAAATACAGCTAGGAATATTATCTGCACCAGCACTATATGAATATTTCAACGATTTTAGGTGTTGTAAGACATCTTCAGATTCTATAACAGGATTGAGAATGGAATTATAAGTGGGGATGTTATATGGATATGATGTGTTGCCATAAGTATTATCAGAATATGTCGTTTTGAAGAAGTCAGCAAACATATTTGAAATCTCAGTAGGATTGTTGGACTCACGATCATTCCATTTCATTGTAGTTGGAAAACCAGTGTTTTTCCTTTTTGAATTTACAAAGTTATAAAAAGTTTTAGAATCGTATTTCATTTTGGATTTCAAATCGTTCAAATATTCATCATAGCATTTTTTATTAAGTACTTGATATTTATGTCTCAGAAGCGAATATTTTGAATAATCTTGAAGGTTTAAAGTTCTTTTATATGTTTTAAATGCCCGAGTTTTCGAAGTTTTTAGTTTCCTCAATTCTTTTGTAAACCATACAGCACCAAGTTCATTCGAATTCTTTTTAATGTTCTTTGGAACACAAATCTCGAAGATTTTGCTGGGCGTACAATTGAAAATTGATACACAGTCGTCAACATCTTCAAAGTTCATGTCCCAACTAGTTTCAGATAAGAGTTGGTTCATTTTAACAAAATTTGTATTCTTGAAGCAAAAAAATGACTTCAACGGTGTAGAAACTGGTTCTAAGTTGTTTTGAACAAATTCGAAAGATAATTCAAGTGTTGGGTGATGGTTATCTTCTGGACATGCAAAAGCATCACAGCGTTGCACTGAAAACTTCGAAGAGTCATCAACATAAATTAAATCCAAAATTCTACTATTCTTATTTTCAATCCCGTTTACTTGTTGTAAACTCATATCTGAAAATGAATCCAGAAAGTCATTTAAACAGTTACGAGAAGAATACGGAAGAAACTGGTTTGAATCGCCACAAAAATTCCAAGATATATTCGGTAAATTAAAGTCTCCAAAAAAAACAATGGAATCGGCAGGTTTAACATTTGAGTAAACCAATGATATAAGCGACACATGTCTTAGATAAACGGTAATATCGGAATTCGGTGGGATATACGAGCAAGTAACGAAAATATCGATTCTAAAAACTCGAATTCGTACACAAATAAATTCCAAGTCAGAGACAGGATTAGGAGAATAAAATGTAACTGGTGAAGCAAACATATCGGAAAAGAATGGAGTTGTCGGAGTTGAAATTGGCTTTGGGGCAGGTGGTAAAAAAACAGAAGTATTTTGTTTCGGAGCTGTTTCATCCAAACATTTATACTTCTGAAAGTTAATTTCGTACTCCTTCAGTTCAGTCCTTTGATACATCATTAAATCCCTTTCGGGCTTGACGTACCAATTTACAGATGCCCAGCTCTGTATCGCGGCTATCTTCGCAGGACCAACGAAGACCTTTTTTACCCTCGATCAGATCGACTACTCTACCAGTAAGGGATGCACATTTGACGTGATAAAAGATATCGCATAGCCAACAAGAGACCATGCGTTCGTTATCGACTTTAATGGCACACTAACGAAAAGAGCAAGTCACATTTAAATGCAAAATTTATAAAAAATAAAATACAAAAAGTGTAAAAAAGTGTAAATTGTAACGAGACAAAATGTGGACTGGGTAAAGGCACTTTCAAATTATATTAAAACAAGTGCCTGAAAGTATGCTCTGAAAATATGAGAATGTGGAATCTATATAAAGCTGGTGACACAAGAAATGTCAAAGTGGACAGTATAAGCAAAAACAAAAAAAAATTTGCAATTTTTGTTGTTGTGATACTTAGCTGACAGGAATTCACGGAAATATAGCACAAAACTTTGTTATTTGCACAAAACTTATTGCACTTAGCCAGAATTTAATTTATTTAATTTATTTAAAAGGTTTTCAAAAAAATTAACGCGGTTTAACTATTTAAAAATATTTATTCAAATCGCAGAAAAAAATTCACTTATGAACAAGTTGAACAGGGTTGCCGAACTTTTTCATAAATGGGCATATCAGCTGTATAGAGTATATACAGCAGGGGTCCGAGGACGCTGCCTTGGGGTACACCGGCAAGAATATCAAATCTACGAGAAAGGAAACTTTTATGTTTAACTACAAATTTTCTGTGGGTCAAGTAGTTGTCAAGCAAAATGTGCATGCTTGCGGGTAATAGTTCCTGTAGTTTGGATATCAATCCTCTATGCCATACCTTATCAAAGGCTTGGGTGATGTCGAGGAATACTGCTGAGCAGTATTGCTTTTTCTCGAATGTTTTTTTGATCAATTCAACAATGCGATGAACCTGTTCAATTGTGCCATGCTTTTCTCTAAATCCGAATTGGTGATTGGGTAATTCACCTTTAGCGAGTATTGTGGGTAACATAATTTTTATCAGAATTTTCTCAAAAAGTTTTGATAGGGTAGAGAGTAAGCTTATTGGGCGATATAAACTCAAGTTTGTAGGGTCTTTTCCCGGTTTTGGGATCATCGTGATCTGCGACAGCTTCCAGTCAGTTGGGTAGTGACCTATTCTTAATATAGCATTATATATATGCAATAAGTGAGTAACAGCAATTGATGGCAGCTCTTTCACCATTTTAGCCGTTATTAAGTCATGTCCTGGAGCTTTTTTTGGGTTAAACTTGGCAATATCATCCATAAATGCTTTTCTTCTGATGAGTAGTGGGTTTAGGGTTGCCACTTGCAAAATAAGCTTCGTCTGGATTTTGAAAAAAATTATCTGGATTTTTCCGATTTCAACTGGACATTTAAAGAAAAAGTCGGAAAATTATTTGAATTACAATGGCATACTTTGTGAGAAATAGTAAATTAATAGCAATAGCAATATTCAAGATATATATTCTCAGTGGGCATTTTCACGGTACATGTACCACTTTTTGATACAATATGTATACACATTTAGACAAAATTGTACAAAATATGTACTACTTGTTGCATAAATAGGAAAATTTATACTAAAAATACATACATTTTTTGGACCAAAATGCAATTCTATACATTATGATAATCAAAATATACCGAAAAGTTAGTTGTTTTTACCTTTGGTTACCTCCCATTTACATGCAACAAAAATTGTAACTTTGTCATGCGCCAGAATAGACCTGTAAATTTGATGTTAAAAGCTTTACAACTTTAGTTCAAAAACAATACAATTCTAACCTTTCTGTTTATAAGTATGTGGAATTTTTTACAGTCTTCATTATAGTTTAGTTTTATAATTCTGTACTCAAAAGCAAGAACACTTTTTAAAAAAAATTTAACGTGGATTGGTTTTAGAAGATTCTTCATAAAATTTGTAGAATGCCGTATACAGTATAATTCAATTCATGCTCAAGTTCTTAAGATAATACTGCAATTGACAGAATTAGTTCACATTTCATTGGATAAACCATCATTATATTTCTTTCCTTAGTGCAAATGTAGATGGCTAAAAACTCTTTCGAAGTAATTGAAAAAATATAATTATTAGACCGAAAACTTTATCTCTTTAATAAAAACGAAAATGCTATTTTCTGAAAAATATCAGTGAAAATTTTATCTGGACAAATTATTGAAAAACTGGACTCTGGACAAAAGATAAAAAATCTGGACAATCCAGACGAATCCAGACCGTGTGGCAACCCTAAGTGGGTTATAGTTTGGCCTGGTTGCGAGCTGTGGTAGCGGGTAATTTGCAGTTGGGGGGTTAGGAGTAAATACATTTTGTAGGTGACTTGCAAAAGCAGTGCCTTTTTCGGCATCACTTCTCGCCCAGTCTCCGTTGGGTAAACGAATTGGCGATTCTGCAATAATGGGTCGTTTTAAATTTGTTCTGGCACGCCAAAGTGAGTAATTTGTTGAGCTCGTCGGCGTAAGCTTTTCCATGAATTGATGCAGATAATTCTCGTTTTTCGCCCTCAGTTCATTTTGTAGTTTTCGTGTAATGAGGGTCAGCTTTTTTTCAGATAGGGTGATCTGAACTTTTGCCAATCACGCCTTATTGATCTCTTTTCTGTTAAGAGCGCAGCTATGTTTTGTGGCACAAATTCCTTTTTTTGAAGGGGTAAAGAAGGGGTAAAGTTACGCACTGCCGCATTCAGTTGCTCCCCAGTTTCCAGTGACACATGTAGGGTAATGTGTGAACTTATATATTTTCTGAATTTAAGCCAATTCGTATGGATACTGGTGAGTTTGTCGGGTGGGTGGACTTCTGAATTTGGCGCATATTTTACTGTAATAATAGTGGGTGTGTGGTCAGACGAGAGTTCCACTGAAGACTCAATGGTTAGTTGAGTTCGTTTAAGGGTCTTGATTACTGCAAAATCAATACCGTCTGGAATTTTGCGTCTGTCTGATGGCCAGTATGTTGGCGTGCCTGACGAAACCACATCAAGGCCGAGTCTGCTGGTAGTATTCCATAGTAATCTTCCTTTTGGGCGAAATCAGACGAGAGCCCCAATAAGTGTGTTTGGCATTAAAATCTCCAGCTACGAGAAATTTTTGGCCAAGGGTTTCCAAAAATGTCTGAAACTGCTGTTCAGTTATTTTGGAGCTGGGTGAATTGTCGGATTAACAATATCGGTAAATTGCCGATATTGTTAATCCTTTTATGTATTCATCAAGGCATATGCTGGTGGCTTGCAAATACTCGGGGCAAAATTCATGTAAAACATAGTGTTTGATTCTGTTTTTAATTAGAATCGCTGATCTGCCTCGAGCTTTACCACCTGGGTATTTAGTGTCGTACAACTTGTATCCGGGTATATTAAAAATGTGTTTTTGGGTCAAATGGGTCTCTGAAATTAGCATTACATCTATACAGTATGAATTGAAGAATTGTATAAGTTCCAATTTATGTTGGCATAAGCCACTCGCGTTCCAGAAGGATATTTTTATCGCATTCATGGTTTATTATTTATAAGGGTCTGGATTAGCATGTTTTGATTGCGTAACATCTCTTGCATCATAGTTTGCATGCCGTTCATAAACTGCGACATGTTTTGCATAAACATCTGGAGTCAAATTTCTCAACAGAACAAATTTCTGTTGAGCGGGTTGAATAACTGGTGGGTCTTGGTTATTGCCTTTGAGTACATTTGCATATGAAAATGGTTGTTGTTGTGGTGCAGTCATAGCTCCATTCCCTTGGAGTGGTGGGTATGATTTCATCTGGACAATATTGGCTGGAGTAGGGTTTGACATCGTCGCAGTTGTTGCCCTGAAGGGCTTCGTTTGGGAAGAAACCTTACGGTTGGTTGGAGCGATTGAAAAGGTTTCGGTTTAGGTTTTAAAAGGTTTCTAGATGGCCCAATATTAGGAAATTTTATATCAATTCAATATAAATCAAGGGTGCTGAATCTAACTGTATTTACCGAATTTCCTTATCTAATCGCATTTTTAAACAAATTTCTGCTTAAATTTTTAGTTTTTATACCCTACACAACGTTTGAAACGTCCATAAGGACGCATGTCCGGTATGGATAAGTATATATATTCATGATCAGCATCGAAAGCAGATTTAGCCATATCCTCGTCTGTCTGTCACCATACAGGCTGGAATGTTTTTTTTTTGAGACATCGATGTGAAACTTTGGGTTTACGTTTTTATCTCCGAATTGAGATCAAGTTCGAGAATCAGCTAAATCGGACGAAAAAGGCTGCCATATAAAACTACGAAAAAATAGCTAAAATTTTCCAAGTCTTTTCAAAAACTATAAAAATGCCTGCGCAGGCGGTTTGGAAATTAATTTTGTCACAAATAATTGTATTTTTGAAAATATAGCGTTATTTATACAGCCTTTTTCCATAGCAATACAATAAATAACAAACACAAAAAGCCAGTTTCAAAACCAATTCGAATCAGTTTGAAAATAAACCTTTTGACTGTTTCCATAGTAGTCTAATAAATAACAAACAAAATAGTCATTTTCAGAACCATTTCAGTCAGACTTTTTGATTGTTTCCATAGCAATATAATAAATAACAAACAAAATCTACTGCGGTGAAATCGCTGCATGTGTGAGGCACTTTGCGTTTTCGAAGCTAGATTTTTTAAATATGGAAATGGTTCTGAAATTATATAGCGAATATCGCCTCTGTGTGCGCCAACCTTATAAAAAGATTTATTGAATATTTAAAAAAAATATTTCCTATATTTTAAAAATATATGAAATTAATAAATGAAATACGATGAATTTTCTCTTAGGAAAAAAAACTTCAAGTCAATTTTGTGTACGAAAAACTTTTGAAAACCTATTAAAAACCCGTAACCTTTTCAATTGGTTTTGGTTGAACCCATTCAATCGGTTACGACGAATCGGTTTCGGTTTAGGTGTCGCTCCCTAAAATGAATCGGTTTCATTCGGTTTCGGTTTCGGTTACGGTTTCGGTTGCCAACCCTGTTTTATAGACTACACATCTTCAATAATATGCATTGTAATTTTTACCACAGTTACTACAATGTCTAACGGCTGCATCGTTCCTAGATTTCGGGCATAATTGGGTCTGGTGCAAGTCGCCACAAATAACACAAACACTGGGAAGTGTACAATATTTTTTGTGTCGCCAAATTCCTGGAAATTTTGGCATTGTATTGGACCACGGCCTTTACGTGGCTCCTCAACACTGACTTTACGGTGTAATAAATACCGCAGATTATATATGGAGTGGGGTTCGCCTTTTTTTAGAGTCTTGGGGTCAAATTCGAGTTCAATGCGGAAGAGGGGTTGGGGTAACTTATCTCTGTTTTTTATGTTAGATACAGATCTGAAATTTTTGCTCTGTTAATGCGGATTTTAGTTCATCGCATTCGATGAACCATAAGGCCTTTGCTGCTTTTGAGCTGGTATGTGTAATAGCTCCTTTTGCACTTATCGAAATTATCAATAACTTTTAGAAAATCTACCTTATTTGAATTTTAGTTTCATGGATAGCGCCCTTGAGAATGGGCATCACATGAAATCTTGCTTGCTACAAGCTGTGTTATAAGATTGACAAGAGAATTTGAGTTTTTTTCTCTGAGATAAATTGGCGGCGGCTTCGACGTTTTGGGTTTAGGGTCTGAATTATCTTCTTCATACAATAAAGAATATCTAATTTGGCCAAGATTTACGGGCTGGATATTCGAGTTGGATTTAAAAATCTTAGGCGTATTGGTATTTTCTGGAGGGGTCTCTTGACGTTTTTGCATTGTAAGGTTTGGTTTTTGCAGGTAGCGGTGCATGCCTGTCTGCACTGCCGAACCTGCAGTAGTCTGCTCGAGAGAATTAATTTTATTGCCTTTTTTCGCTGACTGGGGCTTATGAACAGACTTTTGATTCTCTGTAAATTTATTGAGAGGGTCTGAGGGTATTAAGAGAATTTGCACTTGCCAAAGTCGATTTAGATGCTGCGGCTGCTGCCATTTCCGTTTTCTGCTGGGTGTAGGGTGTTAGGGTTTCGCATTGTTCTCGCCAAGGAACAGATGGTGATGCGAGAGAGCTTACGAAGAGCGCCTCTGCAGAGCGACTCTTCAAAATAGTGTTTTCAGCTAGAATAGCATTGTTAGCAGGAAACACAAGAGTGAGTTGCGATGCATTCCCAGAGAATGCAGAGGCTTTTAATTGCGACGCTTTCGCGGGTGCTTCAGCATTGTTAGTGTTTTCCGACAAACCGGTTTGTGAGATTGAATCAAGTGGCGGCGTTCTCATCATATTGATCACTTTTTAATTTTGTTTATTGATTATTTATTTGGCCTTTTACAGTCAGTTCCAAGACTAATGCGATATTGTTGGGCGCTTTTCCCGCGCACAGGTCCCGCACAAATTTCGATTTTTTGTGTGTTTTTATCACTTCAATTTTCGTAAATATTATGGAGCTAAATTTTTCACGTCCGCACATTCCATGAGAAGGAGAGTAAAAAAAACAGAGTATACTAGAATTTATTTGTAAAAATCTGTTAAATTTATAAAAAATCTGTAGTTTTGGGAGAAAATCTTAAAACCTGTAAAAAAAAAAGATAAATCTGCAAATATGGTAACACTGAGTGTGCAGAGTATAAAAATGGTTATAGAAAAATCGATTACATTTTTGAAATCAGCGGACCTAAAATACATTTAGGAACTTATATGGAGACAAATCACTGTGCGATGCCGTCTTCGATTTTTCTGCCGCACGTCATAATTTATTTTCGACTATTGTTATTATAATATAATATATATGTTTTAAAAAATAATATTTTGATGCAGTTGCAAAATAATTGTGCAATAAGCTCTTTTTAAATTTTTTTAAATGGTTTTTTGATTATTGATAAAAATGTATATTTTCGGCCTTGTTTTCGGCTGAAATTTCGAAATTTCAGCTGGAAACGAAATCTGTCCGAAAACAATATATTATTCGGCCGAATCCGGTACGGTCTGTACGAAAACAAACAAAATTTCCATAAAATATGCAGAAAAGCGAAATGGAATGACTAAAGGTGTTGATTTGAAAATAATTTCTATTAGCCGCACAATCACTCAAAACATTTTTTTTAGAAATATGATATTTCCCCAAAACGGAATTCCGCCGCAAATTCATACCGGTCTTAAAGCTTCGTTTCCCAGGAATGACCTTTATGTTGATTTGAAACCGATTTCTATTAGCCGCACAAGACGGGAAAAAGAAGCAACACTGATTTCCAAATTGGTTGATCTTTTTTCGAAGCTCAATAAATAAATTTTTAGAAGTTGATACGAATCACGGAAAATAATAGACGCGTGTGATCTTAATAGAAATCAAGTGCTTAATTTATTTCCAAACGTTTTAAAAAGAAATACAACTCAAAATCATGAATATGAAAGAAGGTCGTACTGCTCTTCGACAATATAAGAAAGCAATAACATAAGAAAGAATAAGACTGTACGGGACTTGGGTAACGTGTGGGAGGGGGCGTCCCTGGAATTAGTGGACAGAAGCCAGGTACCATCGATTCCGAAGGGTGAAGTGATTTTCCCCTGCAAGCTACCGACGGACATAACGCTACGACTTTTAAAGAGACAAAACAAGGACATACCGACAGACGACTGGAAGGTACTACAGGTTATTGAACCAACGGGACCAGAGGTAGAGCAGACCTTTATCCTCCAAATAAATAAGGAGGCTGAGGATCTGCTTTCCCCACGGTATGGCAAAATGGCCTGGGGGATGGGAAGTGTCTATATGCGACTTAAGAAACGTGACCCAAAAGACGAGGACAAATGTACGCTAGCGGTTGACGAAGTAGAGAGGGATCTAGAGTCTCTTGCTGAGGCAGCTGCAAAAGTCTCTCTAAACGTCTCTGAACCTTTCGATGGGACAGCAACCAACGACCACTCGTCGGATGAGTTGAATGTCACTGTCGTTCAAAACAACGCTTGTGTTGATGAGGTTCCTCCAAATCAACCTACATCACAGTAGTACGGCATCGGTCGTTCTACACAATACCCTTGATGAGGGGTCCTACGACGTGGCTCTCATCCAAGAACCCTGGGTCGACGCTGAAGGCGTGATCAAAGGTCTGGAGTCACACAAATTTAACCTATTTCAATCTCAGCATGAAGGTAAGAAGCGGAGAAGGGAGTAAGGACACCAACGAACGGGGTGAGTCACTCTTAAACTTTATAAATACTACAAATCTTAGCATAGGAAATCGCGGTTGTGAGCCGACATATATAGGACCAACCAGCGAAAATGTTTTAGATATAACTTTGCACTCAGAATCAAACTCCTTTGAAATGAAAACTGGCGTATATCTGATATAGCCTCTTTCTCAGTATGGAAGCTGGACTATGGACGAGCAGGACACAGTGGATGTACTCTTACAAACTCACTTCCCTGGTTGTCAAGATATTCCAGCTTCGCATCCAATTGCTGAAGCGGCTATAACCTCCGCAATTCCAGACATTTTTACTCTTGAGCGGATTAAATGGGCAATCCACTCGTTTAAGCCGTATAAATCTCCTGGTCCGGATGGGATTTTTCCAGCAATGTTACAAAATGTTGCGGGAATTATCACACCGTGGCTTTTATGTATTTTTAAAGGGTGTTTAAAACTTAATATGATACCTAACTCATGGAGCAATGCGATGGTAGTCTTTATACCGAAAGGTGGTAAGAGTAGTCACGTTAAGGCAAAAGATTATAGGCCAATTAGTTTAACATCTTTTCTTCTAAAAACTGTAGAACGCATTCAACACATCAGAGAGAAATTACCTCTGAATTTTCTCTCTCCGTCTCAACACGCATATCAGAAAGGTAAATCGGTTGAAACTGCCTTACACTCTGTAGTACAAACCATTGAAGCATCACTTCAATTCAAAGAATACACTTTAGCTGCATTTTTAGATATTGAAGGGGCTTTTAATAATATAACGAAATCGGCGATAATAGAGGCAATTAATAGAGCGGAAGTCAATCCATTCATCTGTAGATGGATAGATACGATGCTCAGTGGTCGCACCATTAAAGCCGATTGGGGAAATACGAACTCTAAAAAATTCGCCATTAGAGGGACACCGCAGGGAGGTGTTCTGTCACCCCTGCTGTGGATTCTGGTAGTGGATACAATTTTAAATCAACTTAGCGGTAAAGGTATCAACGTTGTCGCGTACGCAGATGATGTAGTTATTTTAGTATCGGGAACATTTTTGAACGTAATGAGTGAGTTGCTCGAAAATGCACTTAAAGACATGTGTAATTGGGCCTGCACTAAGGGTCTAAATATTAACTCGGAAAAAACGGATTTAGTTCTATTTACTAGGAAATACAAAATTCCTCCATTTAGAGAAACAAAAATCAACAACGAAACTTGAGCAATAGCTCAACAGGCAAAATTTCTCGGGGTAATTCTTGATAGGAAATTGTCCTGGAACACAAATATCGAGGAACGCGTTAAAAAGGCGAATAATGCCTACTATGCATGCAAAAAAATGTTCGGTAAAACATGGGGTTTAAATCCTAAAGTGACCTATTAGATCTACACCCCTATAGTAAGACCAATTTTACTGTATGTGGTGTTGGTCTGGTGGACGGCCCTCGAAAAACGATCAACGGCAAAGAAACTGGAGAAACTCCAGCGTCAAGTGTGTGTTGGTATAGTGGGAGCCCTCAAAACAACATCTAAAGAGTCGCTTAACATGTTACTGCATCTAATACCAATAGATCTTTTTGCCAAAGGAGTAGTCCAAAAATCTGCTTTACGGCTTAAAGAGTCAAATTGCTTTCGGTACAGGCCCATTGGACATAGTAACTTAGATAATACTCTGTCTATTACTACTGATTACATATCTCCAAAAACATACTTTAACAGGAACTTTTCTATTAAAATTCCCTCAAGAGATTATTGGTCATCCAGGCAGGGTGATTCAATAAACGCACTTCACATATATACTGATGGCTCTAAACAAGAAGAGGGGGTAGGGGCAGGTTTTTATGTCAATAACCCCAAACTACCTTTTGACTGCAGTATATTCCAGGCGGAGATAGTAGCAATATAAAAAGCTGCTGAGCACTTCATAGGCACGACAGTCAAATAAGAGATTTATATCTATGTGGACAGTCAAGCCGCTCTTAAAGCTCTTAAAAATGTGACAATAAAATCAACAACAGTTGAACGCTGTTACGAGGTACTCGAGGGTCTTAGCGCAGACAACAAAGTTAGTCAAGTGTGGGTTCCGGGACACTGCTACATAGAAGGGAATGAAAGGACGGATGAGTTGGCGAAGGAGGGAGTTAAATCAGACACTACGCCTTTGCTGGTCCCTGTACATATTCAATACCACTATATGAAACAAGATAACAAAACTCTTTTAATCTCACAAAACAGATGGACGAACACAAGGCACAGCCACATTACTAAAATCTTCTGGCCAAAATACAGTAAACATCAATCCAACTACCTCTTATCCCTCAACCGGGACGAATGCATACTGACGGTAGGAGTTGTAACCGGACACTGTCTTATAGGACATCAAGCTAATAGGATGGGTCTGGTGTTCAACAACTGGTGTCGGAACTGTAACGAGCCTGATGAGGAGGAAACGTTTGAACATCTGCTCTGCTACTGCCCTGCGCTGGCTAGAAGCAGACTCAAAATACTAGGAGAGGCATTCTTCAAGTCAATTACGGAGGTGTCCAAACTAACAATTTCTCAATTGAAACACTTCGCGTTGCAGACCAAAACTTTCGGATTAGATGGAGATCACGGAGGAAGGACTGCGGATTTCGAGTGAATAGAGAGCCGTGGTAACACTATGGACCAGCATGGTCTATGTGAGGCAATTAATATAATCACTCAAAACATTTTTTTTAGAAATATGATATTTCCCCAAAACGGGACTCCGCCGCAAATTCATACAGGGCTCAAAGCTTCATTTTCCACTCTAAAGGAACGACTCAAGAAAAATTTGGAGCAGTTTCTTTTGCTGTAAAATTGTATTAGAGCAGAATTTTTTGACACTCAAAATTATAAATCTACTCCGCAAAAATAGATTCTACTACGCTATTTTTCTTCATTTACTCCGGAATTGAATTTGCTCAGTCCGAACCCTGCCAGCAACATGCTGCTGTTCTGCAGTGCACATTAGAGCTGTCCAAAAAAATCTGTTTTTAGAGTGGCTTAAATAATGCAAATACACCCAAAACTCTTAAGTTTGAAATTTCAAGCCGATCCGATAACGGCAACCCGGCCCGCAAAGGCCCTAAAGTTGGCCAATACGGGCTAACATTTGTATGGGGGGAGATGAGGGAAAAAACATATATTTTAAGTTCGTTTTAGATCAAGAAAAATACGAGAAAAAAAACATAATTAACCATTTTTGGCGGAAACCTCCCAGAATAATTTAAAAAACATTTCGTAAAAATTAAAAAAAATAATTTTGTGTAGTCGGGTTCAAGCTCAAGTGCAGCTCAAATCAAATTAAGACTGCGATTTTTGTACAACAACAAATTTTAGTGCCAGCAGGTAGTTACTCATATGCGCATTTCGTTCCCACTAAGAAACTCATCAGTGAGCTTTCCTGGTACAATACTATTGCTTAAAACAACTATATATACTTACAACTTTTGCTCAGAACTGTGGTGTGTACATATTTGTGTGAATATTGACCATTTTTCACTGGAATACAATTTGTTTGTTGTACTAGATGAACTGTATTAGTCAAGCAATTCTTGCTAGGATTCGAATACAATTGCAACTTAAGTGTGTGCTGTTGCCAGCGATTTTAATTTCCAATATTTGAAATTAGACATTTGAAATTATGTCTAAGACAATTTGTATTTGAAAGGGGTGTACCCGCTCTTTGAAATGCATTTTATGTTTGACAAGCTCATTTTTGTTAATAATAATTTTTTTTTTGTTAATAATAATTTTGTATAATTTTATACCTGCTGGCACCAAAATTTTTTGTTATATAAAAATCGCAGTCTTAGTTTGATTTGAGCTGCACTGGGGCTTGAACCCGTCTATACAAAAGTATTATTAACAAAAATGAGCTCGCTAAACATAAAATTCAATTAAAAAAATAAAATAAATAATTTAAAAAACTACGAAAATGTTTTTTAATTAATTGTAGGGGGGTTTCCGCCAAAAATGGTTCATTTGGCATTGTACTTGTGGTCTGTCCAAACCTAAGCATTGGAGTTTCAGAATAAAGCAAACATTAAGTAACCAATTCTAGTAAATAAATCAAATCACCTTTTGCCAGCACTTCGCCGATTTGTATATGAGTTAGATTGCTTAGTTGAACCTTAATGAATTTTATTGATCCATCTTTTGTCTGGGATTTTAAAAATCCTGCATATAAAAACAAACTCAAGAAGCAGCAACTTTGGCTAGGATTGGCGGAATCAATGAACGCCGAGTTTAATTCGACGGAACCATTTACATATGGTAAAATAATAAATCTCTTTTGCAATAATTGAATAAATAATATCAGTTTTACATTCCAGAAGGTTTAATAAGGAAGTGGAATAATCTGAAGTCCTACTACGCGCTAGAGAACCAAAACTTTATAAGGTAAAAAAAAATGGAGATAGCGCGGATGAAATTGATTGCGTCCAAGCTAGCTTTGATTTAAACAAGCTAGCTAGTTTAAATCAAAGTTGGACTTCCTCGGCGGCATTGCGGAGCCAACACTTTCCGTGAACAATTTTAGAAAAAAGAGCCTGAAGGTGAAGCATTGCCTATTGAGTATTTCTCGAAATAATTTTAACATTCCGAACTATTTTGCAATTATAGACTTTGACAAGTGCAAACAAAGATTTTTCGCTCCCTTCGTTGGAAACATCGAGCGCGGAAAATGATTTCTCACTATCTTTATTGGAAACATCAAGGACAAGTGCAGAAGATGATCTTTCACAGACCTTATTGGGAACTCCTGAATTTCGCAACACTTTCATGGATGATAAGGTTCAGGATTCCATTAACCTAAGTGTGGAAATAAATCGCATCGTACCGGCATTAAATACACCTACACCTTCAATTCACGTGCAAAAGAAGGCTAGAACCGAAAAAGGAAAGCAATCTGGAGTGACCTTTATGTTGATTTGAAAACCATTTCTATTAGCCGCACAATCACTCAAAAAATTTTTTTTAGAAATATGATATTTCCCTGTTACCGCCGTAAACAGCAGCCGAGCAGTATAGATCGAAACCCAGTATATTTCTATTCTCTTTCATATTCTAATTTCTCCTTAAAATAACTGTCCCTTACATTTGGTCACGTAGGCAGAAAAATCTGCATAGAATAGCTTCAACTAATAACTTGAATACGTATACATGTAAGTTGATTAAAAGAAAGCAAGACGACGATTTAATACAAATTATTTTAAACCGCCCTCCGCTTTTGATCATTGAAACATAAAAAACTTGAATTACTTACAATAAACAGAATATATATTTAGCTTAAAAACCCTGCGTTTATTTGGTTAAAAGCAAGTGCTCTTAAAACTTGTAGTTACTTTTATTTTATACTAGCTGGGCCCGGTCCGCTTCGCTGGGCCTAAATAATTTTTTGTTGTTGCATTGTCTGCAATATAATGGATGAAAGTAATTTTTAAATATATATGTTTAATTGGTGTTTATACTGTGGAGTTAATTTTGTACAATTTTATAGAGAGGAAAATTGATGTAGCGATCGGTATTGAAATAGGTTTTGATGAATGAATGAATGATTCGTATTGTATGTATGTATGTAGCGCAGTAAAGTATGTTTGGAAGATTATTGAAATTAAATTAAATGACATGTGGTATAAGTATTTGAAACAAATGCCCGGCAGTGTAAACACTTGAAAACGAACAAATCTGTAGATTCCGATGCTGGTGTGGGAGGGAATATTCAGTCAGTGTAAACGGTTGCACGAACGGAATTTCGTTTACGATTGGAGTTCGCGACAAAAGTTGTGTTCGCTCCTACGGTCTAAGTGCACCTTCAAATTAAGAAAAAATAAGTACCTTTATCCCTTTTAGACAAAATTAAACCCTTAGGAAGGGAAATTTTCCTAAAGTTGGCTGCACTGGTTGAGCGCCCCGTCTGTGAGGAGTGTTGCCACATTAAGAGACGTTCTGTTGTGTTTTTGTAAATTTTTCTTGTGGGAAGAAAGTGATTTCTATAACTTGTTGGGACAATTTTGCAGTGCTTATTTGCCGAAAATGCCAATTGCAGTGTGTGCATTTAAGTCAAGTTTAATTTAATTTTCATTCGCAATGGACGTCTTCTCGTAATATTAATGGCGGTTTGCCTGCATTTAGGTCCCCATAAGCCAACGCAAAATTCCGCAGCCGGTACGGAACTTGAACAAAAATGTTGCTTGAATATACGATACTGCGTTTTTTTAAAGAAAATTTATAAATGATACACATTTTTAGTTGTAGCTTTGAAATTTTTCAGCGCAAACAAATTTTTTTATTCCAATATCTTTGCTGGAAGGATTTTCGAGAAAGTACCGCGGCGGCGGAATTTTGGGTATTTTAAGTTGTAATGAAGTACTGTGTGTAGGGTTAATGTGAAAGTGGGCGACATTCGCAGTGAGCATTCAAGGTCGCCACACATGAATGCAAAATTTCGTTGGTGTCGTGGTACTTTTTCTTGAAAATACGATAGTGCGCTCTAGAATGATATGCATTTGTTTTTGTTTTTGTGAAATTTTTCAGCACGAAAAAATTTGTCCGAGCCGAATATCGCCTTGCAATTTTTAAGCAATTTTTGGGGAAATTTCGCGGCAGTGTGTGGGAGCTTTAAAGGTATAATTTAATTTCCATTCACAATAGACATTTTTCCGTAGTTATTTGGAATGTAAATGGCAAATGCATTTAAGTGGAAATGAAGTTCTGTGAAAGTGGGCATAAAATGTGCACTGGGAGATTGGGGCAAATTATGGAATTGCGAATATGTAATACTCAAGGAGAAGCCGCGTTATTTTGGCATTGCCTTAGGTTTTTTCCATTGTTGAAAAGTTACATGCAATCAAATGGAAATAACCTTTATTATTACTCCCTGCTGCATTTAATGTTGAAAATACACGAAGTTGTTGAAATTTGTGATCGGTACATCGACTTGAAATACTTTAGCAAATCGATTTCATACTTTGAAAGAAACCGAATGGGTTTTTTAACCCGCAGATATGGTAACACTGCTTGGGTGGGGAAAAATCAAGTCCTAGGTGGCAACCAAGTTGATTGTTGATCATATGGTATTTGATTTAAAAGATTCACAAATGTGAGAGAAATACGTATTTTCTAACTTGTGGGTGGTAAAAGTGGGCGTGTCAAAACCTATCCTATGTCACGACTCACGACCCCTAGAATACACATATAAATTTTGGTGAGAATCGGTGCTGTAGTTTTCGCGTCCACTGGTGACAAACATACACGTCTCTTTTATATATATAGATTAATTTATCTTAAAAATAATTTTACATAAATCGTCGTCGTAATTGCTATATTCCGATGGAGAATTTTAATTGCGGAAGCTGTAACCAAGTGGACAACGATCGCATGGTCCAGTGCGACGTTTGCGACCGTTGGTACCACAACGATTGTGTGAAGGTTAATAGCAGGGTTGGCAACCGAATCGAATAAAGGTTTCGGTTTCGGTTTTACTCCCACTTGCCAATCGGTTTTGGTTATCGGTTTCGCTCCTTGATTTTGAAAAGGTTTCGGTTGGTTGGAGCGATTGAAAAGGTTTCGGTTTAGGTTCTAAAAGGTTTCTAGATGGCCCAATATTAGGAAATTTTATATCAATTCAATATAAATCAAGGGTGCTGAATCTAACTACATTTACCGAATTTCCTTATCTAATCGCATTTTCAAACGAATTTATGCTTAAATTTTTAGTTTTTATACCCTGCACAACGTTTGAAACGTCCATAAGGACGCATGTCCGGTATGGATAAGTATATATATTCATGATCAGCATCGAAAACAGATTTAGCCATATCCCCGTCTTTCTGTCACCATACAGGCTGGAATGTTTTTTTTGAGACATCGATGTAAAACTTTGGGTTTACGTTTTTATCTCCGAATTGAGATCAAGTTCGAGAATCAGCTAAATCGGACGAAAAAGGCTGCCATATAAAACTACGAAAAAATAGCGAAAATTTTCCAAGTCTTTTCAAAAACCATAAAAATGCCTGCGCACACAGAAGCGTTATTCGTGCCGCAGGCGGTTTCGAAATTAATTTTGTCACAAATAATTGTATTTTTATTTATAGCGTTTTTTATACAGCCTGTTTCCATAGCAATACAATAAATAACAAACACAAAAAGCCAGTTTCAAAACCAATTCGAATCAGTTTGAAAATAAACCTTTTGACTGTTTCCATAGTAGTCTAATAAATAACAAACAAAATAGTCATTTTCAGAACCATTTCAGTCAGACTTTTTGATTGTTTCCATAGCAATATAATAAATAACAAACAAAATCTACTGCTACGAAATCGCTGCCTGTGTGAGGCACTTTGCGTTTTCGAAGCTAGATTTTTTAAATATGGAAATGGTTCTGAAATTATATAGCGAATATCGCCTCTGTGTGCGCCGGTCTTATAAAAAGATTTATTGAATATTTAAAAAAATATTTCCTATATTTTAAAAATATATGAAATAAATAAATGAAATACGATGAATTTTCTCTTAGGAAAAAAAACTTCAAGTAAATTTTGTGTACAAAAACCTTTTGAAAACCGATTAAAAACCCGTAACCTTTTCAATTGGTTTTGGTTGAACCCATTCAATCGGTTACGACGAATCGGTTTCAGTTTAGGTTTCGCTCCCTAAAATGTATCAGTTTCATTCGGTTTCGGTTTCGGTTACAGTTTCGGTTGCCAACCCTGGTTAATAGCGCCATAGCTGATGACAGCTGGAGCTGTGAATTATTTGGACAAAGCGCCGCAGTTTCTAACATGAAGCACAGCACGGGCGTGTCGACGGTCGTGGCCATCCTCTTCATCGTCTCCGATGACGGAATCGGATCGAACGCAACTCGGTCAACATGTGGAATATGCACTGCCAGTATCAACAGGAGCAGATACGCTCCCGATATTCACCACTGCGAGCAGAGTTTTTTGAAACCACCACGGCAGCGCACGCTGCAACGGTATACTCTGCACCTTATGCGCCGGTGAAAACGATGCAAAAAACGACTGCGTATAATACCTTGCCTGGGAAATTACCGTAATCTCAAATGTTTGTAGCTGCGGGCACTACCGAAGATCCAATTTTTACTTCGGCGTTTAATGTTTCGACGTCAGCAGTACAATCGCTGCAAATATTTTCCGCAGCGAGTGCATATCCAGCGTATATAAATGTCGCTACTGCAACAACGTCGTACTCGAAGTATAGCGAGGTTGAAGTACAGCTAGCTCACCAACAGCAAACATTTGCAACGAGTACGCAGTCGGCTTCGTTCGCAGCGACAAATTCTGATAGCTCCACAAGACAATTGCTGAGGCTGCGAGTACTGTGGTATCCATAGCGCCCAACAAAGGTACTGCCGCAGTGTAAACTCACACGATTATGGAAAGCGATGAGGACACACACCAACAGCGCTCCAAGCGTATGGCACCGGTCATAAAATGCAGCGTTTGCGAGAAGCAAGACCACAAAGTGTATCAGTGGGACATATTTAAGACTGCACCCTTAGATCGCAAGTGGGACTACGTTCGCCAGAAAAGTCTCTGTCGCCAGTGTCTGGGTGTACATCGTCGGAAATGTTATTCGAATAAAATGTGCGGAATTGATGGATGTACTGTGAAACATCACCAGCTACTTTATAGTAAAAAACCAACTGCACAAGCCGTAAGTACGAATGTAAATACGACACAGAACGCACAGGTGAATGCCCACAGTAGCGGCGTTCCTATTCAACTTCATTATAAGAATAAAATAATTAAAACTTTTGCTTTCACGGCAGAGCCTGACTCTAATCGAAAAAGATATTTTTAATGAGGCCTGGAAGGTGAACGAGACCCTCTTTGCTTACGATGGACGGCGAATACAACGCGCATGGAGAGCGAGTCTATGAGGGTGAATATTGTCATTTCGAATGTTGTCACCAGCCAAAAATACGAGCTGAACGAAGTCCATACCGTGGAGAGTCTAGATCTTCCAGCGCAATCAATTGACGTCGCTGATATGTTGAAAAAATATCCGTATTTGGCCGGTTTGCCGATACAAACATAAAACCAGCTGCTCTAGGTGGCGCCAATATCTGGAAGTTGGCCGTTCCTCTTAAAATAAAAGAGGGCAAGTGGAATCCGATCGCTTCAAAAACACGACTAGGGTGGACGCTACAAGGATGTGACTCAGAGCATGGCCGCGAACTCCGATTGAACGTTCACATGTGCGACTGCGAAAGGAAATATGAGGAGCTACATGAAACTGTCAATGAGTTTTTCACAATAGATGAGGCCAAGTCCACGCAGTTACTGTCCGAAGATGACAGCAGAGCTCTTGGAATATTGACCGAGACATGTAGAGAACATGTAGAGGACTTATGTGGCGCGATCAGAATGTTCTATTGCCACAGAGCTACTAGAATGCTTTAAGAAGAATGGTGTGCCTCCGCAAAAAAGTAGAAAAATCCACCGCTTAAGTTTACTCTACAAGAGCAAATCGACAATCTCCTCACGAAAGGCTATGCTGAAAAACTCTCTATCAGCGAAACGACAATGCCGATTAATAAAATTTGGTCTCTGCCAATTTTCGTCGTCACAAACCCATACAAGCCCGGAAAAGTCCGATTAGTATGGGATGCTGCAGCAAAGTCTAAAAGTGCGTCACTTAATGACTTTCTGTTGAGTGGGCCAGATGTTCTCAATTCTCTGTTCGACGTGTTGTTATCATTCAGAGTAGGAAAAGTAGCAATATGTGGTGATATTGCTGAGATGTTCTACCGAATAAACGTGCGAGAAGGCGATATGCACGCTCAGCGGTTTCTGTGGTGGGACGGAAACGACGAATTACAACAACCAACTGTTTACGTAATGCGCGCATTGACATTTGGAGTAAACTGCGCATTGCATTGCTCATTTTGTCCGCAACACAAATGCAGAAAAATTCAAAAACGAATTTCCTCGAGCGGTAGAAGCTGTGCAAAAATATCATTATGTGGACGACTTCATCGATAGTCAGGACGACGAAATGTCTGCAATCGAATTAGCCACGCGAGTAAAAGAAATTCATGCTGCTGGTGGATTCAAAATACGAAATTGGGCATCGAACTCCAAGACTGTCTTGCAACGCCTTGAAGAAGATCTTTCAAGCGGGCCAAATTCAAAAGAATGGGGATCCACAACCAAGGTTCTAGGTTTGTTTTGGGATCCAGTTAATGATATGTTTAAATACATTTGCAGTCCATGGTGCCGACCAAGAGAGAGACGCTAAAAGCTTTAATGTCCATCTTTGATCCGCTTGGATTTGTATCGTGTTACACCATAGGACTCCAAATATTGCTACAAGACATCTGGAGATCTGGCATAGGTTGGGACGAACCGCTCAATGATACCTTGTGCGAAAAATGGTGTCAGTGGAAATCCATTATACAGCTCATCACAGCAGTTGAAATTCGTCGATGTTATTCGCCTGCGCTTACAGAAGCGCAAGAAGTGCAGCTCCACACCTTTGTAGATGCAGGGGAAAACGCCTATGCTGCTGTGTCCTATTTACGCATTGTAAGTGGCAATGATGTAACCGTATCGCTAGTGGCAGCCAAATCAAAGGTAGCACCGCTCAAGCCGCTGTCGATTCCACGATTAGAGCTATAGGTTGCTGTAGTCGGGCTAAGGCTGGCCAACAAGGTGATTAATGTGCGACGCATATGCACCACATCGATGTTTTGGTGGACAGATTCAAAAACAGTTTTAAAGTGGTTGCGAATGGATCCAAAAAAACTTCCAGCCTTATGTAATGCATCGAGTGGGTGAGATCCTAGAAAGTTCAAATAAAACTCAGTGGAGATGGGTGCAATCTAAATTAAACCCCGCTGACCTAGCCACAAAAACAGCTATACGAAAAAACTCCCAAATTTGGTTTTCCGGACCGGAATTTTTAACTTCACTCTCAAATAAATGGCCGCAGTGTGACGAATTCGATTGCGACAATTCTGGTGATATCGAGCTGAAACGCTGCGTACTATTCATCAAAAAGGTTAACATTTCTGTAGTGCCAAATATAGAGTATTTTTCAAATTGGAGGCGTCTATAGCGAACTGTTGCTACATTTATGTTGTATATTGAGAAACTCAAGGCCGCCTCTAATTCAACAACGTACATTACTTTCGAAATGCAACAAAGAGCCCGCCAATATCTTATAAAGTTCGCTCAATCCGAAGAGTATGCCGATGAGTTGAATTGCGCTAAGCACGGTAAGCCTATTGAGAAAAATAGCAAACTAATATCTTTAAATGTATATTTAGATGAACATGGAATCATGAGAAGTAGAAGCAGGGCAGAGTATTTAAGCAATCATGAAGATTTTATAATGCTACCTAGCTCTCATCATATGACCTTACTACTGGTACGCTTCATGAAAACTTCCATCACCTTATGCACGAGACCATCATTAACAAGATCAGAAGTCAGTACTATATACCAAGACTGAGAGTGCTATATAGAAAAGTACGTCAAATATGTCAATACTGCAAAAATAGAAACTGCGCTCCACAAGTTCTACAAATGGCTGCACTGCCTGCGAGATTGGCTGCTTTTGAAAGACCGTTCACATTTGTTGGGATTGACTACTTCAGTCCATTGTTTGTGGCAGTAGGACGACGCCATGAAAAGAGGTGGGGCGTAATCTACACTTGTTTAACTGTTAGAGCTATACATATTGAAGTGGCGCACAGCCTAGATACAAGCTCGTGCATTATGTCGATTAGAAACTTCATCGCGAGACGCGGGTCACCTAGAGAAATCTACACTGATAATGGGACCAACTTCAAACCACGCTTTATAGCATTTGTCCAACTATGCAATTTAACGATGAAAGTTTAAAAAGTTCTTTATGTGAAATTGAATTTATTATAAACTCTCGTCCGCTCACGTTTGTCTCGGTTGACCCAACGGATGACGAGGCGATAACCCCGAACCACTTACTGATCGGTTCATCAGACGGCTACAAACCTATATTCAACGACAATGTGGACTTACGACAACGTTGGCATCAAAAATTCGCCGATCAGTTCTGGCGCCGATGGCTAGAAGAGTACGTGCCGATCATATCAAGAAGGAGTAAATGGTTCACCAAACAGCCGCCAATCAAAATCGGAGACATTGTTGTGATTGTCGATAAGGAGCTTCCACGAAATACATGGCCGAAGGGAATCGTTATTGACACAGTGTTGGCTAAAGACGGCCAAGTTCGAAGCGTGGCGGTAAAAACGAAGTCGAGCACTCTTCGACGCCCTGTAGCTAAACTGGCTGTTTTGGACGTCAGTAATTCGGAAAGTAAACGCGTAGCATACAACTTATTTACGGGCGAGGGAATGTTACCGCCGTAAACAGCAGCCGAGCAGTATAGATCGAAAGTATATTTCTATTCTCTTTCATATTCTAATTTCTCCTTAAAATAACTGTCCCTTACATTTGGTCACGTAGGCAGAAAAATCTGCATAGAATAGCTTCAACTAATAACTTGAATACGTATACATGTTACGTATACATGTTACGTATACATGTTACGATTTAATACAAATTAATTTAAAGCGCCCTCCGCTTTTGATCATTGAAACATAAAAAACTTGAATTACTTACAATAAACTGAATATATATTTAGCTTAAAAACCCTGCGCTTATTTGGTTAAAAGCCAGTGCTCTTAAAACTTGTAGTTACTTTTATTTTATATTAAGCGCCAAAAAGCCGCGCAACACGGAATTCCGCCGCAAATTCATACATGGCTTAAAGCTTCGTTTCCCAGGAATGACCTTTATGTTGATTTGTAACCAATTTCTATTAGCCCACAATCACTCAAAACATTTTTTTTAGAAAACACGTATTTTAAGTTCGTTTTAGATCAAGAAAAATACGAGAAAAAAAACATAATTAACCATTTTTGGCGGAAACCTCCCTAGAATAATTTAAAAAACATTTTCGTAAAAAGTAAAAAAAATAATTTTGTGTAGTCGTGTTCAAGCTCAAGTACAGCTCAAATCAAATTAAGACTGCGATTTTTGTACAACAACAAATTTTAGTGCCAGCAGGTAGTTACTCATATGCGCATTTCGTTCCCACTAAGGAACTCATCAGTGAGCTTTCCTGGTACGATACTATTGCTTAAAACAACTATATATACTTGCATAGGGTTACCAGATTCTCTTGAGTACAAAAGAGTACAGAGTTGCAGGGGGTACCAAACTCATCGGTTTTACAGGTCTATTCTGACATTGAGTCACAGTTGATTGTGACTTAGCTTTTTGTGACTTTTCTTGTGCTCGGATTTTTATTGATTCTGAATCAGCGATCACAAGAAAGAAAGCTCTGAAATTCACCACATTGAGGTGTAAACATGATCAGCTGTTGTTTCTTCTTCTTCTTCAAACAAAACAAAGGATAGTGTTGTATAAGTTCGAGAGCTTTCGAAACTCGAAATTAGACCTTGTCAGTTTGAGCAGAAGCGCCACTGAGCAGCAGGCACATTTGGCTGAGCATTGCAGCCAAAGTCAGGCGCTGGAGAAGTTATCCGAGAAACTGGACCAATTTTAAAATATTTAGCTGTGAATCAAGGCCAAAGGTGGATTCAGCCCAACTTGGGCTTTCGATCCCGGGATCCCGTTCCATTTTTAGTCCCGAAAATCCCGGGATATTTTTTCCTAAATCCCGGGATTTTCGGGACTACATTTTAAATAAATTAGTCCATGAAAAAAGTTTAATACTAAAAAAATACAACTTTTCATCGCTCATAAAATATAAAAAAAATCGTGTAAGCAGAAAAATAGGTTTTGACAACAATTGGACAACCCCTTAACTTAACTTAAACATTTTTAATTTATTAAAAAAATTACGAATAAAATTGTTTGTGCTTAAAATTTTTTCTTTAAGAAAAAAAAATTTATATTTATTTCAGAAGAAAATTGGTATTTTCAGTCTTAGCGAACGCACAAAAATGAATTGCTTAATAAAAATAATAATGTAAAACTGAAAACTGATACAAAAGTATTTTCAGAAACCTTACTTATATATTTGAATTGAATTGTGTCGTTCCTAAAGAAACGGAAACTTAAATACTGAAAATAAAAAAAATTATTAATTTGTACCTTTAATAAATTGAAATTGATGTTTATGTTTATTTATTTAAGCTAAAACTATAAGTTTTCCAATAAAACATATAAAAAACATTTTTTTATTTTTTTAAAATACATTTTTCTTGTAAAATTTAACAAGTCCCGAAAAATCCTGAAAATTCCCGGGATTGCAATTTTCAGTCCCGAAAATCCCGAGATTGCGAAAAGTTTTCGGGATCGAAAGCCCTAAGCATAACATACAACCACAAAAATTATAATTATATTTGTGAATCGGTTTCAAACATATTTTGTTTTCTTTTAACATTTCTTTTTTTTGGTATTTTTTGTATTCCTACGAATAAGCTATATCGAAAGAACTATTGTGGAAATCGTAAAAGTAATTGAAAAATAAGAAGATAAAATTTAATTTAATACCAATTTTAACTTTTTTCATAAAATTCATTGTTTTGTGGCAGCTATTTACGTTTGTGATGACCTATTTAGCAGATCACAACTTTTATGACAAATGATACTGAAAGAGCTTTTTCAAATCGTTCAGAATACCAAATTGTATCGAATTGAGACAAAAGTCACTAGTAAGACTGTGGTGGCTATTGTGACTACGTTAGAATAGGCCTGTTAGACCACATATTTAAAAAAAAATTTGTTTATTTTATAAATACTGTTTTCAGTATTTATATAAGTAACAAAATACAACGATTTAAGCCCAACATTTTTTTTTGTAATCTCTTTAGACGTTAATGATTTAAAATTTTAAACTCCAAAGGGTCTACGTGATAATAAGTATAACACAAAATTTTAGACCCTGGGTGCTAATGTTCCAAATTGAAAAATTTAACTATATATTTGGATTGATTTCGATAAACCAATTCAAAATAGTTTTTAATATTTCGGTTAAAAAAGTGGTAGGTCTCAACTAATTTTTTTTAATCCTAAGAATAAGAATTTTGGTAACTTTTGGAATGCAATGTGACGAAAGATTATTCAAACTAACAAACCTAATATTTGAAGGTTTTTATTTTAATTCTGACGAATAATAAAAATTGGAAACCTTACTGAGCCGATACATTCAGTTGTTATATGATAAAGTCCCAGAAATAAGAAAAAGAGTACTTAATAGTACTTTCGGGAAAAAAGTGAGAGTAAAAAAGATGAGGGCCTAAAAAAGAGTACGTCTGGTAGCCTTAACTGCACGCCATCAATAGAGAAAAGAGATATGTCTGGAGCTTTACTGAAGTTATTGTCCCTGTTATTATCATAACCAATCCCAGAAAGAAAGTGAGGAATGTAAAGGGTTTCCAGATTTGAAATAGGGAAAAACAGTACAATTCGAAAAATATCAGTAAATTTTTTATACCCTACACCTCATGAGGTATGGGTATATTCACTTTGGTCTGATGTTTGTAACACCAAGAAGGAGAAGTGTCCGGTATGGAAAAGTATATATATTCTTGATCAGCGTCACTTCCTGAGTCGATTTAGCCCTATCCGTCTGTCCGTCTGTCCGACTGTCCGTCTAACCGTCTGTCCGTCCTCTTTTCTTGTAAACACGATTGGAGGAGCTAGAAGAAAGCTAGGATTTTTGAATTCATAAGTTAAATTCGTCAACATGGCTACATGGCTGATCGAAAACATATACAGGAGAAGGGACTATGTGACCAAGTTGATATTTTGCCTAATTTCGAATTAATATTTAGCTCTTGTTAAAAGTCCACCCTAAATAAACATTTTAATGGAAGAAATGAGAATTCGGAAGTGGTAATGGCGATATGTAAACTCATTTTGTATGTAAATAAAAAGTAATAATATCCCTACAACTTATTCACACAAAATTTTGATTTTGTCATATACAGGAGAAGGGGCTTTCTCCTGTATATGTTTTCCCTACAACTTATTCACACAAAATTTTGATTTTGTCATATACAGGACAAGGGGCTATCTCCTGTATATGTTTTCGATCAGCCTGATTTTTTAAATTTACGTATTATTTAATGTATAGGTGCTTTTAAACAAAACTAATTTATAATCAAAACTGAAATCAGCATTTATTCAAATGCAATAATGCATTTGAAATAATTATCATTATTTCTTTTTAGTTAATTTCTAGGCATAAAGAATAAACAAAATTAACGAATTGAAGATAACAGACTGAAACCGTCTTTGTAGCGCAATTCGTTAGCAAAGCAGCATTCTGTTGTTTCTTTGCTAAAAAATGCGCTGGCATGTCCGTTCAAAAATACCACTACGATGAAATTTACGAAATATCTTATGATTCTTTTTTGGCATTGACCTTCATTGGATACATATTTTTTATAATTTTGGGGTAATATACGAGAAATTTTTTAAGTCCCCCATATAGTGAGTTGCGGTTCCAGTTCAGAATATTAATATTTTTGATAAATATGGAGCATAATTTTTTGCAATATATTTTTGAAATACTATGTCTGGGAACGCAACATTCCAAACCAGTTCTGATTTATATTTGTATTTTATTCGATATATTTTTCAAATATTAAAAATTTTCTAATATTTTAGAAAATAAGGGTGATTGTATTTTTTTAATGCAATATGATAGAAAATACATGAACCTAAGAGTTCTCAGCATTATTTGTCCATTTAAAATTTTTGCTGATTTTTGAAAGAATTTTTGTAACAAATCTCTTAATTGGGTAGAATACATAAAAAAAAGTTATACAAAAAAATAAGAAAACATGATTCCAAAAATGCAAAAACCATCAAAATACTTTTGGCGCGGTATAAAATCGCGACACCATTGTTGTTGTTTTTATTGTTTGTTTGGTATTGTTTTTATGTTTCCCTTTTGTTCGGTGCGACGGGCGAACAAAATCGGAGGAAATCACACGCACTAACCGAAAGAGCGCACTGAACAATTTTGTTAATTGTTATTATTTTTTTCTATTATTTGTTTTGCTTAATTTGTAAGCAAAACAAATTCTCCACTCGCGGGTGAAATGCGGCCGGACGGAGAATTGACAATTACTTTTTTGAGCTGTCGAGATCTTTCTTTCTCTTTGGTTACGGCTTCAGTTTCCAGCGTTGTAGACGGCATTGCCAGGCGCGAAACTATACGCACGGTACGAGGATAGGAAAATGTCAAAAACTAGACTAAAGCTTTTTGTACTCTTTGAACTTGTTTGAGGGGGGAGAATTTGAAAACATTGATGCTTTCGCCTATACACACATGAGTGCCGCCAAATTTTTATATTCATTTTGGTAAGTGCGGGGGGATATATGTAAATTTACCAAACACACTCTAGAAAAATCCGAAGAGATTTTTCACATATAGGTGTGAACCAACCGCGAATACTGGCTTCTGCGTTAGGTCGCGCTTATGTGTGGGGGGAGAGCAGAAAATGGAAAGTGAGCGTCATAGGCGCTTACATATTCTGATTCTTTCAGTTCTTTTTGGACAGACGGACGAGTGTAAGAGTTTTTTTGTGATCTGCAATTTAATTTTTCATGGTTTAATTTCTTTTAAATTAATTTTGTTTTGGTTTTATTACCAGTGATTTTAATTTTTGATATTTGGTTTTGTAATTGTGATTTTTGGTGGCGGCTGGTGAACCAACGTTGGATCTTGACTGGAGAATAATTCTTCAAAGGGAGTATTTTTCCGTGCTGGCCGAGTTTTCTGCCAGCGAGTGGTTTGAGTTTTTGTATTTGGCAGTCGTCCATTTGGTTGAAAGAAATAATTGTTTTAATAAATTTTGGAGAAATTAATAGAATTGGTCAGGTTGTGTTCGGTTGTAATTTGATTTGTTTTTTTGTGAAGTGTTTTTCCATCCTGGGGATTACAAGTTGTTTCTTGGATTTTGTTTGGCCGTTCCTTTTCCTTTCTTCCTCACCCATTTTTTTTGTGTGTGTCGTCCCGCATCGGAGCCAAGTGGTTGCTGGACATCGATTTTATCGAAGTCCAGCTGGTGAATTGATTCTCCAAAGAATCGTGCGAGGGATTTCAGACAGGGTTCCGTTTGTGTCCGGTATTATTTCCTTTGGGTCGGGTTCAGAATCTTTTTATATATATAAATATATATATATGTTTACGCCAAAACACCCTGTATACGGAATTGTACGGCAACCAACTTTATACTATTAAACCTACTGGAACACCGCTTAACATTCTGTTAAGCTGTGTCCCAAAACTGGTTTAATTCAATATGGAGGCCTTCAGCCATTTTCCAAACTTTCACTTCCTTCTTCTTTTAATAAGATCGAAAAGTGAATAGACGTTTATTTTTACCCGCTCCTGTATTAAGCTACCAATTATACTACATCTATATCTATCGTCATCGATATTCAAGTAAGCATCCTTCTGCCTCTACTTCCTAATAAAAAACTTACAAAATCTAAACTACACGACTTTTGATTGCCTTTTACTAACGCTGCCGTTTTTTTTCCTTATACTTTCTTTTCTGCATCGTTCTACTGCTCCCCGAGCACCCGAACATTTGGTCCAGTCGAACCAGATCGGAATCTGGAAATTTAATTTGCACTCTTTTTTGGCAGCATCTACGACGCTCCATCTTCATCGTCAGACGTCTCTTTCTCCGAAAGAAAGCCACCGGCAACCGATAGATGAATCACCAACTGGGAAAAAATTAAAATTCAACGGCATACAAAATTTCTAAGTTACGTGTAGTTTTTTTATATAAAAGCATAGTTTTTTTGTTTTTTTTTTGTGTGTAATTTTCATACAAATTACAAAAGCTTAAAATCCAACACTCTCAACTAAAGAATATAAAATTATAAAAGTAAAATCCTCTCTGTGCTAATTTGTTCGTTTTGGTGGAAAGTGCGGAAGGCCACAAAAGAAAAGGCTCAAAGTACCTAAAGAGAAATAAGGTTTCCGCAAAGCGAACAAATTCAGACTTAAATAAAGTGAAAACGGGAAAAAACGACACGAAATCGTATATAGTGCTTCGTAGTTGTTTTAACGAAAATTTTAAATTCGTATTAAAGTAAAAAAAAGTCTTCAGCACTGAGTTCTGTCAAATTCTTAAATATTTGTTTAATTGAAAACCTATATTTTTTCTTAAGTTGAGAGTAAAAGTTAGTTGGCCACCTTACGTGCCGCTCACATCCTCAATAGGTTCCACAACCAAAAGCTTTTGGCTCTCAGCCGTTCCACTGATCTAGTTTGACAGTTGCTTTGGTTTGTGGTTTTTTTTGTGTTTACTTTTTCTTTTTGTTTGTTAAAAGTAAAGTAAAATTAAATTAACTTAAATAAATAAATAAATATATACCTACATTGAGGTTCTAAAGTGAAAAAAAAAAACTACAATAAAAAGTGCCCGTGAACTGAACGAAGTGAGAACGAGATAAAAAACAACAATCAGCGACTGCAGCCGAAGCAGTATTTTGTATTAAATTCAGTGTTTTTTAAATTTAAAAGTGATTCCTTTGCAGAGTCAAATTAAAAGTGAAGCTTTGTTCTGCCTTCTGCTTAAATAGAAGAGTCTGCACAGTCGCTGGTGTTTTTTATTTCGGCAATAGGAATAAAATTATTTTGAATTTTGTGAGCTTCGCTCGGGAAACCTTTTTTGGCGCGAAACCCTTAAAGCGCATTTTCAGTTTCTCAATTCGTCGGATTTTTTTTTTGCCGGCAATTGTTTGAGAAATTTTAGAATTTAGAATTCAAGTTGTTTTATGTAAACGGCAGTGTTTTTTCTTTAAAGAAATTTTTTTCTTTTTTCAAGTTTTTTTTAAAAGCAAAAATTATTTTTTTTATTTGGTGCTGTGGTTTTTGGCCTACATAAATTCGGCTGCGCGTATCCGTTCTTTAATACAAAGTTTGTCTTAAAAATTTTGGTCTGCTCTTAAGCCTGCTTATAGGTCATGTCTGTCCGATCCGGAGGAGGCGGAGGATATCAACGCGGATATCGCGGTTGTCAAGGCAAAGTATGCGCATACATACCAGACATATGTAAATTGTTTGGCAACAATAAATGAGCTTCTTCATGAGTTTATCCTAAAGTCTTCGCCTGCGCCTCCGTCCGATAACATTCCTCCGGTTCTACCACTTGATGCGCTGTTTCAGACTTCTCTGAAGCTTCCTCCGTGTGATACGGACATTTTCCGAGGCGACTATCTCTCTTGGCCCACTTTCCGGGATTTATTCAGCGCCATCTACATTAACAATTCCCGATTAAGTAATGTGGAGCGGCTCTACCATCTGATTCAGAAAACCAGTGGAGATGCCCGTGAAATTGTGCAGAAATGCCCTTTGACCAACAATGGCTTCAATATTGCTTGGGAAAATTTAATTAGCAGATACGAAAATAAGCGGATTTTGGTTCATAACCAAATCAAGCTACTTTTTGAACTTCCAGTGCTTACTACTGAGACCGCTTCGGGAATCAAGTCGCTCCAGAGCGGAGTTGACAATTGTTTAAACAATTTAAAAAGTTTCGGTGTGGATACCTCGCATTGGGATCCGATCCTGATCTACCTTTGTGTGCAACGATTGCCTCAAAGCTCGGTAGTTATCTGGGAGCAGGGTATCACCGACAAAGCCGAAATTCCCAAGTGGAGTGACTTGGACCTATTCTTAACTGATAGGTTTAGGACTCTTGAGTGTTTGGACATGAAGGCTCCTACTTGCAGTAGTTCTCTTTCAAAAAAATCTTCAATTTTAAGTCAAACTCAGAATAATCCGCGAAAGTTCAATTCGTATCATGCTAAGGTAGCTAACAATAATAATTGTGGGCTTTGTCCCCGCCAACAACATTCGTTGCGCGTTTGCAAGCGTTTCTTGGATATGAGTGTCGCCGATCGGTACTCCAATGTCAAGCGCCTTAATTACTGCGTAAATTGTTTAGCGAAAAATCACGATGTGAAAAGTTGTAAAAGTAATTACAGCTGCTCCAGTTGTCAGAAGCGTCATCATACACTTCTGCATCGTGAAGGGACACAGCAGCCTGCTCCCCAATCATCGCAAAATAATTTTCCGTCAGGGTCACGCCCTTTGAATCACGACGTGTCACAAGTTCAACCCTCAACTAGTGGAGGTTATTCTTCAGGGTCTCGCCCTAAGGATAACCATAATTCACAAACTTTTCACCAACAACTACAGTCCACTTCTCTCCAAGCTGAGCCACCTTTTGGTGCTCGGAAATGCTTCACCTCTTGCGCTACTAATGTCCTTTTAGGCACAGCCATGGTGAACATTTGCGTCGGAAGCTTCGTTTATTTCTGACCGCATGCGGAAGTTATTGAAACTTCCCGCGACTGCAACTCAATCCAGAATTTCTGGAATTAATCAATCGATTTCTGCTACATCTAGCAAACAGTGTTGTTTCACGATCGGGTCTCCGTTAGATTTGAATATACAAATCGGAGCAGTGGCTTTTGTATTGCCTCATATTACGAACAATTTGCCCTCTTACACTATCGCATCACTACGTGATCAATCGCTGCCCAACGTTCCGTTGGCAGATGCCAACTTTTGGCAAAGTTCGCCGGTGGACATTCTCATCGGCGGCGATCTCTATCCATATGTTATGTTGGATGGAATCAAACGCGATATTCTGGGCAGTCTCATGGCTCAACAGACTGTCTTCGGTTGGATCCTTACGGGTCCTATACCGACCAAACAAATTTCTTGTTTTGCTACTAAGGTTTCCTGTCCTACGGATGAAACCTTAGATAAAAGCCTCAAAAAATTCTGGGAACTTGAGGAAGTTCCCAAGAAAAAGTTCGTATCTGCGGCCGATAAGTTCTGCGAAGACAATTTCGTCAAAACTACCCGGCGTGACCCATCTGGACGTTACATCGTCCTTTTAAGTCGAATTTTCCATCTGAGACTCGACTTGGCTACTCACGAAATATTGCCCTTAAACAGTTTCTCCGAAACGAAGCATCTCTGCTGCGAAAGCCAGAATTTAAGGCACTCTACGATGCCATTATTTCCGAGTATGGTGACCTTCATCATATGATACAAGTCCCTGCTCCCAAGTTTGAGTACAGTCCTTCTCACTGTTATTTGCCCCATCATCCAGTTATTAAACCTGACAGTCGAACTACAGCGATTCGCGTTGTTTTCAATGCAACCAACTCCACTTCGAATGGATGCAGCTTGAATGACATGCTGCATATTGGTCCTGTCTTGCAGGCTGATTTGCCGTTTTTGATTTTGAGATGGAGGCTGTACCAGTTCGTATTTAACAGTGACATTCAAAAAATGTACCGTCAAATTCTTGTGGACCCGAAACATAGTCCCTTCCAAAGAATTTTGTTTAGACGTTCACCGAACGAAGAGGTTTCCGATTTTGAGCTTCAGACAGTAACTTTTGGGGTTAATTGTGCGCCTTTTCTTGCAATACGCACACTTCTGCAACTCGCTAACGATGTTCAGAGCACTCACCCTTTGGCGGCGCGTATTCTTCGAAAGTCTATGTATGTAGACGATGTGCTCGCTGGTGCCCATGATGTGGACACAGCGATCAAGGCACGTGATGAATTGACATCTGCCTTGGCGTCAGCTGGTTTTTCATTGCGAAAGTGGACATCCAACTGTAAAGAAATTCTGCGAGATCTGCCTAAAGACCATCTACTTGATGAAGATTTCTTGGAGTTTGATGCCACTAGCAATGTCAAAACTCTTGGGGTGCGCTGGAACGCTAGGTTAGATGAATTTTACTTCATTGCCCCCCCCATTAGAACAAAAATCGTCGTATTCTAAGCGGGAAGTACTGTCGCTGATAGCAAAACTATTTGATCCAGTTGGATGGCTTGCGCCAATTGTTGTCGTTGCAAAAATTGTAATGCAGCAAGTTTGGTTGGACAAGATTGAGTGGGATGACGCGTTGCCATTAGCAACAGCGAATAAATGGAAGGAGTTTTTGCATAACTACACTTCCATTAATTTAATTAAAATCCCTCGGTGGGTTCAGTACACCCCTCAATCGAAAGTGCAAATTCATGCTTTTTGCGATACTTCCGAAAAAGCATACGCGGCGGCCATCTATATTCGTGTTCAAAAATCTCCATTGGACATTACTACTCATTTGTTGACTTCAAAGACCAAAGTAGCACCCGTAAAAACCATTTCCCTTCCGAGGTTGGAACTCTGTTGTGCTGTTTTGTTGTCCGAAATACTATGTTCCCTTCCAAATGAGTTTGAAATTGAAATCGAAAGAGTTTATTGTTGGACTGATTCTACAATTGTCCTATCCTGGTTACAAAAGCCGCCTTGTATGTGGACTACTTTTGTCGCCAATCGCGTTTCCAAAATACAGGAATGCGCCTCCATACACACTTGGTCTCACGTGGATACCCACGACAACCCTGCCGACTTAGGCAGCAGAGGAGTATCGCCTCAAGATCTCCTTAAGAGTTATCTTTGGTGGCACGGCCCTCAATGGCTGAGCCTAGACCAATCCCAATGGCCGATTCTTTCGCTAGAAGACCTTGAAACTTCAGTCGAAATGAAGTCCATTAAGTCGCATGCGACGGTTATTGACAACTACGAGGATATTCTTGATAGGTTCTCGTCGCTTCCGCGTGCACTGCGTGTGATAGCCTACATGCTGCGGTTCTGTAATCGGACGCATCCTATTTTAAAAGCTTCTTCTCGCTTTGAATCTCGTTGCCTCTCAGGCTCAGAGATTAAGCAGGTTAAATTACGCCTGTGTATTTTGTGTCAGAAAACGCATTTTAATTCAGATTACGACAATCTGCTCGAGGGACGGCCCTTAAGCGCAAAAAGCCGTGTTTTACCATTATACCCGTACTTGGACCGCAATCAGGTCATGCGCGTTAATGGCCGTTTGGCAAATTCACCAGTTTTGTCCTTTTCCGAGCGACACCCAATACTCCTACCGTACAGTTGTAGATTCACACAATTAGTGGTGGATTTTACTCACAAAATTACCTTACATGGTGGCAATCAGCTGGTCTTACGACAGCTTCGCCAGGAGTATTGGGTCCCTAAATTAAAAAACCTAATCAAAACCACCCTGCATAAATGTAAGACGTGTCTTTTGCAAAAAAAGACGCAGAACGCGCAAATAATGGCGGCGTTGCCGCCTGAAAGAACCACCTTAGACCGTCCTTTTCAGAATACAGGGGTGGATTTCGCGGGTCCTTTCGACATCAAAACATACACTGGCCGAGCGTCCCGTGTTACGAAAGGTTATGTCTGTGTTTTTGTTTGCTTCACGACAAAGGCTATTCACTTAGAGGTCACTAGTGATCTATCAACTCCAGCCTTTCTTGCGGCTTTTTACCGGTTTACTTCTCGTCGGGGTTGCCCCGAAAAAGTGTTCTCCGACAACGGCACCAACTTTGTGGGCGCCGCTAAAATACTGAAAAAACAATTTGATAAATTTTTGCGCGATTTTCGTGACGCTGCTGTCAACTCCTTCCATCACAACAACTTGTCCTGGAACTTTATTCCTGCTGGGGCGCCCCATATGGGTGGGCTCTGGGCATTTCCGGAAGATGCCGCAGCCACACAAATATACGTTTGAGGAGTTTTCTACTCTTCTCACACGTATTGAGGCGTGCCTGAATTCGCGTCCGCTTAGTCCTTTGTCCGAAAACGCCGCAGAGCTTTCCGCCCTTACACCCGGTCACTTTCTTATTGGTGGCCCCCTACTGGCTCCAGCTGAACCCTGTTTAACTGATAATCCGATCAGTATCGTCAACAGGTGGCAGAAAATCAAGGCCATAAGCCAACAATTCAGCTTGAGATGGAAGGAGGAATATCTAAAGGAACTCCACAAACGTTACAAGTGGAAGTTTCCTACGCGTGACCTAGCGGTAGACGATTTAGTAGTAGTTCGGCACGAAAACCTAGCTCCTACCGACTGGCGGTTAGGACGAGTAACCAAAATTTATTTCGGTCAAGATCGACTGTCAAGAGCGCTGTCACTACTGCGGTGGGGACCATCACACGATGCTTCACACCAGCGCACGATTGGACGTCCGGGGTCCTGGCACCCAGAAGCCTCGCAGTGAGAAACACCGCACCCAGAAGCATCGCAACGAGAAGTCTCGCGTCCAGAAGCCTCGCACTAGCGAGGCTGCAGGAGCCCTTGCTCCACTGCAGCGAATCAACGCGCTGTGCCCTTCCGCAGTGGTCCACTTCCGGCTGAACGGGAAGCTGTACTTCGCGCGGGCTCTCATCGACTCCTGTTCGGAGATGAGCCGCATCTCCGAGTCACTGGTCACCGAGTTCCGCATCCCCACGAGCCGTGTAGACAGTAGCAAGGTGGCGGTGTTGACGCTGATGTCGCAGCACAACTCCGCATCGCGAGTGACGGTCCACTGCAAGGTCGTACCTCGGTTCCAGTTTCGAACTCCGGTCAGCGATGTGGCGAGCCCGGCTCTGGCGTGTTTCTCGAACATGCACATGGCGGACCCCAACTTTTTTACGTCGTCGGCCGTATCCATGGTTCTGGGTTCGGATGTCTACCCGAAGGTCGTGCAGCCTGGATTGATTTGCAATACTGGGGTGCCTCTTGCCCAGAACACGATCTTCGGCTGGGTCCTTTCTGGCCCGTGCTATACGTAAAGACCTCCGGGTCCCTTCTGACCCGGGGTCGTAGGGTCCCTTATGGCCCATGCTAACCTACTAGCATTTTTTTTTTTTTTTTGTCAACTTTAAACATATTACCTGAATTAAATAGTTGAATGAATTTCTTTTTTGTTTTTAAAAATATACTATGCTTTTATATTGCTTAAAACTACATGTATTTAATTTACACTTATTTTGCAGCGTTGGTTACTGCAAGGTGGGCGGCAATGTTTACGCCAAAACACCCTGTATACGGAATTGTATGGCAACCAACTTTATACTATTAAACCTACTGGAACACCGCTTAACATTCTGTTAAGCTGTGTCCCAAAACTGGTTTAATTCAATATGGAGGCCTTCAGCCATTTTCCAAACTTTCACTTCCTTCTTCTTTTAATAAGATCGAAAAGTGAATAGACGTTTATTTTTACCCGCTCCTGTATTAAGCTACCAATTATACTACATCTATATCTATCGTCATCGATATTCAAGTAAGCATCCTTCTGCCTCTACTTCCTAATAAAAAACTTACAAAATCTAAACTACACGACTTTTGATTGCCTTTTACTAACGCTGCCGTTTTTTTTCCTTATACTTTCTTTTCTGCATCGTTCTACTGCTCCCCGAGCACCCGAACAATATACTTATATATATATCGCGGCAGTTTCGGTGTAGGTTTTTAAAAAGTTTATTTATCGAGTTTTCACGCGTTCGTGTTAATTTTTGTTTTAATTATCATTTTTATTATACGTTTTTTTAATATTTTTTTTAATTTTGATTTATTTGTTTTATTTTTTTAAATATTCTGTGAGCGTATAACACGCTGGTTCATTTCGGTAATTTTTATATTTTCTGAAAGTTTTTTTGTTTCTTGGGGTTTTTTTATTTCCGATTTTAGTTTTCTTTGTTTTTTAATTCTTTTCAAGTTTTTTTAATTCTTTTCTAATTTTTTTTTGTCTGTCGGTCTGATTGTAATAATGGAGATTAATAGATTAAGCCAAGAGGAACTGGCATACGAGATGGAGGCTCGTAGGTTGCCAGTGACTCCGGTGGAGTCCATGAGGAAGTCCTTGAGGGCATCAAGGCAAGTAGAGCGTAGGGGGTCGGTGGATGTATTTGCAGGTTATGCATTTACTTTTGAGGAGGACAGGTTAGGTGTGGAGGGGAAAATTTCTGAGGTTGAAAATAGCAAGATTGCAAGTCGTCCGATTACTTGAAAATCGTGACAAAATTGGAATGGGCTTTAGGCCGCCTTACTCGTTCGAAGCCAGCGAGTAAGGAGGAAGTAGTTGAGCAGATGGCGCTCAAGAATAGGGTTTTGTTGTTGTTGGAGGAACTCAACGAGGTGGTGGAGTTGGGTGGTGGCGGAGATGATGCCTTCGATGAAAATCCAAGGCCATCACGACCACCCAAGGGGCTTAGTAGGGAGTCTGCGGTTGAGGGAGGGCCTCATCCCGTCCCGAGACGTGAGCCATCCACTTCGTTGGGTGAGGAAATGGTAGGTTTTAAAAAAATCGAAAATTTGTCTAAGTGGGGTTTGACTATTACTGGGGAGAAGTCAGACATGTCCGTGCATGCATTTTTGCTGGGGGTGAATGAGCTATGCGAGGCTCGGGGCGTGGGGGAGGCCCAGTTGTTTAGGGGAGCAGTGGAGCTTTTTTCTGGAAAAGCCCTGCTCTGGTTTAGGGATGACAGCAGGACGGTTTCAGGCTGGCAAGAGTTGGTTGCCGAGCTGAAACTCGAATTCCTGCCCCCAATTATGACGACATTTTAATGTCGGAGATTAGGCGACTGACTGGACTGAGTCCAGTGGGACTGAGTCCATAGGAATTTATGTAGCGGCGATGAGAGGGTTGTTCGGTCGTCTGTCTGATCCTTTGTCAGAGAGGCGTATGCTGGGTCTGGTGGCCGCGAACCTGTCCCCTTTTTACCAGACTCAGCTGGGCTTGGCTGAGCCTAAGTCTCTTACGGAACTGGTTTCCTTGGGTCGGAAGCTGGAGGCTGTGCGGGCGAATGTGGAGAATACAGGCTCCTCCCCAGGGTTCCTTTAGGTGCTTCAATTGTAAGCGGTTTCTGCATGTTTTGAATAACTGCCCTAGGGAGATTTATTGTTTTGGTTGTATGTAGGAGGCCTGGCGTCATGAAGCGTGATTGCCCAAGATGCACTCAGAGAGCAGGGCAATTACAGGAGCGCTCAGACAGGGAGGCGGCCCCGAGAGCGGCTCCGAGGGCCCGCGAAGAGTCGGGAAATGGGGAGCGAGCTCTTGTGGAAGCAGGGCAAGAAGTTCGCGAGGTCTAGGTAGGTTGCCTGCGGGCAACCAGCTGGCTGGGGTAAATAGTGATAGGCCTCAGAGGCAACGTCCGTCCGTGCGTATGTTAGGGCTTTTAGATTCCACCAGGACGATTCTTGGTGAACCGGGCTTTGACACGTTGAAGTCCTGGGGGTTGAGTTTGGTAGCGTCTGCGGTCAGCAAGGTTGTGCTTGCTGATGGTGAACAAGTTCCGGTTAGCGGGGTAGTTTCGGTCCCTTTCGAGGTAGAGTTCAAGTCGGACCTCGTTGAATGCCTCGTAATACCGGATTTGCCCCAATCATTAATTCTTGGAGTAGACTTTGGGTCTAAGGCCGGTGTAGTGCCAGATTTGGCCAAGAATCAATGGAGGTTTTCCGACCAAGTTGAGGTCTCGTCAGTAGCGGCGGTAGTTGATAGGTCTTCGTTGTCAACTAGGGAAGAATCGGTTCTTGAAGAGTTAGTCGTTGAAGTTTTTAGAGCTATGCCTGAGGGACTTGGTTGTACACATTTGGTCGAACATCGGATTCGTATAAAGCCAAATGTGCAACCAGTCAATCAGCGATACTATCCGGTATCGCCCGCTATTCAGAGGCGCATAGATGAAGAGATAGAAGATATGTTAGATAAGGGTGTGATTGAGATTTCTCACAGCCCTTGGGCATCACCGGTTGTGATGATTATGAAAAAAGATGAAAGTTATAGGTTTTGCGTGGATTATAGGACATTAAATAAAAATACGGATCGTGATAGTTACCCCCTCCCTTATATTTCGGCTACTTTAGATAAGCTAAAGGACGCCAAATATCTCTCTATATTGGATATAAAATCCGCTTATTGGCAGATCCCAGTAGAGAAGGAGTCTAGGGTAGGGGGCTCTACCAGTTCAAGAGCATGCCTTATGGCCTGCACAATGCGCCTGCAACTTGGCAGAGATTTATAGATGAGGTCCTTGGGGCTGACTTGGAACCCCATGTTTTCGTGTATTTGGACGATATTATTGTTACAAATACATTTGACAAGCATGTTGAGGTTCTGAAGGAGGTCCTGAGGAGGATTTGTTCGGCAGGGCTTAGATTGAATAGGGAAAAATGTAATTTTTGTCTTTCTTCGCTACGGTATCTAGGTTATGTTGACCCCGAAAAAGTTGAGCCAATGCTGAAAATTCCAGCGCCCAAAAATGTAAGGGAAGTCCGGTCGTTTGTTGGCACCATTTCTTGGTATCGTAGGTTTGTTTCGAATTTCGCAGATTTGGTTAAACCTCTAACTGATCTTCTAAAGACGAAGAACAGGTTTAGATGGTCGCCGGAGTGTGAGGACAGCTTTTTGAAGGCCAAGGAGCGTCTAGTGATGGCGCCGGTCCTGAGCTGTCCCGACCCTTCGTAGTTCAAACTGATGCTTCCGATTTTGGAATAGGTGCCGTTTTGACACAGGTGTTTGATGAAGGGGAGAAGGTCATTTCATATTTGAGCAGGTCGTTGAGTAGGAGCGAGAGGAATTATTCCACTACCGAGAAGGAGTGTTTGGCTGTTTTGTGGGCAGTTGAGAAGTTGAGGCCATACATCTAAGGGTACTGGCCTCCCACATCCCCCCCCCCCCCCCCCCCTCCGGGTGCTGACCCTAACCAACTATTCGTTGGTATGGCTCAACAATTTGAAAGATCCTTGCGGTAGGTTGGCTAGGTGGGCTTTAAAGCTCCGGCAGTATGATTATGAAATCATTCATCGGAAATGGAAAGATCATGTTGTGCCCGACATGCTTTCCAGAAGTGTCCCAGTCGTAGTGGAGGTAGTTGGGCGTGTAGAAGACCCATGGCTTGAGAGCATGGTTCGGAAAGTGGAGGATAAACCACTCGATTACCCAGCTTGGAGAATTGAAAATGGGGTGTTATATAAACACCTAAAGGCAGGGCCAAATAGTTTGTTTAGCGCTGGGTACGAGTGGAAGAGAGTTGTAGGCAAAAGTGATAGGAGTAAAATTTTATTCGAGTGGCACGATAACCCATTATCGAGGCACATGGGCGTTAGGAAAACATACGCAAGGCTATTTGAGAAATATTATTGGCCAAAAATGAAGGCAGAGATAGCTAGATATATTAAATGTTGTCAGGTTTGCCAGAGGGTGAAACCAGACAACAATAAGCCAGCTGGTTGTATGGTAGAGAGGACAAAGAAGTTAGAACCTTGGAAAATGATCTGCGTAGATCTGGTGGGACCCTTCGTGAAGTCTAGTCGGGGATTTTGTTATATTTTAACGGTGGTTTACTACTTCACCAAATTCCCCTTGTTGTTTCCGTTGCGAAATGCAACGGCAAAGAGTGTTTGCAAGGAGTTGGAAGATAATGTCTTCCTGCTCTTTGTAGTTCCGAGGTCCATGGTATGCGACAATGGGCCACAGTTTCGTAGCAAGGAGCTGCAGAGTTTATGCGCTTCGTATGGTGTGCAGATGCGGTACACTGCACATTATCATCCGCAGGCTAATCCGGCCGAGCGGATTAACCAAATTATTAAGACCACTTTGAGGGCGTACGTGTCGGAGAACCACAGGACGTGGGATACTCACCTCTCAAAGGTGGCGTGCTGCATTCGAACAGCGCAGCATGAGGTGTTGGGGGCGTCTCCATACTTCCTGAATTTTGGCCGGAATATGGCGGTCAGGGGTGATAGGGATTATAGACGAGTGGGAGACTCAGACCTACCGGACAGTAGTAGTGAGGACCGGGCCAAGAAAAGAACTGCACAAATGTTGTGCGATTGTAGTGATGTCGAACAATAAAATTGATATTTGATTAATTAAAAAAGTAATCATCAAAAGTAATAAAATGTGGCTGCAAATTAAAAAGAAAAATGTATAATTATATATATAAGTTTAAAAAAGAACTATAGGTAACAATTGTTTGCAAAATAAAAGTTAATTGAATTTATAATTGTAAAGCTGTGCAGAATATTGAGTTCTTGTAAGTGGGTACTCGTTGAAACAGACCGGGGAAAACTGCGCTAGTCACCAACTGCACAACTTCCACTTTTAAATGAATACCCTTATTATTTTTTTCTATTATTTGTTTTGCTTAATTTGTAAGCAAAACAAATTCGCCACTCGCGGGTGAAATGCGGCCGGACGGAGAATTGACAATTACTTTTTTGAGCTGTCAAGATCTTTCCTTCTCTTTGGTTACGGCTTCAGTTTCCAGCGTTGTAGACGGCATTGCCAGGCGCGAGACTATACGGACGGTACGAGGATAGGAAAATGTCAAAAACTAGACTAAAGCTTTTTGTACTCTTTGAACCTGTTTGAGGGAGGGGAATTTGAAGACATTGATGCTTTCGCCTACACACATGAGTGCCGCCAAATTTGTATATTCATTTTGGGGATATATGTAAGTTTACCAAACACACTCTAGAAAAATCCGAAGAGATTTTCCACATATAGGTGTGGGTAAAGCCCCAAACCGCGAATATATGTGGGGGAAGAGCAGAAAATGGAAAGTGAGCGTCATAGACGCTTACATATTCTGATTCTTTCAGTTCTTTTTGGACAGACGGACGAGTACAAGAGTTTTCGTGATCTGCAATTTAATTTTTCGTGGTTTAATTTCTTTTAAATTAATTTTGTTTTGGTTTTATTACCAGTGATTTTAATTTTTGATAATTGTATTTGGAATTGTGATTTTTGGTGGCGGCTGGTGAACCAACGTTGGATCTTGACTGGAGAATAATTCTTCAAAGGGAGTATTTTTCCGTGCTGGCCGAGTTTTCTGCCAGAGAGTGGTTTCAGTTTTTGTATTTGGCAATCGTTCATTTGGTTGAAAGAAATAATTGTTTTAATAAATTTTGGAGAAATTAAAAGAATTGGTCGGTTGTGTTCGGTTGTAATTTGATTGGTTTTTTTGTGAAGTGTTTTTCCATCCTGGGGATTACAAGTTGTTTCTTGGATTTTGTTTGGCCGTTCCTTTTCCTTTCTTCCTCACCCATTTTTTTTGTGTGTGTCGTCCCGCATCTGAGCCAAGTGGTTGCTGGACATCGATTTTATCGAAGTCCAGCTGGTGAATTGATTCTGCAAAGAATCGTGCGAGGGATTTCAGACAGGTGTATAAAAAATTTATTTTGGTAATTTGTCGTTTTGTGTACATTTTGAAAAGGGTTCCGTTTGTGTCCGGTATTATGTCCTTTGGGTCGGGAAAGGTTCAGTTTCTTTTTATATATATAAATATATATATACTTATATATATATCGCGGCAGTTTCGGTGTAGGTTTTTAAAAAGTTTATTTATCGAGTTTTCACGCGTTCGTGTTGTTCGTTCGGCCGGGGATACCGTACCGCGAGGGTCGGCCCCAATCCCACGCGTCGCGATTGAGTTACCGGGAAATCAGAGATTTTAATTATCGCGTGGGAATTTTTGGATTTTAGCTTTTTTTAAGTTTAGATAAAAATAGCGCGATACTTTGTCGCGAATCCAAACAAATCATATAGATACATATAAGAAAACAGCAGCAGGAGGGATGAAAATCGCCAACAACTACCTGCGCCGCCAATCATAGTAAAAAATGCCAACGGCAAAAAATTGCAAGATGAATAAAAAAAAGAATCAAAACGAACGAATCAAGATCTAGTCAAAGAAAACGATCGAAATAAGAAAAGGGACAAAAACACAAATGGACTTTTGATTTGAGCGTCTAACGGACAACACGTACTTAGATTTTCCAAGAGTAAAAAATTAAAATAATATTCTAAAAGTTTGAAGATGGTTTGGCCAGTGGCTACTACTATTAAAAAACCTGGTGCAGACAACGGGGGAGAAATTTTTCTTCCTCGCAAGCGCCAATACTTAAATTTTTCCAAAAACTATGATGTTTTCCTGCAATCTCATAACGGGGATCCTGCACTACCATTGATGAAAATCAGCAGAGAACTGTACGGTGAGTGCGGTGACAATATCGATATTTTTTTCATTTCCAAACGGAAACTTCGCATATCTACGACAGACCGCGAGGTCGCCAATAAAATTGCTGCTAATTCTGACTTGATGGAAATGTACAGAACATACATCCCAGCCGAACTATGTGAGGTGAAAGGGGTAGTCGATATCCCAGCTGATGTAGATCACACTGAACAGTATATTTTCGAAAATTTATCCATTAAGAATTTGCCGGAATATGGGAACGTCCCAAATTCCATGCAAATTACTGAAATCAGGCGTTTTTCTAAACAAAACCCAAAAAACAAATCCCAACGATTCGATTTGGATCTTGTGACGGTATCGTTTGCTGGCAGCAAATTGCCGTCACATGTTACTCTTGACAAAATTATATTTCCAGTAAAGCCTTACATTGCACCGACCATCCAGTGCAGAAAATGTTGGAGATTCAATCATTCTGAAAAAATTTTCAACCGATCCAAGCGACTATGCTGCCGTTGCGGTCAGCCACACGATGGACCTTGTGATAAAATGCCTTCTTGCGTAAACTGTCATAAATTTCACGATGCTTCTTCTAACGATTGTGAAATAAAACAGAAAATAAGACAAAATGCTGTTGACAAAGCTAAGGAGATAGCTCCACAAAAAACAAACTACTATACTAGCTTCGCCTCTACGGCAAATGCCTCTTTCAATTTGAGCATTAATGATTTTCCGGAACTACCAAAAAAATGTCCACGAACCAATTTACATAAGGAAGTTCCAAAATTGAACAACAAAAACAACGAGCAGGTCGCAATAATTGCAAAACCTATCAATTCAGGTTGTCGCGAAAAAAATATTGTGCAAGACAATGCCGAAAAAACACCCGAGCTTGTCTCCAATGTTCAACCTTCAAATGAAGATCACAATATGGTAGATCATGACGGAAGCGACTGTGTCATGACACAATCATTAAACAATTCTACTCCTGAGCAATTTTCAGGTTATGTTCAAAATGATACGAAAGCAGTAGACACATTCGATATATTTCAACAACTGTTGCAAAGCAATGCTAGTGAACTAATTAATGTAGCACCTAATGATGAAAATAATCCAAATTAATGCTACTAGCATTAAGTCTAAAAAAGCTCAATTAACACAATTTTTAAACAACAATGACATATGTATTGCTTGTATTGCGGAAACTTTCCTAAAGCCATCTGACAAATACGAATTACAAAATTATAATATTCTTCGCAAAGATAGGCTAACGCAGACTCATGGAGGGGGTGTAGCAATATTTCTTAAAAAATCTATCAAATACAAACATGTTCCAATTGTTTGTACAAACAACAAAATTGAAGTTATAGGTTGTGAGATAAATTCACTTATTGGAACGATAGTAATTCTATCTTTTTATATACCACCAAATGTGACTTTTACAGAGTCTCAACTGAGTAACATTCTTTCGGGTTTCTCAGTAAATTCCAAATTTTTAATATGTGGTGATTTTAACGCTCACCATGAATCTTGGGGTAATGCGTCAAACGACCCAAAAGGAAGAATATTACAAGATTTCATAGATAAAAACAGTCTCATTCTGCTTAACGACGGGTCACGAACTTTTTTTGGTTGTGTTAGACCATCAGCAATAGATATAACACTATGTTCTCCTTCTTTATCTCTCCTGTCAACATGGTCTTCCCTTAACGAAACCCTAGGTAGTGGACATTGTGCAGTTGAAATAAAACTACAATTGAGACCGATACTTCAATCACAAAATACATCTTATTACATACCTAAAACAATTGACAAATGCTTTTTGAACCAAAGGGTATGGGAGATTTTGCAGTCTGACGAGTTTGTAGGTTCCGATCAGCTCAATAAGTTCGAAGTTTTTACCAAGATGTTTCACGCCTCATTTAAAATAATCAAAAATAATAAGACGCGCCCGGACAATCCGTGGTGGAACGCCAACTGTAACAAGGTTTCGGCGGAGCAACTAAGAGCTTTGTCGATATTTAAGAAATTTCCATCTAGAGAAAATTTAAAAAAGCTAACTGACATTAAGAAAAAATATTACTACACTATTCGGCATGAAAAAAGAAATGGGTGGAAAAAACTATGTGAGGAAATTAGTTGTGACCTTTCTCCAACTGAAGTGTGGAACAAAATCAAATTATTCAGAGGTATGAACATTACGAAACCGCTCCCCATGTCGGATGGGTGCATGACCGAGTTTAGCGATATTCTGGCGGGTCCAGTTGGACCTATAAATCAGATCCAGGCTCGGTCATTCGACGTTACTCATTCCATGGACGAACACTTTGCATTCCACGAATTGGATATGGCCATAACGAACTCTAGAAATACGGCAGCAGGACTAGACGGAATTAGAAATGATCACCTAAAATTGTTCAACACAGACGCAAAACGCTCTCTACTTAACATGTACAATTATGTATGGGAGTCGGGCAATATACCTCCTTCATGGAGGAAGTATAAAGTTTTACCGATACACAAGAAAAATAAGCCACATAACAATCCAACTTCGTACCGATCGATAGCTCTTATTTCTTGCATCCGTAAACTCTTTGAACGGATGATTTACAACAGCATAGAACATTTTCTTGAATCTCAGTCGAAACTCAGTACGGCCCAATCAGGTTTTCGTAGAGGCCGATCGACTACTGATAATGCAGTAGCCCTGTGGTCAGCAGCCAACTTAGCTATTCGAGAGGGAAAATTTCTTGTAACCCTTTTCATCGATATAACCAGTGCGTTTGAAAATGTGAACATAGACATACTCATATCCAAATACGAATCGTTGGGTGTACCCCGGCATACCTGTCATATTCTGCATAGATTATTCGCATACAAGGAACTGATATTACAAACCTATTCTGGTACAACACAAAGAACATCATATACGGGAACCCCTCAAGGGTCAGTATTGAGTCCAATTAGCTTCACCACTTATACAAATGAAATCTTTTCGAACATCGGCGTGGAGATTTTGGCTTACGCTGATGATATTGTGATTTTTTGCTCGGATGTGTCTTTGGATTTCGCTATCCACAAAATTCAAACAGCGGTTAATACTATAACCGCAAGACTGGAAAATCTTCAACTCTACCTATCGCCGCAAAAGTCAAAAGCGATGGTATTTCTTCCAAAAAGACGGAAAGTTCCGAATATTACAAATATTAAAATTTACAATGAAACAATAGAATACGTAGATAGATTTGTCTTCCTTGGTTTTACATTTGAGTCGCATTTGAGTGTCCAACATCATGTGGACAGGGTTCTAATAAGCTGTTCTCATTTTCTAAATATTTTACGCTCGCTATGTGGTGTTTCATGGGGGTCTGACCCTCAAAACCTACTACTATTGTACTTTGGGTTAATTCGACCTAAATTGGGGTACATGGCACCTCTTTTGCTGGATTGCCCAGAAAAATACATGATCAAATTACAACGAGTTCAGTACAAAGGCGTTAGAATTTCATTAGGAGCTATGATTTCTACACACACCCTCGCATTAGAGCAGACAGGTAACGCTATGCCTCTGTCTGAACGCTTATCGAAATTATCCGACAATTATATCAACAAAGTAATTTCAAATACGAACCATCCTGCTCTACCATTCATTAAGACCTATATAGACAAATTTTCAAGTCGACCATGGTTGATTGAAAAGTTTGCTAATAGGCTTCAAAGTTCAGAACTTCAAAAGTACAACATTTTACCAATATTTCAAACTCCATTCAGGGCGATTTACTTCCGTCCGATCGTGGAATTTCTCGATGTAAAGAAATGCTCTTGCTCAACTAAGGAAGTACAAGAAAAATACGACAAACTTACGAAAGGCAGATGGAAATCGTTTCATAAAATATTCACTGACGGATCAAAAACACCTAATAAAGTCAGCAGTGCGTTTTGGTACCCGAATTTAAATATTGAAGCATCGTTTTCCCTCAATGAGATGTGCTCGATATTCACGGCGGAAGCAAATGCTCTTTTAGAAGCGTTACTTTTCTTACAATTAAATGAGGCTGGGAAACATTTGATAATTTCGGACAGTAAGTCTGTACTACAGGCTCTCAATTCATACAATAATAATGGCTCTCATCCCATAATTATTCAAATTAAAAATACAATCCTACAATTGAAAGAAAGCGGTCACATAATCCATTTTCTCTGGGTGCCAAGCCATTTAGGTATCGAGGGTAATGATTGGGTAGACCAGGTTGCGGTAAACCATGTGGAAACGGGACAGTGGCCTCCTATTTTTCACGGCGACTTAAAAGCAAAAATCAAATCAATTGCCATTCAATCATGGCAAACAAAGTGGGATAGCAGCATTTACGGCCGACACTTATACTACATTGCACCCACAGTTAATATGTCACCATGGTTTAAAAACCAAAACTTGTCGCGCACAATTATTACCACGATTAACCGACTTAGGTTCAGTCATATACAGACAAGACAACATCTGCATAAAGTAAACATCATCAATTCAGAATTATGCAATTGCGGCGCTATTCAATCCATAAATCATCTTACTTTTTACTGTCGATAACTTTTCGATAATTCGATAATTCGAAAACACAACAGATACTAAAAACAAACAATTTGGAAATTTACAAAGCTTTGCACAAATTTTACTCTTTGACAAAAATTTTAATATAAGTTCGAGTACAAAAAGTTGTCCGTGGCGCTCAATCAAAAGCTCCTCCCCCTCCTTAAATACATATCCTTCCCTACTCCCAACATATTTCTATCACTCCCTTTTCCCTACTTATATTCAATCCATAAAATTTTCCTATCTTTATTTTCTTTTTGTCAACAAAAAACAAAGTACAAAGATTAGACTGATATATACTACTTACATAGGCTCATAGCCTATATGGGTTTATAACTTATATAGGTGTATAGCCTGTATAAGTATGTAAGATAAGACAAATATATACAAAAAATTAAATAATAACAAAAAATTAAAAACAAAAAATTAAAAAAAAAAAAAAAAGAAAAAAAAAAAAAAAAAGAAAAACAAGAAATAAAAATAAAAAAAAAATTAAAAATAGAAAACTAAAACTGAAAAAAAAAATAAATAAATAAATAAATAAATAAAAATAAATAAAAAGATAACAAATATTGAAAACATCATCATATAAATAAAATCCCACCAAAGGTTTGCGCCATAGACTTCGTGTCTCTACCAACCTTTTACAACTCACCGTTTATCGGTGTTGCCATTCTATTGCGAGTGGCAAGAAGGAAGAAGAAGAAGAAGAAAAACACAAATTTTAAGAAAAGCAAAAACAAAAGCGAACCAACAACAAAAACATTTCTAACAGACTACAAAAAATTAAAAAATGTTAGCCAAATGCCGCAGTTTGTACACTCACTGTCCAAACTCCGCAGCCTGCTTACTCACCAGAATTGCACGAGCTCCGAGTTAGTAAAAAGGAAGAGGAAGAGCTTATGACGCTTGTCTATGAATATCAGTTCTCTGATATCCAGCAACCAGGGTTCGGACTCTACTACGATTTTGAAAATTTGTTTGAATCTTTTTCGTCACTCCGCTCGAGCTAAGATCTACTACGATGGTTTTTTTCAGGCGAAAATAACGCGGCGACACTAATTCATTGCATGCAAGTGTTACTTTTTTGCGAGGAAAAGAGACAATACTTATATTTATGCAAAAATTAATTTCAAAATGCGAAAATGAGCAAGTCATATGCAAGTTAAAGTACACAGAAAAAAAAGGTCGGTAAAATTAACCGAAAAAAGTGGTGGACGCACAGCATTTCAAAATGTATGAAAATTGTAAATTTTTTTACCGAGCTCGTCGGTAGATTTAACCGACAAAAAATGGTAAAAAAAAATAGTTGAAATAACCGAAAAAACTTGTTGTTGTACAGAAATTTTTGGTTCTTTTACAGCAATTGTTGGTTAAATTTGAATTTTCACCAACTTGTGCAATTGAATCGTTGGGGTTCAAAGAAAGAAGAATTCCCAATCGTGTTATGAATGTTGTGCCTTATAGAGGCAGCTTGAGCAGAGAAAAACAGAGTTTTTTGCTTGTAATACTAAGTGCTTGTGTCAGTTATGCGCTCAAGCTAATATTTATTTTTTTAAACATGCAATCTTGCATTTTCGAAATATATTTTTGTGTTTAATATGTTTTTTTTGGTTGGGGTTTGTTTTCAAATGAAGAAAAAAATTAATTCATCGAAAACAATAAAAAATATTATAAAGTAGTACATAATTAAGCGTTTCAGTAGGCTGTAATCGATCAATTTAAGTTCAGATCATGAATTAGACGAATTTAGAAGCAAACTATCCGGCAATGTTAAATAAAAATTCAGATTAGTAACTATCAATACTTATATTTGGGAGGGATTATGGGACAAAACGTCTCTTGCCACTTCACTTTTGCCAAAAAGTCAACTTTGAAATTTTTTATACAAACCGCTTTCATTTACTCGCTCCTTTAATTCTGTGCTAAGTTGAGATTTCCATTTACATTTATTAAATTTATAGAATAGTTTATACATTCGATGTTGTTCAATTTATTCGGCATATGGGTGAATGGCATCACTGCATTGATATTGATTAAAAAATGCTTGATATCAGAGTCGCAAATAATTACTTTAAAAACACTGAACAACAGCAGAAAAGCTCAAGAGTGTTGATCTTGTATAATTAAACCACGCTACCAAAATTTGGAGTTGATAGTTAAAAAATTACGGCAGTTGTCGTGAGAAATGACGGACAGACAGACGGATCCCAGGAGGATCCTGACCAAGAATATATATGCTTCTACATACCGGAAATGTCTCCTTATGGGCGTTAGAAACGGTGTGACAAAAGCAATATATCCTTGGATAGTAGTGTGCACAGTGTAACTATATTTTTTTCACCAAAATCTGTAATTTCCAAGAAAAATGTCTTTTTTTTCCAAAAAAAAAAATCTGTTGTATGAAATTGTTTTTAAATTTAGTCCAATTAGTAAAGATTATTTACATACAGTAATGTCCAGGTAATTAGGTACAGCTTTCTTTTATAATTCTTATTGGCTTCCGAAATTTTAAGAATTTTAACTTGGATACCACTGAAAAATTCTAATGGGCACAGTTCGAATGAGTACCAGGACACCTTCAGTGAAAACATCATATTTAAAAATTTAACTACTTTTCGATCTTTATTCCTGGGATAAAAATTTCTAATGCAAAAATTTGCGGTATTAAAAAAAAACAATTTGCAAAAGAATCCGGTACGGTCTGTACGAAAAACAAACAAAATTTCCATAAAATATGCAGAAAAGGGAAAATTAATGCTAGTTAATCGAAGAAATTTAACTTAACTAAATGAAAAAGTTAATGGTTTTCGAAATTAACTGAAACGTTAAAAGTACACGAAAGTCGAAAATTAAGCCTAAAAACCCTATTTTTATAAAATCGGCCATTAAAGTCATACGGCACGAATATTAGTGAAAATTTAAATGTTTCGAGTAAATTTAGTAAATTAAGTTCAGTTTTAACGTAAAATATAAAGAGGAGGAGGGATTGGAGGAAGGGAGAATATAGTGAAACATAACTTTGCATAGAGCATGGCAACCAACAGATCAACCAAATAATTGTGATAAAAACAAAATTCTCAAATCTTTTTTAATCACCCCCACTCTTAATTAGCATCAACCACGACTCAACAGGCGCCTGCTGACTTCGATGGATACTCTTAGTAAGTGGTAATACCAATTTTTGTACCTCTATAAGAATTTTGTTTCTCCTTTCATTTATTAATTTTGTTGGCATCTCATTCTCTTTTCAAGGGTATCAGAAGAACGGAACATGTAGTATCTACATTAAGAGTATTAGACTTCTACCAGAAAGAGCGCAATTCAGTCATGAAAGATCGAATTCTTCTTATACATATTCCTTTCTTTTGTTAGTGCCCTTGAAATAATGATTCAGTTTACGATATTACAAGTATATGCGCATATCTCTCGCATTCTGCTATATTTTTCTTATTCTTTTGTTTTGATTAAGATTTTGCTCTAATTTACGAATGTGTATTAAATAAGTATTTGAAGTCGCGCAGGAGTATAAGAGAAAATTAACTCTCTGTTCCATTGTCGTGTCATTGAATTAAAGCACGACATGATAGTTTAAGTATTTTTTTTTCTCTATCTTTTTCTACAATTTTACATTCTTTTGCAATTGATTCGATTTCGGAGCACATCTTAAGAGAAACATGCTGATAAAATATTGGCCTTGAGAGTTACTAACTCTTTCTTATTCATTTTGTTGTTTGAGATATTGAATTTAGTGATCGATGATTATGAATAAAAATTAATGAGTTTATATTTTAAAATGATTCCTTAAATTTTCTTTATTCACTATGGTAAGGCTCTACGCATTAATGTAAGATAACGCCGGAAGTATTAATGTGGGCCAACATTTTCAAGTGATTTACATACGTTAGCAGGTAGGGTGGGTACAAGATAAGAGAGATATCAACATCTATTCCCTTCCGTAATCCGGACTTAGCACCTGTACCTGTTCACAGAACCGTCCTAGACACTTTGATTTTTTTTTTGTTTTTTTTCTTGTTTGGTTCATCTCGTTTTACCTTTCCTGCACCTAATATAAATTGTGTATCACCCTTACCCATGATCAAGAGCAACCCCACCCCCTTTTCCCTGAGCTAAGACCGAAGCATAGCTAGGTGTGCAGAGCCCGCTTTATGGTCATGGGACTTAGTCCTCATACCATCTGGACTGAGGGCAGTTTGTTCGTTACATAATTTTTGGCGCCCAACGTGGGGCCATTTAACATCGAAGACACCTTTTCCAAAAACCTTCTATGGTCCCTTGCTTCATGCCCAATCTTCCTTATTTCCCGATTCCTTCCCTTCCTTAACCTTCCCCGGTATGTACTTATCGAGCTTAAACTAATTTTCTTAAATTTTAGCAGATTTTGACTTTCTTCGTGGAATCGCAGTTATCTGATAGTGTTGGATGCTGACCGGAAGAATCTCAATATCTAGCAGATTAGATTTTATTTTTCTTAGTTTGGATTCACACCAAACTATCGCCTTATTTCGCGTTCGAAGTATTATTTGGAATTTTTGAAATTTGCAATTGCGGTTTTATACCAATGTATACTTAGAACAATTGATTAGTAAATTTCGCTACGACGCATTCTCGGTAGTTTGAGACATTTCTCTTTGAATTATTTCGGAGAGATACTCGTAACTAGATCGCGTTACATAGTAGATTTTTTTTTTGTTTTGATTTACCTTTTCAATAAATTCTGTGAATAGATCAGGGTCTATAAGATTCTTTTTTTTTTATATTTTACCGGTGTACCTTACTTTTATTTTTGTGTTAGTTAAGTCCTTACCAAAAGTAGTGAATAACCTTTATATTACTTTCGAAGTCTCATTTCCAGTTGTTTCGCTGGAATCCGAATTGAAATGAAATATTTCGTTTTGATTGATACCGAACCATTTTTTTTCTCATTCTTGTTCATATTGTAGTATTCTACGACAATTATTTTTTTTTACTTTTCATCGTTATATTTTTTTTTATATTTTTTTGAAATATTTTGGTTGAAGGGGTAAAATTGTTTCATCATGCCAGTCAACCGTAGTACCGAAAATATTCCAATTCAAGGGGAAGCCGAATCTCTCAGTAATACATTTTGTGCCGTATGTAGCGAAGTGCTTCAAGTTTTTGAAGATAAAGTTGAAACAGCGTGCAAACATAAGTTTCACCGTAGTTGCATAAGTCAATGGCTAGAGACCAGTCAAACCTCTCCAGTGTGTCGGCACGCCTGTGCATTTTCCGAACTAACCTCAGTTAATGATTTTCCAGCAGGTCGCTCGGATCTGAATGCTTCGAATACACATACCTCAATTTGGGGCAGAGGTGGGGCTATACGTCGTGAGCGACCTCACACAAGAATGTTTACTCGAAACCATCCTCAACCACGACAAAGCTTAGACAACGCCTCTGCTATTCCTCAAAGGGTTCAAAATAGGCACCAAAACAGTTCGAGAGACAGACGCAACACCTGGAGTGAGAATAATCAACTACCTGAGCCTTGAGTGCAAAAACTTATTGCAGACGCTTTGAATGACTTTCGCCAGGAAGTTTCTTCAACAATAGCAAACGAACTGCGCACAGTTGTGAGAAATTTAAATTTAGGACCTAGTACTCGCCAACCGCCAGAAAACGATCGCGACGAAGAAGCATCGTTTTGGCCACAACAGCTCCCCAATCTCGATCGTCCCTCTCGCACGAGTCAGCCACATAGCGGCCAATGACGACCCTAGAAGTAACGAACGAATTTCAAATGTCATACATCGTTGGCATGTAAAATTCAATGGGTCGTCAGACGATATTACAGTAGACGAATTCATATATAGAGTGAATATTCTGACTTCTGACCAGCTCAACGGGAATTTTACTGTTTTATGCCAACATGTCCACTCTTTGTTTGAAGGTAAAGCGAAGCAATGGTATTGGCGTTACCATCGACAACAAGATAATGTTGAGTGGTTTGAGCTGTGCAACGCGTTGCGCAGACAATACAAAGAGCATGCAACAGATTTTGATATCAAGGATGATATTCGGAAAAGAAAGCAGAAGTATTCTGAATCCTTTGATGACTTTTTAGACTCGATAATGGGCATGTGCGATAGGTTGAGAATACCTATGAGCGATACCGAACTAGTAGAAACTGTCATGAGAAATTGAAAGCCTGATTTGCGACACGAGTTGTTGCATTTGAATATTTTATACATTTCTGATTTCAGACGCGAAGTTCACAAGCATGAAAAATTTTTCAAGGATGTTCCTTTCAATACTTCCTTTCGGCAAATTCCTACACGGAAACATGTCGCAGAACTGATGCTTGAAAACTCTCTGCAGGAGAATCCCCTTGAGTTGAATGAAAATGTTTCGGAAGCTGGTCTAGAAATAAATGCTATTAGTAAAATTGCGCTCAAATGTTGGAATTGCGAAGAAGTGGGACATGGTTATCAAGAGTGCGTACAGGCACGACGCGTATTCTGTTATGGTTGCGGAGCGGTAGATGTATATAAGCCAACATGTCCAAAATGTTCGATAAAATCGGAAAACACCATGACGGATGTTCGCGCGCGGAATGGCGAACGTCCAAACCATCGTCCTCGGAAATAATCCAACATTCTATACTGGAAAATAATTCTAATTTTAAGTCGAATCAAGCTTCAATCTCTGGTTCTTGTCCTACTTTACATACTCAATTTCGTCCATATCACGTTCGCTTAAAAGATTACCAAACTGCTCGTGCTAGAATCTTTGCACAACCTTCAAATAAATGCACCCGTGCAGCGGCACGAATGCGTACATTTTGGAAGCAAATAAAGACTAGACGCAAATATGTAATTTCCGCAATTGTGCATAAAGGTTGCGATATTCGACCATATGTGAACTTAACCATACTTGGTGAAACTTATTTGTCACTTCTTGGCAGTGGCGCGAATAAAAGCTGTATAGGTGGTACTTTAGCGAAAATTGTTATAGAAAAGTATACTTTTACAAAATGTGTCACAAATGTTAAAACTGCAGATGGACAGAAGCAGTTGGTCGTGGGGTCGATTCTTCTTTCTATCACTTACGAAAATAAAAACCAACAATTCGAATTTCTTATTGTTCCTTCGATTCAGCAGGATGTAATCTGCGGCATGAATTTTTGGAATAGTTTCGATATAAGTATTTCAAGGGTGTGTCGAGTTAGTGAACTAGCTACTGAGGAAAATTCTCTCGGCATGATCACTATGACCCCAGCTCAACGTCGAATGCTCAACTCAGCAATTTCTGCATTTCCATCTTTTGAAGATGAAGGTCTCGGCCTAACACCACTACTTGAACATAGTATTGACACGGGAAATGCGAATCCCATAAAACAACGTTATTACCCCATCTCTCCGGCTAGAGAAAAACTACTATGCCAAGAAATCGAAAGGATGCTGCATTTAGGAGTAATCGAGGTAATGGTCGTCACCATGTGTACTTGTTATAAAACCCGGGAAAGTACGTTTCTGTCTCGATTCTCGTAAATTAAACGAAGTGACCATCAGGGATGCGTATCCGATTCCAAATATTGATGGCCTCCTCTCTCGGTTACCCCCAGTCCATTGCATTTCTAAGATCGACCTTAAAGATGCCTTTTGGCAAATTAGTTTAGACAAAACCTCGCGACCAAAGACTGCGTTTACTGTGCTCAATCGGCCTCTGTACCAATTCACTCGAATGCCATTTGGACTGTGCAATGCGCCTCAAACACTTTGTAGACTTATGGATAAAGTAATACCTTACCATTTGAAGACTCGTGTTTTCGTCTATTTAGACGATCTTTTAGTCGTTTCTGAGACTTTAGAAGAACATGTCGCCCATTTGTTAGAAGTAGCATCACAGTTGCGAAAAGCCGGTTTAACGATAAATATTAAGAAGAGTCAATTTGGTATAGAGGAAGTAAAATATTTAGGTTTTATACTGGGTAAAGGATCTTTAAAAGTTGACCCAGACAAAGTGGTTGCCATCACATAATTTCCAATTCCAACATCCGCGAGACAGCTACGTCGATTCTTAGGGATGACCGGATGGTACCGACGATTTGTGGATGACTATTCTACTCTCACCTTCCATCTCACAGAACTATTGTCCAAAAAGAAAATCTTTTCTTGGAACCCTTTGGCCCAAAGTGCGTTTGATTCCGTAAAAAGCAAATTGTCCTCGGTCCCCTTTCTAACACTGACTACAATAGGGAATTTATAGTCCAGTGCGATGCCAGTCGGTTCGGTGTAGGAGGTCTTTTGGAGCAAGTCGACAAAAATGGGGACGAGCGCCCAATTGCATTCATGTCGCAAAAGTTAAATGAAGCGCAAAGAAACTATACTGTTACCGAGCTGGAGTGCTTAGCAGTGGTGTTAGCTATAAAGAAATTTAGACCATATATCGAGGGACACGACTTTCGAGTAGTCACGGACCATGCTAGTTTAAAGTGGCTAATGAGGCAAAAAAATCTGAATGGCAAGTTAGCGAGATGGGCGCTGAAGCTCCAAGGATATAATTTTTCAATCGAACATCGTAAAGTTAGTGAAAATGTGGTTGCCGATGCGCTTTCACGCGCATTCGAGGAAGACAAGGAAATTGCAATTGTTGAATTAGAAGTACTGCCGGAGATAGATTTAGGTTCGCCAGCTTTCGAGTCAGAAGAATACAGACAGATGAGGGAAAAATTCGAAAAATCTGGTTTGCCCGATTTCAAAATTGTCGAAAAATATATTTATCACCGAATAGAATTCCCTTCTGATCAAAACGATGAGTTTGATAATTGGAAGCTGTTAATTCCAAGTAAGTTGCGTGAAAATGTAATCTATGCCGCTCATGATACGCCCGCATCGGCTCATGGTGGCATCGCGAAAACGCTTGAGCGAATTAGGAGGCACTTCTATTGGCCTGGTATGGTGACACAAGCTCGTGACTATGTAGGTGCATGTGAGTTGTGCAAAACTTCCAAAACTCCAACGCACACTCTGCGTCCTCCCATGGGTCAGATGGCTAGCAGCGATCGGCCATTTCAAAAGTTGTATTTGGATTTAATTGGTCCGTTTCCAAGGTCAAAACGAGGAAACATTGGTATACTAATTATCCTAGACCATTTCTCCAAATATACCTTTTTGACGCCTTTGAAAAAATTTATTTCGAAAAATATAATAGAATATATGAAGGAACACATCTTTGATTGTTTCGGAGTGCCAGAATCCGTGGTAACTGACAACGGAAGCCAGTTCAAAAGTAAGGAATTTGAAGCATTTCTCACAAAATATGGAGTCGGACATATTTGCACTACGGTATACTCGCCCCAGTCTAACGCATCCGAAAGGGTAAATAGGTCCATTAACGAAGCGATGCGTACCTTTGTACGTCGATACCAGCGAGATTGGGATGAGTACCTAAGTAGCATAAATAGTGCCCTAAGAAATGGCATTCACCAAACTATTGGGGATTCTCCTTATCGTATTGTCTTCGGACAAAGCATGGTTACTCACGGTTCCGATTACAAAATTCTCAGAAATCTAAATATTTTGACAGAAGGTAGTGCGAGAATCGGTCGCGAAGACGATTTTTTTCTTTTGAGAGAAACAATTAAATCAAAAATTAAAGCTTCATATGAGAAGAATAAGAAAACCTATAATCTGCGATCGCGTCCAAGAAATTTTCAAGTAGGCGAAGAAGTGGTTAGAAGAAATTTTACTCTTAGTAGAGCCATCAAAAATTATAACGCGAAACTTGCTCCGACTGGTGTAAAAGCTCGAATTAGATCCAAACTCGGTAATTCATACTACACTCTTGAGGTAAAACAATCGGCACGTACCACGCGAAAGACCTCTGGTAGCTAGAATCTCCGTAACTATACATTTTGACTTTTAAATTTTTTTTTGCAACTATTTCTTTTACGAAGATATTCCCCTTTTTCAGACATCATCCTGTAGCTAGCTTTGGCTAATATCTGCTTTGTGAGGGTGAATAATTTCGATTAGAAAATACAGTATGACCTATTTAAAGTTAACGAATACGTCACTAACTCCATCTCGCGTCGATTAGAAATTATATTGACGTATATGCATGCCAACCCTGTTGCGAATGACAGTCCCAAAAAGTTTCTAGAATAATGCTAGCCAAATTTCCCTTGCGGCGATAAGCTATTGCTTGTGTCTGACCCACCAAATCTTTCTTTTTCGTCTAGAACGTGGCACCGTCAACATTGTTCAGGAATAGAAGAAAACAATACAAAGTATTAAACTCCACATGGTCGAAGTTACTTGCACCAATATCTAAATCACAGTGATTTCAAGACACCGATAAATTTAAAGTCATTAAGTGTTTAAAAAGTTGTGAGAAATATATATATTTAAAGTATTTTGTCAGTACGCCACGCCGCGGGACGGCACCATTTCTTGTTTGGTTCTTGTACCAAACTTTGGTAAGTTGCGATTAGTTGTGATCTGCTCCGGAGCACCCAAACGTAACGTCCATATGATTCCCAAATAGGTTTCCAACACAAAGTCAGAAACCGGTACGGACAAATCCCAGAAAACCACGTGGAGTGGTTGGAATACTCAGGGTGGAACCCAGAATAGTACGACCAATTCCACACCATAGTCCGGCGACTTGTGGCTATCGGAAATTCCATCCGCCCACCTCGTAATCCCACTGACGCCACCTGGTACAAGGAACCACGCGAACCATTACACCGACTATATCAGCGCCCTAACAACACCTTCTGCCCCGCATTTAATCACCCAACACCTTCGTTTGGTACAGTCCAGTTCGACGTACCGACAGCACCAGATTCAGTTCAAGTGTACAATTTTCATTTACTTTGACGTGCTATTGCATATGGTTCCCTTTTATGTTGATAAACTTTCCTTAAAAAAAATCATAAATTAAGTAAGAACAAAAAGTGAAATTTATAAAAAAAATTTCAATTCGAAAGTCGAAAATTAAGCCTAAAAACCCTATTTTTATAAAATCGGCCATTAAAGTCATACGGCACGAATATTAGTGAAAATTGAAATGTTTCGAGTAAATTTAGTAAATTAAGTTCAGTGGAGGAGGGATTGGAGGAAGGGAGAATATAGTGAAACATAACTTTGCATAGAGCATGGCAACCAACAGATCAACCAAATAATTGTGATAAAAACAAAATTCTCAAATCTTTTTTAATCACCCCCACTCTTAATTAGCATCAACCACGACTCAACAGGCGCCTGCTGACTTCGATGGATACTCTTAGTAAGTGGTAATACCAATTTTTGTACCTCTATAAGAATTTTGTTTCTCCTTTCATTTATTAATTTTGTTGGCATCTCATGCTCTTTTCAAGGGTATCAGAAGAACGGAACATGTAGTATCTACATTAAGAGTATTAGACTTCTACCAGAAAGAGCGCAATTCAGTCATGAAAGATCGAATTCTTCTTATACATATTCCTTTCTTTTGTTAGTGCCCTTGAAATAATGATTCAGTTTACGATATTACAAGCATATGCGCTTATCTCTCGCATTCTGCTATATTTTTCTTATTCTTTTGTTTTGATTAAGATTTTGCTCTAATTTACGAATGTGTATTAAATAAGTATTTGAAGTCGCGCAGGAGTATAAGAGAAAATTAACTCTCTGTTCCATTGTCGTGTCATTGAATTAAAGCACGACATGATAGTTTAAGTATTTTTTTTTCTCTATCTTTTTCTACAATTTTACATTCTTTTGCAATTGATTCGATTTCGGAGCACATCTTAAGAGAAACATGCTGATAAAATATTGGCCTTGAGAGTTACTAACTCTTTCTTATTCATTTTGTTGTTTGAGATATTGAATTTAGTGATCGATGATTATGAATAAAAATTAATGAGTTTATATTTTAAAATGATTCCTTAAATTTTCTTTATTCACTATGGTAAGGCTCTACGCATTAATGTAAGATAACGCCGGAAGTATTAATGTGGGCCAACATTTTCAAGTGATTTACATACGTTAGCAGGTAGGGTGGGTACAAGATAAGAGGGATATCAACATCTATTCCCTTCCGTAATCCGGACTTAGCACCTGTACCTGTTCACAGAACCGTCCTAGACACTTTGATTTTTTTTTTGTTTTTTTTCTTGTTTGGTTCATCTCGTTTTACCTTTCCTGCACCTAATATAAATTGTGTATCACCCTTACCCATGATCAAGAGCAACCCCACCCCCATTTTCCCTGAGCTAAGACCGAAGCATAGCTAGGTGTGCAGAGCCCGCTTTATGATCATGAGACTTAGTCCTCATACCATCTGGACTGAGGGCAGTTTGTTCGTTACACATTATTCACACAAAAAATTTCCAAGGACGCATTTAGAAGCTAGCAGAATCCCACATGGCATGAATCTTCCAGAAATTGTCCTATTTATTGAAAAATGCTTGGAGTACTCACTGTCAAGCACACTATATTTTAGTGTACTTGTTTCTATTGCACACTGATTTTGTGAGTGCACTGCAGTAATGTTTTGTGAGAATTTTGTCTTGTGCTCACTTACACTCGCTGTCTCAGGACAAGGCACCAATTTGTTTTGTAAGCATACGGGACACGACAGTTAATATTTGAAAATGAAATGAATGTCTTGAACAGCGTTTCAAGCACATTCATGCAGATGTCTAGTACATACCCTTTTATTTATTGAAGTAAATCCGCACGAGCAACTGCTCCTCCAAGATGGCTTCTCCTATGTTAGTTCGCAGGTGGCGATAATATGAATTTTAGACCAGAAAAAAGACGTCCCACGCTCACTTGAGATGCCGGGAATCCCAGATCATTCTGTTTGAGGTACAGTTCAAATTCATCCGCAATTGCATCTGCTTCGCTTGAAGACGTGTTTAGAGCTGACATCTCAATATCATTACCGGCTTCCAGGGATATCATTTTATCCCTAACACATTTAACGTGTTTTTTAGCCTTTTCCACTTGCTCTTTGTCCAATACAATTTGAAACCTCGGATCCAGAAAAATAGCGGCCAAAACAACATCGTTTTCCATTAATATATTCTCTCTAGCCGACATTTTCTGTACCAGTAGATTCGAGAAAGAAGTTTTAATGATTTTTGTTGCGGTTTTGGTTTGCATCCAATGCTCGTAAAAATGACTTAACGTTATTGTGACGACAACTCATTGCGAAATTCTTGCATCTTTAAAAAATTCTTTATCATGTCCGCTGTTGATGACCAGCGAGTTGGACAATCGAGTATAGGCTTTGCCATGTTTTGTTTCTTGATTAAATAAGTGAATGTTGGAGTCCTCAATGTTTTTACTATATTCCTTTTGCAATTAGATTCGAAACCGCCGTATTTTTTTTAAAGCGTCGTTCACTGCAAGTTGCAAAGTATGTGCTGCGCATCGTAGACCTGGAAATTTGGCAAAAGGGTGGTTTTGGGGTTATAAAATGAAATATTTGGTAATTTACTTATTTTATACAATATTACAGGTATGCTTTTCGGTAAGCTCTGTGATCGCTAGAGTACTTAGTATTATTGGACCATCTTTAATATATTGAATGTTTATGCCCAGGAAAGATCTGTCCATTCGAGTCACTCCATCTGTTTTCAGTAAAACCAGTTAGTTTCGCACCTGCTCAGCAGTAAGCGCCCTTATAGTAGAAGCCTCCTCCGAAAGTTGTGTTTTGATACTTTTGGATGAGTTTGACAGTTTTTGTTTAAATTTTTCTTCTAGTGCGCACTTTATCGGATTTATAATTTTTTTAAACCAGAATCGGCCGTTAACAGTGACTAGCTCTACGCAACTGCTTTATAAGTCATCCTTCGTCATATTAATTCTTACAAAATTTAATTCGGAAATTTTTGGTCGAATTTTTTGAATAGGTGTTTTTTTTTTGTTTGGGAGCAGAAAATAGTCGGTTTTGAAATTATGCACAGTGGTTTAGTGCTTTTGCATGTTTGTTCCGTGCTTTCCCTAGCCAAGTAGTAACGTCACGTCGCGGAGGTGGTGAAAATCCACTTACATTAGATTTGCACGTTACGTGCGTAACGTGACATTACGATTTCACTACTCTATTAAGCCATTAAAAGTCAGTTATAATGGACGTAATGTCACGTTACGCGCGCAAAGTGGGAATCTAATGCAAGTGGATTTTGTTACTAGTTGGCTAACTGAGGAAATAAGCACGCCTAGTCCCATCTAGCCTCCCGTTGGTTTCATTAGGGGTATTCATTTAAAGTGGGAAAACCCTGGTAAACGCGCAGTGGTTCAATTGTTGACGAGAACTGTCAAAAATTGTATGAGAAGAGAATTGCACAAAGTGGAAAACGGTTTTGTTTTGGCTTTTTTTTGGATTTTGTATCACTCCGAAGAGATTTATTTGTTTCGATTTAATTCACTAGCACTTATTATTCAAGTATTTGAGATTTGTTTGGCAAAGCGTGAGATTATACCGTTATACAGCCACCACCATTCACTTACACTTCTGCGGACTTATTAGGGCGATTCATTTAAAGTGGGAAACCCCTCAGAAACGATTTAGTTGTGCAGAGTTGTGCAGCAGTCAAAATATATGAAATTTGAGAGTTCTTTTTTCCCACTTTAAATGAATACCCTTATTATTTCGACGGCGTCGTTGTGTATTTAGTTTTGTCAAGTTTTGCACTTAGGGCTTGATCACATCACAAATTTTTTCACAAAATCGGATTTATGGGATAAACTATTGATCAAAGTGAAAAAACGATTATGAGTTATAGGAATAAAACTGCATCAATAATATAAAAAGATGAAAACACGTTTTAAAATAAAATGTATTTTAGTAAAAAAGTTGTAGGAGTAAAATTATTGACTCCTCAATTTTACCCGCGTCAAATAGTTAAATTAAAATGTTGTTTGTAAATCCCATTATAAATCAAGGCGTTTCCTACGCCATCGCTTTAAAAGGACAAAACTCAGTCCCAGATTTCACGCAAGCTGCTCCCCCTAGCAGTTCTCTTGAACAAACTCTGCAAGTGTTTACACAAAATATGTCACAATTTATGTCTGGTATGCAAAATATGATGCAAGAAATGATTAAAAATCAAAGTCTTTTACTACAACATCTCATGTCTAAACCATGAATGGTTTAAAAATATCATTTTGGAATGCAAACGGCTGTGTCTTCACAAACTAGAACTTCTCGAGTTCTTGAAAGATTCCAGCATAGACGTTATGCTAATTTCTGAAACTCACTCCACTGGAAAACACTTTTTCAATCTACGAGGATATAGATTCTCTGACACAAAGCATCCAAGCGGAAACGCTAGAGGTGGTTCCGCTATTCTCATTAAAAGTCAAATAAAGCATTATGCTCTACAGAATTATTGCACAGAATATATTCAAGCGACAAGTATTTCTCTCAATGAATACTAACATTAACAGCTATATACTACCCGCCCAGACACAAAATAACTGAGCAACAATTCCAGACTTTTTTCCATTCTCTTGGACCAAAGTTTCTTGTTGCCGGCGACTTCAACGCCAAACATACATATTGGGGCTCTCGCCTAATATCACAAAAGGGCAGCCTCCTGTTGAACACTGTCAACAGACTCGGCCTTGACGTTGTCTCCTCTGGCACTCCAACTTATTGGCCAACTGACAGTCGAAAAACTCCCGACGTCATTGACTGTGCAGTATTTAAAACTGTAAAAAGGAGCCAATTGACTATAGAATCTTCTCTAGATCTCTCATCAGACCATACGCCTACTATTATCACAATAAAGTACACCCCAAGCTCTGAGGTCAACCCAACAAATAAATTGAGTAGTAAACTCACAAACTCAAAGAAATAAGCAAAGCTGTTAGTAAATTCACACTTTTGCTTTCCCAAGCAGCTGCAGCGGCCACTCCCGTCCAAAAAAAACCACAATGTGACTTCATACCGTCCCATAAGTTGGCTCTCTGTGCTATCGAAACCCTTCGAAAAACTTCTAATAAAATTGCACTATCGAACAAGTGCACCGTATTGTAGACTCAATAAAAATCACTTTTGAAAAGAAACAGTACTGCTCCGCTGTTTTCCTCGATATCATCCAGGCCTTCGATAAAGTCTGGCACGAAGAACTCATTTACAAATTACAGCATATTCTCCCCGCTAATATGCACTGCCTACTTAAAAATTATCTCACGAATAGAAAATTTTTAGTAAAATATAAAAGCTCCCGAAATCCAACAAATCCAAAAGCTGCCACTTAACCTTCACCCTAAGAAGGGGCACGTGTTCTGCTCTGAAGATAAACGGCCAAGTTGTCCCTGAAAGTTCCGAAACAAAGTATCTTGGAATGCACCTCGATCGCCGACTTACATGGCATAAGCACATTCAATCCAAAATCACCCAGATTAAACTAAAACAATTGGAACTAAATTGGCTAATCTCAAAGGCATCTAAGCTAAATCTCACATACAAAGTCCAAATATACAAAAGTATAATAAAACCCATATATACATATGGAATTGAGCTCTGGGGCACTGCCTCTCCCTCGAACGTGGAAAAAGTCCAGAGAGTCCAATCTAAAATCCTGAGACAAATTGCCAGAGCCCCTTGGTTTATAAGAAATTCAAACATCCACAATGATTTGAATATCGCTGCAGTAAAAGACGAAATTCCGAAACTTACCTCGAAGTACAAGCAGAAGCTTATGTTTCATCCAAACATTCTAGCTAGAAATTTACTGAGACCTCTGAATCCCTCACGTCTTAAATGAAGCTAATATATTCCCAATATATTAGATACGATAACTGCCTAAATCAATGGATATAGGGCAATTTATATATCTCACAGCATAGTTTAAGCTGAATTTTAAATTTAGTTGAATTTATGAATAATCATTGTTAGACCTAAATTAATATTAGGTGATTCAAATGAATAAAACTATTTGGAAAAAAAAATTATTTCATTTAACCTTAAAATATTCCAAAATTTTGGTGTCAAAAATAATAAATTTTTTGCGCGTCAAATCCCATCACTTTTTTCAACAAAAGAACAGATCTGCATTTGCCAATTCTAAAATTTTTGCTTTTTTTTACGATAAGACGATAAGCCGTTGTTAATTGGGTCCGCGCGTATGCCCCTGTAAAAAGTGAGAAAGTCAAGTGAGCGAAAAATGTAAAAAAAATTTCATTCGACGTTTTCATTAGAGATCGACCGAAATCTATTTTTTTCATTTCGGCCGAAACCGAAATGGTCTTAATGTTTTATTATTTTTTTCGGCCGAAACCGAAATGGCCGAATTTTCATCTTTTTAAATTCGGCCGAAGCAAAAACCGAAAAAATAAAAGAAAAAATTGTGAATTTAAATGTAATAAAGTTGTACATAGTTAAGCGTATGAAGTAGGCTGAAATCGATAATTTTAAGTTCAGATCATAAATTAGATGAATTTAGAAACAAATGCGTGGAAATTAATTGAAGGGGCAGGGCTCTCACTTTTTTGCTACGGCAAAAAAGAAAATAAGTTTCAAAGTTTTGAATTTTTATTCTTATACCCTGCACACTAGTGTCTAGGGTATATTGTTTTTGTCACACCGTTTGTAACGCCCATAAGGAGGTGTGTCCGGTATGGAAAAGTATATATATTCTTGATCAGCGTCACCTCCTGAGTCGATTAGTCCATGTCCGTCTGTCCGTCTGTGTGTCATTTCGCACGTTAACTGTCGTAGCTTTTGTCCTCAAATTTTGGGATTCCTCTTATTTTGGCGAACGATGAGACGGTATTGAAAATGGGCCAAATCGGATAAGAGCCACGCCTACCTCCCATACAAAATGGCCGCCAATTTTATCAAATTTGTATTATTTTCGTTTATCTTGAGAAATACTGAACCGATTTGGATGCGGTTTTTACATTGGGTTAGAAATATTTTTTACGGAATTTTTAAACGGATCAGGAAATTAAAATGATCTATAAATATTGGAAAATTATCGATAAATATTGGAAAATTATCGATAAAGAATCTATAAATTATCGATAAATTATCGAAAAATTATCGTTAAAATTATCAAAAAATTATCGATAAAATATTGAAAAATTATGAAAAATATACATAAAATATCGAAAAGCTATCAATAAAATACAGATTTTCGGTAAAATTACTAACATTTGGTCTCAGAATGTATCGTACTCGCATGTGAAGGGTGTTATAGCTTCGGTCAGACCGAAGCTCTTTCTAGTTTTAATGCAAATTGGGGACTAGTCTTTTTTGTCGCTTCTTATTCTTCGAAACTATGATCAATACTTAAATTTGTGTTACACTTGGTTGTTCCTTATGTATTTTGCCACGCCAAATCCGAAAATAATAATGAAAATTGCACAAAAATTGCATTTTTGGTGCATGCTGTAAAAATTTCATTATTATTTTTGTATTCAGCGTGGCAAAATACATAAGAATTTGTCGATCAAGTTCAGTTTTGTCGATCTGTGTAATCTTTGTTACATTTTTCTTATTAAATCGAAATTTTCGGCGGAAATATCGAAATGACCACCAAAAACGAAATTTGGCCGAAAACGATATTTTATTTTTCGGTCGAATCCGAAACACGGCCGAAACAGTTTTTTTTGGCCGAAAAGCCGAAACCGAATTTTGGTCGGTCTCTAATTTTCATGATAGTGTGATCGGACACTAACGAACTTTCATTGGTTTCTCTATTTACAATATTGGCATCACTGCAGTAAATGGAACTCTACGAATATTGAGATGTATACAATTGTACCGAATTGCGTGTCTACGGAAACCAACTTTTTCTGAATATTCTGCATCACTACGCCAATTCCAGAATTTTCGTGCCTTTTCCTTCAACTATTTGCACCAGGAAATTGTTTGTGTAAATTAAACACTCTTATAGCAATATCCCAACGAACAAAAATAACATTTTTAATAAACGCATTGGCAACTTATTTCCACAAATAGTTTTATTAAAACATTTTTTAATGTTTAAATACCACAAAAAATTATCTTAGAAAGCTTTGATAAATAAAAATACGCCTCCGAATCAGAAAAATACAAGGTTAGGTTAGAGTGCCGGCTGTACGCTTCACATATTGTTACGCGGTGTTAGCATACGTCGCAGTTCCATTATAATAATCTCAAAACCTGTAATTGAGTACGCGGCGGCATGTTTTAGGGTCTTTGACTAGCTCGATCGGCTGGGCGTGTTTCTTGTACTCAACTACAGCGACGCGCAACAAATAGAAAAACAATCTTCATGCCACTATATTTTAAACACCGAATTGACCTAGTTGAAGGTTAGCAAAATCCTCCTAGCTGAATCCTCCACTTGGGTGCTCACCGGGCAATGGGCACTACGTCCTCTGTTAAGCTGGTTCAGGTTTTTCCAGAACATGTATTCAGGAAGGTCTGAGCCGATTAGCAGGGTAGTGGTGTCTAGCTAAGATGAAGGAATGGCCTCACATGTAGTTTCTACATGTCAGGTCTTTCCCTAATCATAGCAAGGTGGTGTCTGTTAGTAGGCTTAAAATGATAGTGGTGGTCCCACGAGAAAAAAACCGAATGGAGTCGGCTAAGGGTCAAACAGGGGCTGGGATGTCAGCCCAAACGTCGGTGGAAGTAGTAGTTGCTACCACCGGCGGGAACGGTGAGTCAGTAATAAACCGTGTCGCCAGCGACTACACCTCAACTGGAACTGGAGCAGGTTCCAGCAGTTGTAAAGATACTGCCAAATTACAAAGACGTGGTGCCGAATTCCATGTAGAATCGGACCACGAAAGCGTCGCTAGCGTTAACACCGCTGAAGAAGAAGAGCTTCTGTTCTCTCCGGGTAAAACCGCAGTTTCCACTTCTGACGGCAAGAAGAGGCCTCGGAGAAAACCCAGTAAAGAGGGAATGAAAGCCAAAGCGCAGTACAAGGCGGTTGTGAAAATCTGACACCGTGGAGAATGGCCGTGCGCACTTTGCAACGAGGACTTGGTGTCTACCCTCGGATCCGAAGTTTGCCAACAGGATCGAGGAAGGCATTGCGTCCAAACGTCAGCGTTCCACCGAAAGCGAGGGCCCCTCTGGTAAGAGGCCAAAGCAAAAGGAGGGAGCAGCCACACGCGAGAGGCCATCAACATCCAAAGCGGCTGCTGCGGCTAACGTAGATGCGCGGGAGGGCCCATCGACGTCGGAAGCGGCAGCGGTGGTGAATGTAGTGGCCAAACAACACCTACTAGTGGCGCTCATCGACCGAAGCGATTTTCTTGGCCAGATGTCAGAAGAACGGTGGAGAGCAGTCGAGCTAAAGCTGCTAGATGCCATGTTCGAAAAAATGAACGCGGAGCCAAACGCGCCTATGCCATCCTTTGATGGTGCCGGATGGTTCCAAGGAGTTAAAATACTCAAGTGTCTCGACGATCCGACGCTGAAATGGGTGAAGGGAATTGTGAAGACATTCCAGGACCTATGGGTTGGAGCGTCACTCGAAGTAGTGGAACGCAGTAACATTCCGTCCCTGCCCAAAGCGAAGGTCTTCATACCTCGAGTGGTAGAACCGCAAAATGCACTGCGTCTTCTGCAACTGCAAAATCCAGACGTCCAAACGAGTGACTGGAAGGTGTTGCATGTCGCCAAGCCTGTCGCTAACGGCATGGGGCAGAGCTACATCTTGCAGATCAACAAGGTGGCCGAGGATACTCTGTACGCACGGTTTGGGAAAATGGTATGGGGAGTTGGCAGCGTGTACCTACGAATGAGAAGGAGAAGTTGAGAAAGACCTCGACGAAATACTTAGCTCCTCTCTCAATCTACGCGATGTCGAGGAAAAAGGTGTAATGGAGTGCGAACCCATCCCAGTGGAGGAGCCGGTAGCAGATGCTAAAGGTCCTTCAAATAAACCGCCATCGTTGTAAGATGGCCTCAGTCGAGCTTCTGCTGAACCTAGAAGAAGGCGGCTACGATGTGGCTTTAGTCCAGGAACCCTGGATAGCTTCGGGTAACTTGGTATCTGGGCTAAGGTCACGAAACTTCAATACATACATCCCGAATGTAAGCAACAAGGGAAGAACGGCTATACTGGTGAGGAAAAGTATACACTCTTATATTTCAGCTTACTTCTCCACAGACGACCTGACAGTAGTGGCAATAGATGGCGGCAGCGATGATCCTCTACTCCTTGCGTCATGCTATATGCCACACGACGGTAACGCTCCGCCGCTAGAGCTTCATAGACTAGTGGAAACATCCAGCGAGAGGAAGCAGCCCCTTGTCATCGGCTCTGATGCAAACGCACATCACACTTATGGGGTAGCGCAGACATCAATGACAGAGGTGAGTCTTTACTGAACTACATCTTGCAAACTGAACTTATAATCGCTAATCGGGGTGAGGAACCAACGTAATTTGGAGCCACCTCAAGAAACGTTCTTGATATCACTCTATCCACCGGAGAAAATACCTCGATCGCAGAATGGAAGGTGCTGGAAACACCGTCGTTCTCAGATCACAAGTATTTAAGCTTCAATGTTAGTAAGGAATCCGAAAAATACAAACTAGGTCCTATATAGAAAAGTTCTGATGAGGGAATTAGATAAACAAACTGTAATCACTTCTCATGTAGATCTCGAGGCAAAACTCGAGGCACTTACTAACTCTCTCAATAAGTCGTATCTAATTTCGTGTCCTTCAGTGCGTACCAAGTGCAGATCCAAACCCTGGTGGAACAGGGACGTGGGGTCACAAAGGCGCTACGTTCGGGAAATCTTCAAGCTGGCCAAGACAGCAGATTGTGAAGAATGCTGAGGCGAATACAAAGATGTACTAAAACAATACAAAAAACCGGTCCGTATCGCCAAAAGAAACTCCTGGAAGGAATTTTGCGGGGACATAGAAAGAACGGTGGAAGTAGCGAGATTGAGAAAACTGCTAGCGAAGCACCCAACTATGTCAAGCCTTGTCAGGAAGGAAAACGGCGAGTGGACGAACAACTGTAACGATTCACTAGAAGAGCTAGAAGGCACAACACGCATATACAAAAGGCAGATCCACCGAGACTGCGCTCCATTCGTTAGTACTTAGTATGGAGAAGGCACTGGAACATGGGGAATTCGCTCTAGGGGTTTTTCTGGATGTTGCAGGGGCCTTCAACAATGTATCGACGGAAGCTATACTATAGAATATAGGAATCGACAATGCTATCTATCTGTGGATAAAAAGCCTATTGAGCTGCAGATAGATAAAAGCAGAATGGAACGGGGCTGTAGTGACAAAGGAAACGTGCAGAGGAACACCGCAAGGAGATGTTCTATCTCCACTGCTTTGGATACTGGTAGTCAACAAAATTCTCACATACTGCTAATGACATTGCTGTAATTATAACGGGGAGATGCCCATCAACATTAAGTGCACTCATGACGGACACTCTCGACACTATACTCAAGTGGGCGACAGAAGCAGGTCTGAGTATAAATGCGGAGAAAACGGACATGATACTATTCACTAGAAAGTATAAGGTCCCGGAATGGGCACCACCCATCTTAAATGGTACCAACCTAATACTCAAATCACATACCCAAATATCTAGGAGTAGTTGTGGACAACAAGCAAGCTCAATGGAAGCTCAATGTTGAAGAGAGGGTGAAGAGGTCCACTAACGCTTTATATGCATGTAAAAGGATGCTTGGAAGCACATGGGGCATATCACCTTCACTAATGCAATGGTGCTACACAGCCAGAGTTAGGCCCATACTAATGTATGGTATCCTGGTATGGTGGACCGTCATCAAAAAGAAAACATACGTTAAGCCCATGGAGAAAGTTCAGAGACTCGCAGCGCTATGTACGACGGGGGCAATTAGAACCACTCTTACGGCAGCTCTGGAAGCTATCCTCAACCCACCTCCGATTGACCTATATGCAGAGAATCGGGCGGCAAAATCCGCATTAAGACTACGAGTAACAGGACAACTTACATGCAGATCCTTCGGACACAGTTCTATAGGCCGGGATGCTACGGTCGCTTCAGAATATATGATTCCGACAATGTACCATGGAAACAGGATAAAAACTATTATAAGAAAAGAAGGCTGGCGCGAGGGCATGAAAGCAATGCGCAAATCTTTCAATATATTCACAAATGTCAGCTGGTGTTGGGGCTGGTGTTTACTGTGCTGAACTCAACATCAGCAAGTCTTTTAAACTTCCCGATTACTGTAGCATATTCCAAGCAGAAGTGTTTGCTGCCCCTAAGGCAGCGGAGCTAGCTTGCGTAGATGAAACAGAGAACTGCCTAATAAACATATATATAGACAGTCAAGCGGCCATAAAAGCACTAACATCGCACTGGTCATCATCCAAGAATGTCCTTCAGTGTAGAGTAGCGATGGACAAACTGGCTACCAAGCGTAAGCTATGTATCTATTGGGTACCGAGTCACAAGGGCATAGAGGGAAACGAAGCAGTAGATGATATTGCAAAAAAGGGAACTAGTCTTCCAGAGGATCAAATCAGTGAAGTACTGATGCCTCTGCAGGAAATCAATAGATATCTGGAAGATAGCATGTGGAGAAGGGCGAATGCAAGGTGGACAAATTTAACTACCTGCAGAATCGCCAAAATCATGTGCAAACCATACAATATGGGACACACAAAAAATGTTATATCGCTCGACCGTAAAAATTGTAGAACATTAGTGGGTGTTCTAACGGGTCACTGTATGGTGGCAGCTCACGCGTTTAAGCTAAAACTGACCGACAGTGATGAATGCAGGAAATGTCTCGAAGAGGAAAAGGATACTCTGGAACATCTCCTCTGCTTCTGTCCCGCTCTCTCCGGAACTCGTTTGAAGTACTTAGGAGCTTCGACGTTTGGGGGACTAGAAGAAGTCGCCGGACTTAGTGTGAATTCGCTTATAAGATTTGCAAACAACGCCTGCATGTTAAATGATGTTTACTTTCGCTGAAACAATAAAGACTCCTTTCTGGTATCGCTAGGGACCTTTTAGGTCTATGCGTGGCTTTGGCCAGCCAGTCTAACCTAACCTAACCTGACCTAGTTGAAAAGTAAAATATGATGAAGTACCAAATATTTTGAAACGCGAACAAATTCCTTATGATTGTGATAAGGTGTTAAATCACATGAAGCGCACTTTTCCCTCCCATAACTCCTATAGCCATTACTACGCTCAATAGTTTTCAAATTGCCCCAACAAAAAAAATTTGTTTCTGACTAATTGAACACACACATTACTCTCGATAGCATTCCCTTTATGGGATATTTAGCAATTCATATTGCTTAAGATTTTATTTAGGAAAAAAATAAAGATAAACATTATTTATTTTGCCCAAATGGCATTATGGATATTCTTACTTAACATTCATATTTTTTAAAAGAACGGACTTAATACAATATTTCTGAGAAGTACTTCTCAGTTTTCGGTTCTCTTTAGAATGAAAGAACTGTTTTGAAAATATCAATCAAGAGAGAATTAGAAATGAGATAAAGACAAACAAATGCAGAGAAAGAGCGAGTTGAAATAGAATTTAGATAAGCATAATGTCAAAATATGTAGTGAGAGTAGATATAAAAATGGGCAATAAGGTGGTTTGAAAATTTGCAAAATGATCATTAGCCTATACATATTTTAGTTTAGAATAGATATATCGTTTAAATGAACTTACCAAATTGCACTGCACCGAAGCGACGATTGGCCAAACGACGACGATGTAGTTTTGCTAATTTGTAACTGTGATGATTAATATGTTAATATGTATGGGTTTTCTTTTTTGAATGTATTAGCAATGAACTTCACCACATGAATTTTTGCATGTTTTTTTTATCTAATTCAACTTCACTGATTTACATTAATAATTTCATTTGTTTTTTTATTTTTATCAATTAGAAAATTTTAATTTTTTAAGTAGTTAAGAATTTAATTCAATTTAGAAAAATTTTAGAACTATGTAATTTAGAAAATTTTGCCAATTTACATAATTTTAAATATTTAGAAAATAAAAATAGTAACGTAGAGTAATTTGAAGAGTTTTTCTGTTTCTTTAATTAATAAATTACTTCAAATTAACAGTATTTAATTTATTTTTATGACGAAAATTTTGTGGCCTTAACAACTTTGTAAGTTCTTTAAAATCACTTGCTCCTTATTAATCACTGGCTTAAACAATTGGTTTTATGTCGAATAAATGTGATTTCCCATGAATGAGTTTAGCTCTGGGGCTTCGTTGACCGAGCCAAGCGGACCTTCTCAAGAACGATTCCAGACGCTATGTAGCTTCCAAGTGATTTGGAAAATAAATGAACCAAAATGAATAAATGAGGCCAAATCTACAGAAGGGGAGTTTAATAAAACCCGAAAACTATAAGTTTGAAAAAAAACTAGAGAGTATTTAATTTATTTTTCTGACGAAAATTTTGTGGCCTTTAGCAACTTTGTAAGTTCTTTAAAATCACTTGCTGCTTATTAATCACTGGCTTAAACAATTGGTTTTATGGCGAATAAATGATTTCCCATGAATGAGTTTGACTATCTTCGGCTATACCGAAGCTGAAATACCCCCACACAGTAGGCAGAAGTACCTCGAACATAAAAAAAATGTGGTCTCAAGACCCTATTTTGAGCCAATTATAGGTGGTTTTGGAGCCCAGACCATGTCCAAAATCCATTTCTAAAAATTTCCAATCGAATCCACAAAAAAAAAATTGTCTCAAGACCCAATTTAGACCCTTATATGTGTGACTTAGGAACCTCGGACCATGTCAAAAATACGTTTCTAAACATTTCCAATCGAATACAACCATAAAAAATACTTGAAAAATGTTTACTTTTTTTTCGGTGTATGGGAGCCACGCCCAGTTTTTATCCGATTTGGCTGATTCTCTCAGTATTCAAGAGAAAAACATGTACCCAAAGTTTCAAGTCGATATCTCCAAAACTGCGACCGCTATCGTGCGGACGGACAGACGGACGGACATCGCTAAATTGACTACGGCGGTGATGCTGATCAAGAATATATATACTTTTCCATACCGGACACGCCTCCTTATGGGCGTTACATACGTTATGACAAAGTTAGTATACCCTGCCACAGTGAGTGTGGGGGTATAAAGATTACTTACATGGCTTCATATACGTACATATAAGTTATTAAAATTACTTTAATCAATTTTTAAATTGACTCAAATTCAAAAATATGTGCCTACTGTACTTGAATTGACCTTCAATTAGCAGTATAAATTCAATTTTGTTTAAGAAAAAAACCACTTGTTATCGCGTGTTGGCTTCCAGCAAAAGTGATCAGTTTGAATAGTAAAAGATCAGCTATAAGTTAAAACTCATTTGAAACATTCGATATAACAGATATCGGGTCTGTCGCGGATTTTTTATGACATGCTTATGAGAAATTAAAAAAATGCATACCCTACCCTAAGTCTTTTGTTGTGAGGTATGTATGTAAACCTGACTTACAATAAAAATTCATCATGCAATCTTTGAATTATTATTTCCCTAAGGGAATTTTAGTAAAACATAAAATGTGTCTGTAGGAATATCTCGCTAAATTTAATAATTATCAATTCTTAACCCGATGGATATCATGATGTGTGAGAGTTATAATGTATGATAGTGAATAGGAACTTAATACAAACATTACAAAACTAGTAGGATTTGAAAGGAGTCTAGCCGACCGACTCGTATAGTGATATGAGCGTGTGCGGGTGGTGACGGTGGGTGGTAAAGTTAACTGAGCATAGTTTTGTTCAGAGGTTTATTCAATGGTGTCCAACCCATGGTACGTGTGTGAACAATAAAATAGTTAAATTTACATGTCGAACAAAAATCCATTACAAAGCTGATTCGTTATTAGACCTGGCAATAGAACAAACAGGAGAAAGATTTTTTTTTTTTTTTTTGGTATAAATTAGGGCACTTTGGTTAAAGGTGTGGCTCGACCCACTAATAGCTGGGCAAATATCGAGTGGAACATACTTATGGACGAATATCAGAAGCGTGAAAGCGTCCTAAGTACCTACCCTGCATATCTTCTATTTCGTATAAAGAATTACGAATACGGTTTTTTATTCGACACTTTGTAAATTTCGCAAAAATTTTGCGTTAACACCTTTTTGGAAATTGCTTAAAGTAAAGTTTCTTTTGTATACCTCTTGACCTTATTTATAGCTAACGTTTTTGGTACGCAGATTATACGTTTTGCTAGCCTTTTCATTTGCAATGGCCAGGTTTTTACTAATCTTGTCACGAATTCTATTTAGTCGGTCAGAATAATTTTCAACTCGGATTTGATCATTTCTCAAGATCGAGTTTTTCGATAATCTTGTATGTAGAACCGTGCTGACACATATTCTGTCCAAACAATGCATAATAGGGTGAACACTGTATTGCCGAATGATAATCGCTACGTAAAATATACAGTATTTTTGGAATATGTCTATCCCAGTTGGTGTGGTCACTGTCGTTTTGTAAAAAGCAGCGTACTTTCGCTATAATTTCCCTATTTGCTCTTTCGGAGGCGTTAGCTTGAGGTGAATATACTGCTGTTCTAATATGAGAAATTCCGTAGATAGAAAAGAAATTTTTCATCTCCTTAGAAACGAATTGTTTCCCATTATCGCTAGAGATGAATTGGGGAACACCAAAGGTAGAAAAAATTTCATTTTGGAAATAATCAATTACATTACGAAGAGGTTTGAGAAAAACAAATTTCGACAGAGAGTCTACTACGATAAAGATAAATGCATTTTTGGCTTTGGATAATGTGTAAGGGCCAAGAAAATCACAATAAAAACGTTGAAATATACGTTCAGTAACGAATGGTCTACCCATTGGAGGTCGAAGCAATTGATTTGGCGCTTTAACTGTTTTACAGGTGTCGCAATTTTGAACATATTCTTTTATGTCTCGTGCCATAGAAGCCCAAAAATATTTCGTTCTTACACGTGAAAGCGTCTTTGCAAAGCCACCATGACAACTAACCACCGAATCATGTGCGCTACGAATGACATCTTGAATCAATGATTTCGGGATCCATAAACGCCAAAGCTGATTGAACATATTGAACATATTCTTTTATGTCTCGTGCCATAGAAGCCCAAAAATATTTCGTTCTTACACGTGAAAGCGTCTTTGCAAAGCCACCATGACAACTAACCACCGAATCATGTGCGCTACGAATGACATCTTGAATCAATGATTTCGGGATCCATAAACGCCAAAGCTGATCCTCTTCATTTTCTTTACCTTCCCTAAACTTTACTCGCTTATACACAAAGTTATCGGACACCTGCAGATCCGGAAGAACTTCCTTGTTGTCAATCAGATTTGCGCAACTTTATGTATTCTTCGCTTTCAAATTCCACAGAGGACAAGTCAATTTCAATTGGAATATCACCTAGCTCCAACTCATCTACATCGAAACGAGACAGTGTATCTGGAACGACGTTCAGCGATCCTTTTCTATGCTCCATCACGAAATCAAAACGCTGTAGCTTCAGACTCCATCTTGCCAGTCTACCGCTCAAGTCTTTCTGAGTCATCAACCATTTGAGACTTGAGTGATCCGTGATAATACGAAACGGAAGACCCTCTACATATGGGCGAAATCTTTTTACACACACAATTGCTGCCATACATTCTAATTCCGTCACTGTATAATTTCGTTGTGCCTTGTTCAACTTTTGCGAAACAAAGCCCACCGGATGTTCTTTTCCTTCGTCGTCTAATTGAAATAAAACGCCACCCACACCAACTCGAGAAGCATCACATTGTATTGCGAATTCTCGCGAGAAATCTGGTTGGGCCAATACAGGGGCAGTTGAAAGGGCTACTTTCAGGGGTTAACGAAAAACGTTTGGATGATTTGCGAAGACAATCGGTTAAAGGACCTGGCATATTTGCAAAATTATTTATAAATCCTCGGTACCAGTTTGCCATACCAATAAAACGACGTAATTGCCTAGGGCTTTTAGGAAGCGGAAATGTTATTATAGCTTCTACTTTGTCTGGATCTACTTTAAGGCAACCACTGCCTATTCGATAACCCAAGTATTTAATTTCTTTCTGACAAAAATGACTCTTCTCCACATTAATTGTTAATCCTGCACTTTTTAAACACTTCGATACTTCACTCAGCAAATTCATATGAGACTTAAAATCAGGTCTGCACACCAATAAATCGTCGGGATATATAAATACATTTTCCCTATATCGTGAAGGAATAACTTTATCCATAAGTCTGCTCATTGCTTGTGGTCCATTGCAAAGGCCAAAAGGCAGGACCTTAAAATGGTAGAGCGGTCTACCTGGCACTGCAAATGCAGTTTTTTCCGTTGACGATGTAGTAAGCTGAATTTGGAAAAAAGCATCCTTCAAATCTATTCCACTAATGAAATGGGTATCCTTTAATCTACCCATTGATATGAGGAAGTGGGTACAAATCTTTCATAGTAAGCGAATTTAATTTTCGAGAATCTATACAAAGACGCACCTTTACAGGCTTACGTACCATTACAATAGGGCTACACCATGGAAAGTTGGATTCTTCTATAACTCCCATTTCTAACAACCGGTCTAGTTCTTTGTAGGCTTCTTCTTGTAGCGGAGAAGATAAAGGAAAATGCTTCGCTTTTACTGGCACTGAATCACCCGTTTCGATGTGATGTTGCAGTAAATTTGTGCAACCTAAGCCTAGTTTCGTAAAGGACGGAAATGTCCTTACAATTCGGTCAAGTTCGACTTTCTGTTCTGGGCTTAAATCATGAAATTTGGAATCATTATTGTTTGGGTCTGATTCTAGTTCACATATCTCTGGGATAATCTCAGGTGCCAAAGCAAAAGCGCGCCAAAAATTAGCGCCGAGATAAGCTTCTTGAGTCAGCGATGGAACCAGATAAAAGTCAATGTTTAAATGTCACAGGCAAATTACAAAAACCAATTATATTTTTCCTCGAACCATCAGCTGTGGAAACTGATGATCTAAAAGGCTTAGCTTATCAAAACACAAACGTTTGCACCCGAGTCCAATAAACCGATGATAGAACCATCATGAATTGTAGTTTTTAGAAAAGGGCGATCGTCTCCCGTATCACACAACTTTGTGGCTGCTAAGAGCTTTCGATAAGCTCGTCGCTTTCTAAATCTCTGTCTTCACTGTTGTACTCGAGCGGATGCAATGAATTTAACTGAGCCTTTAAAAATGTTTTCTTTAACTTTATTGTAATTAATTTTCCGTTCATGAAAAGAAGGGGTTTCACACATAGTTTGGCATGATTTCGCATGTGAAGTTGGTCTTAAAAGTTTAACATTATTGTACAAAATTTAGACTGTTGAAAATTATTATTTTCTGGAATAGAATTCAATTGAAACTCGGGGAGGGTTGAGAACGAGAGTCCAGGGTGGCCATCTCGCTCCTTCTGGGGTTTCCCGTGTGTTTATTCTGACACTTCAGAGTGGAAACTCCTTGCTGTCCACACTGAAAGCAGAACATGTTTCGGACATCTTCTGGACAGTAGATATAGGAGTGCCCAAAAGCGCAACAATTCCAACATTTTATTTTGGAATAGTCTGCTTTATATCCTCGAGGTGAGAAATTTAAAGCTTCAAAATGAGGATCAATGTCCCCATCAGAAACTCCATTATCAAAACCAGCTTCTAATTCGTTTACCTGCCGATTTAGAACCGAATTTCCAAACGAATTGGGGGTCTTATTTTCTCTTAAGATACGTTCCCCCTTTCGTGCGATATCGCGCAACTCATCTAAACATCTAAGCGAGGTATTGAACAACATGAACTTAAGATTTGAATTTACATTTTTCTTCATGATTTCAATAAGCATCGATTCAGATAGAGGTTCTCTTAACCTAGAGTTCATAGCGATAACTGCAGTATGAAAATCATCATATGATTCTTTAAAGTTTTGCTTACGCAACGAAATGTTCAGAACTACTTCATGGTCACTTTCCAAACTACCAAATGTTTTTTAAGAGAATAACGTGAGTAATGGTACGTTGCTGTTGGGTTTTGTTTTGTGAACAACCAGTACAAAGTCTCTGCTTTACCCGCCACTAAAATTTGGAAGTTTGCCATCAAATGGTCATAAGAACAGTTAGAGCGCTGACAGAGAGTATCTATTTTAAACAGAAAATCAGAGACGCTCCCGGAACCATCATACGATACCTTCCAGTCTTTACACTTTACCATATTGTTGCGTTCTGGCTCTTGACGAAAATGGTCATTCCCATTTGCGCGGTTTGCTCCCGACCTATTCGTCTCAGCATGACTCGTGTCAGCCCTATTAGGTTCAGCACGATTTGCTTCGTCACGATTCGCTCCCGAACTATTTGCTTCAGAGCGAGCAGCTTCAGTCCTATCCGTACGATTTTGAAAGTTTGTCTGTTCCGTGAAGCTTCTACCGTGGATACTCTGATTTAATGTTGCTATATTTTCCCTAAAGGACCGTAATTCCTTTTGGAAATCATCTTGGGTAGCGAGAAACGTTTCTTGTAACCGCAAAACTAAAGATTCTACGGATGTAGTTGGTGGTGAGGTTTCTGTAAAACCTGGTGTTTCATTTGCCGCGCCAGTTGGCAATTGGCTTGACGAAGAATTCATTAATGAAGCTTGATCGTTTTTTTCAGAAATATCAATCAATAAAGTTTCAAATGACGAATGAATCGATATATTTTCAGATTCTTGTTTTTTTGAATTTAAATTTTGTGGCGGATCAGTTGGAGAATGAACAACTTTACTGATAGCTCCGCTTTTAGACTTATTTAAGGATGTATTGGATTGACGCCAGGATTGTCCACCTCTGCCTCTAATTGGAGTATTTCTGTTTGGTACACCTCTTTTGCTACGGGTATCCATAACAGGTTACCAACGTTAATTAAAAGAAAACTGATAAATTCAGTAAAACAAAATTCGGAAATTTTTAAATCAAAATTGGAATCAAACTCTAAATTGAGAATTACCAAAAAAATATATCTTTTACTTATATAAAATTCTTTGTGAGTAGGTTTGTAGGTTTGTATGTATGTATGTATGTATGTATGTATGTTTGTTCCCTTTTAACTCAAGAAATACTTGACCGATTTTAATGAAACACATACCCAAATGTAGGTAATTTCATTGATCTCATCATAGGCTATATGCCATTTCATTAAATTTGGGCGTTCGAGGTGGGCGTGGCAAATATTATTCTAAAATGCTATAATTTATGCAGTGTTTAACCGATTTCGCTTAAATTTTATATGTGGTTTTGGGTAATGAATTGGTAATATGTTGATTCTGAAAATTTGCAGTCCGCCCACTGCCACGCCTTTAAATTTCTAAAGCTCTGTAACTTGGGTCCTATTCAAGGGATTTCGCTGAAATTTTGGATTTGGTGCTGGGAGGTGAATGGGCAGAGGGATGACTATTGAAATTTAAGATCCGCCCACTGCAACGCCCTAAAATTTTTAAAGCTTTGTAACTCGGGTCCTATTCACGGGATTTCGGTGAAATTTTGGATTTGGCGCTGGGAGGTGAATGGGCAGAGGGATGACTATTGAAATTTAAGATCTGCCCACTGCCACGCCCTAAAATTTTTAAAGCTCTGTAACTCGGGTCCTATTCAAGGGATTTCGCTGAAATTTTGGATTTGGTGCTGGGAGGTGAATGGGCAGAGGGATGACTTGTCGGTTTCTTAAATAATACATATAACATTTCTAAGTTAACATGAAATTACAAAATTATTGCGAGCGAAGCTGTTGGTATAAGCTAGTGTATATATATTTTTATTTATATAAAGGAAAGGGAATCCTATTAAAGCAGCATGTGCAAAGAAGCAGCGAACAAGTTAAACTAAATTCTTCAATTTAGAAAACATGACTTGTTAGTTCATTTGAATTAATCTGCCTAACTGCATAATGCACCAAATTGAAGCAATATAAAAAATAATGTAAAAATACGAAAATATGCAACGAATATGAAGACTTCGGTATAATATTTTCCTATTCTATAAATCAAAACTCTAGTGATGTATTGCTTGAATTGGTCGAAAAGAGATTATTGCAACAGATTTATACTACTTGAGTTAGAATAAACTGGACTGATTAATTCTAAATCGACTCAGTTTTTATATACGGAAAATTGGCTAAAGCGGTCAAAAACGACAGTGCTACTATGAATTAAACTCTGTGGACTCACCTTCCCAAGATTGCAAATAATAAAAGCATTACTTTAGGCGCGATGTACAATTTCTTCAAAACATCGAAATGAAGTTAAATTTATAAATTTAATTTAATCTGAAAATTTACACAGAATTTCACCAAAACGCGGGTCAAAACTACATTATTATGTACACCGGGACTTATAAAAATCTGTAGTAAAATAATGATCCTCAAAATCAAATTTAAAAAAAAATCTCACATACATACATCGCTATAGTTGAAATGAGATTTGTTTTTAATGCCAGCTGATGCTAGACAATTTATATCAAGAAAATTAACTTTAGGGGAACTTCAATCGTTGGCCTGTATTAGCCATACAGCAACGCGCAACAAATAGAAAAAAATCTTCATGCCACTATATTTTAAACACCGAATTGACCTAGTTGAAAAGTAAAATATGATGAAGTACCTAACATTTTGAAACGCGAACAAATTCCTTATGATTGTGATTAGAGCCCGACCGATAAGCATTTTCAGGCCGAAGCCGAAGCCGATGCCGAAGGTCAATTGGCAGCCTATTACTTCGGCCGACACCGAAGGCATATACCGAAGCCGAAGCAGATACTTAAATAAAAACCCTTTAAAAACTTGTTTTTTCGTGTATTTTCATTCAAATTCGAGTATATAAATACACATTTAGTTTTTTAAGGAACTAAAAATGTATTTAAACAAATAATAAAAGTAACCAAAAGAATTCACAAACAAATTTGGGCCTCCTAGGTCAAAACTTACAGTATGAAAAATGTTTTTTTTTTTAAATCATTTTTAAAAATTTGGAATAAAGCTTACAGTAATGGAAATTTAGTAGAAATGGTAGAGAATTCTTCAAAGAATAAATCCATCTAAGTAGCTATTTTTTAAGAACTCCCCAAATCCGCCAGGTGATGGGCCAAGGATTTTCTAGTTGATGGTAAAAACTACCTGTGAAGCTTTGAACTTTAAATGTAAATTGTTGGCGCAGCAATTTGGGCTACATTTCTAAAAGGTAGAATCCTTCCGTGAGCCTCCTTCCCCTATATTTGAAATTTCATACAGTTTACCAGGACTCCTTTTAACATAGACATCAGGGCAAGTAGTAGCTTCTAAATCTATATTTAAAATTCAGTAATCCACCCAGAAAATGTGCAAGGATGTACTTTGTGGCAGTTTTAACCCCGTGCCACGCAATTTGAGGCGAGATTCACTCAATATTCGATGATTACTAATTTAAATTTTAATCATATTTTTTGTTTTGTGAGCCTCTTATGTCTCATTGGAAATTCCATCAATTACACAATTTTACATTCAAGTCTCAAGAAAATCAGTAAGACCGTTTAGATGTGATGTGGGCTAGAAAATCGTATCGTAAAAAAAAAGTTTTGGTTTTCGGTGTCGCAAAAAAAAGGAAAAAAATTGAAAAGCTTCGGCCAAAACTTCGGCCATTTTTCGGAAAAACCGAAGCCGAATGTGCATTTTCGGCCGATAACGACCGAAGCCGATGCCGAAGCCGATTAATCGGTCGGGCTCTAATTGTGATAAGGTGTTAAATCACATGAAGCGCACTTTTCCCTCCCATAACTCCTATGGCCATTACTACGCTCAATAGTTTTCAAATTGCCCCAAAAAAAAAAACTTTGTTTCTGACTAATTGAACACACACATTACTCTCGATAGCATTCCCTTTATGGGATATTTAGCAATTCATATTGCTTAAGATTTTATTTAGGAAAAAAATAAAGATAAACATTATTTATTTTGCCCAAATGGCATTATGGATATTCTTACTTAACATTCATATTTTTTAAAAGAACGGACTTAATACAATATTTCTGAGAAGTACTTCTCAGTTTTCGGTTCTCTTTAGAATGAAAGAACTGTTTTGAAAATATCAATCAAGAGAGAATTAGAAATGAGATAAAGACAAACAAATGCAGAGAAAGAGCGAGTTGAAATAGAATTTAGATAAGCATAATGTCAAAATATGTAGTGAGAGTAGATATAAAAATGGGCAATAAGGTGGTTTGAAAATTTGCAAAATGATCATTAGCCTATACATATTTTAGTTTAGAATAGATAAATCGTTTAAATGAACTTACCAAATTGCACTGCACCGAAGCGACGATTGGCCAAACGACGACGATGTAGTTTTGCTAATTTGTAACTGTGATGATTAAGTTTTTATATGTTAATATGTATGGGTTTTCTTTTTTGAATGTATTAGCAATGAACTTCACCACATGAATTTTTGCATGTTTTTTTTATCTAATTCAACTTCACTGATTTACATTAATAATTTCATTTGTTTTTTTATTTTTATCAATTAGAAAATTTTAGTATTTTAAGTAGTCAAGAATTTAATTCAATTTAGAAAAATTTTAGAATAATGTAATTTAGAAAATTTTGCCAATTTTCATAATTTTAAATATTTAGAAAAGAAAAATAGTAACGTAGAGTAATTTGAAGAGTTTTTCTATTTCTTTAATTAATAAATTACTTCAAATTAACAGTATTTAATTTATTTTTATGACGAAAATTTTGTGGCCTTAACAACTTTGTAAGTTCTTTAAAATCACTTGCTCCTTATTAATCACTGGCTTAAACAATTGGTTTTATGTCGAATAAATGTGATTTCCCATGAATGAGTTTAGCTCTGGGGCTTCGTTGACCGAGCCAAGCGGACCTTCTCAAGAACGATTCCAGACGCTATGTAGCTTCCAAGTGATTTGGAAAATAAATGAACTATTTGTAGGCCAAATCTACAGAAGGGGAGTTTAATTTAGAAACGCGAAAACTATAAGTTTAAAAAAAAAGATTACTTACATGGCTTCATATACGTACATATAATTTATTAAAATTACTTTAATCAATTTTTAAATTGACTCAAATTCAAAAATATGTACCTACTGTACTTGAATTGACCTTCAATTAGCAGTATAAATTCAATTTTGTTTAAGAAAAAAACCACTTGTTATCGCGTGTTGGCTTCCAGCAAAAGTGATCTGTTTGAATAGTAAAAGATCAGCTATAAGTTAAAACTCATTTGAAACATTCGATATAACAGATATCGGGTCTGTCGCGGATTTTTTATGATAAGCAACATGCTTATGAGAAATTAAAAAAATGCATACCCTACCCAAAGTCTTTTGTTGTGAGGTATGTATCAGAGATCCTCACTGAAAGACACTGTTTCATGAAACACAGTAAAAATTCATTGCCTTTCTTCAAGTTCAGACACATTCCCATTCACAACTTTGAATCTGAACAGACATTCGCGCACAGCGCACAAAGGCAACGAGCAACAGTGAATATTCACCAAAGGCAGTGAATATACACTAAAGGCAGTGAATATTCATTGCCTTTCTGATGTCTCGTTGCCTTTGAACGAAAGAAACGAAATCGAGAGAATTATTCGTGTTTCGTCGCACGTTGCTCGTTGCTTCAAGAAAGATTTTCACTCAGTGTTGTATTGGAGATTCGATGAATAACACTTTAAGTAACCAATATTTGAAATAATATAAAAACAAATTTTAACTTTTGGAATAATTAGTTGAGTCAGCAATGTAAATAAAACAACACATATCAAAAATATTTTCATTTAAATTCATTTATTTATTAAATTAAAAAAAAAAAATAAACACAACAAAAGTTCTTTTAAAAGTTAAATACTACTTGCAGTTGTTATTAAAAATAATATTGTAGCTATTGTGTAATCAAATTAACAAAAATATAAATATTTGATAATTAAACTGAGGTCATTCGTATTTAAATTTTCGTAATCCGCTTCTTTCTGGCAGAAAAAAGTAAACAAAAAACAAGAAGTCTTCAGTGACGTCACGACAAAGTCACTGTTCACACGAAGGCGGCGGCATCTTTGTGTATAACCATTTTTGACGCATCATGCCTGGGGGCTCTATAGTCCAACCGCGGCCATTTAAAGTACATTTATATGCGAATTGTGAAACTCGATTTGACATTTAGGCACAATTTAAATAGGAAATGCCATTTAAGTGACGACTGTGAAACCGAACCTTAAAGTTTTATTCATAAAATCTCCAATGCAACACTGAGTGAAAATCTTTCTTGAAGCAACGAGCCACGAGCAACGTGCGACGAAACACGAATAATTCTCTCGAGTTCGTTGCTTTCGTTCAAAGGCAACGAGACATCAGAAAGGCAATGAATATTCACTGCCTTTGGTGTATATTCACTGCCTTTGGTGAATATTATGAATATATGTTTCTGGTGAAAGTGAACTTCGGAAGCATTCGCGTTGATGAGCCTAGTGCTTGCTTGCCTTTTCGGTATGTATGCGTAAGGCACATTCTCATTCATTTTTTGATAGTGTGGTTCAAAACTAGAAAAGTGAGCATTCATGCCGTTCACTGGTATGTATGTAAACCTGACTTACAATAAAAATTCAACATGCAATCTTTGAATTATTATTTCCCTAAGGGAATTTTAGTAAAACATAAAATGTGTCGGTAGGAATATCTCGCTAAATTTAATAATTATCAATTCTTAACCCGATGGATATCATGATGTGTGAGAGTTATAATGTATGATAGTGAATAGGAACTTAATACAAACATTACAAAACTAATAGGATTTGAAACAAGTCTAGCCGACCGACTCGTATAGTGATATGAGCGTGTGCGGTGGTGACGGTGGGTAGTAAAGTTACCTGAGCATAGTTTTGTTCAGAGGTTTATTCAGTGGTGTCCAACCCATGGTACGTGTGTGAACAATAAAATAGTTAAATTTACATGTCTAACAAAACGACGCTCTTTTTTACTCGAAGTCAGCAGTTCTTCCTTCATGGTTCTTATCCAAACCGAAGGTTTTGGTCTGCATCGCGAAGTGAAAGTTGCAGAGTAGTTACCCCCATTTGCGAGTTAAAAAAGGCTTTTCCCAGTATCCTGAGCCTGGTTCTAGCTAGAGCCGGACAAAAACATAGCAGGTGTTCCAATGTCTACTCTTCTTCCGGTTCATTGCAGTTCCGACACCAGTTGTTTGACACCAGACCCATCCTAAAGGCGTGATGGCCAATAAGACAACGTCCCGTTACAACTGCTACTGTCAGTCTGCATTCTTCACGTCCTAGAGATACGATGTAGCTCGATTGTTTTAGGTTGTAGTTAGGCCAGAATTTCTTCGCTATTTTACTGTGGCTTATATTTATCCACCTATTTTGTGAAAGTATAAGGGCTTTGTTATCCTGATTCATATAACAGTGATGTATAGGCGGAGGAATTGACAGAGCTGAAGTTTCTAAATGAACACCATCCTTAGCCAACTCATCCGCCTTTTCATTTCCTTCTATGTCGCAGTGACCCGGTACCCACACTGACTACGTTATCTGTGGCAAGATCATGGAGGGCTTCGTAGCAACGATTTACTGTTGTGGATTTTACAGTTACATTTTTAAGGGCTTTAAGAGCGGCTTGACTGTCCACATAGATGTTAATCTCTTTATTTATAATCTTGCCTATAAAGTTTTCAGCAGCTTTTTGTATTGCGACTATCTCTGCCTGAAAAATACTACATTCGATAGGTAATTTAAATGATTTGCTGACATTGGGGTTTTTGACGTAAAAACCTGCCGCACCCCTTCTTCTTGTTTAGAGCCTTCAGTATATATATTTAGAGCAATTTGTGAATCCCCTTTCCTAGGTGCCCAGGAATTTTTATTGAGGAAGGAATTGAGAAGTTTCTGTTAAATGATGTTTTTGGAGATATGTAATCTGTAGTAATAGACACTATATTATCTAAGTTACTATGCCCAAAAGGCTTGGACTTAAAACAATTTGATTCTTTAAGCCTTAGTGCAGTTTTATAAGCTATTCCCTTGGCAAAGAGATCTATTGGTATTATGTGCAATATCACGTTAAGCGACTCTGCAGATGTTGTTTTGAGAGCTCCTACTATATCAACACAAAGTGGACGCTGGAGCCTTTCGTTGTATTTTATCCATAATAAAAAAAGAGTAAAAAACAAGTTTTTTAAAATATAAATTTCCTTGAAATTAATTGCAGCAATTTCGATTTAAAATTAAGGGTTTTTGGCTACTTTATTCCTAATATCATTGCAGATTTTAAAGTCGCCAAAAACCCTTAATTTTAAATCGAAATTGCTGAAATTAATTTCAAGGAAATTTATTTTCAGCTTTTTAGTCGGTTAAAGGGTTATATTTTAAGAAACTGGTTTTTTACTCTTTTTTTATTTTTCTATTTTTTTTTAAATTTTTTTTCTCTTTTCTTTTTTTCCCTTTTTTTCACCTTTTTTATTTTTTTTCCAAATGCGAACCTAAGTAAAAAATTTCAGCCTTGTAGCTTACAAAATACGAGAGTTAGAACTTTAAATTGGCTCCATCCCGTCCCCTTTGCCCCCACACCCCCCTTTCCAAAGGGTACAAAATTTGTCAATAAGAACCCACCTACCAATTTCATCAATGTAGCTTGATGGAATTGGAAGTTATGCCATGTTTAAAAAAAGGTTTGAGTCCCCCCACGGCCCCCTACGCCTCTGATGGACCCCAAAATAGAATGCATTGTCACCGGAGTTTTATCAGTGTTCCAAAAATCAGTGCTCTCTAGCTCATGTGGAAGTGTATGAAAAAGCTCGCCGCAGATTTGAGGATATATATATATATATATATAGTGTTCCAAATTTCAGCTCTCTAGCTCATGTGGAAGTGTATGAAAAAGCTCGCCGCAGATTTGAGGATATATATATATATATATATAACACTGATAGAACTCCGGTTTTATCTATATATATATATATATAGTCCGCCCAAAGCAAGTTAATATAAGGGTTATAAAAAGGGGGTAAAGATACATAGAATACTAGATAACGACATGAGGCCGTTTACCGTTATCTAGCATGACGTCAACAGATACTTCTTGTCACTTTCGCGGAGTTTGGACAGTGAGTGTACAGACTGCGGCATTTGGCTAACATTAACATAACTTTTTTTTATATATTCTACCCAATTAATAGATTTGTTACAAAAAATTGTTTCAAAAATCAGCAAACATTTTAAATGGACAAATAATGCTGAGGACTTTTAGGTTCATGTATTTTCTATCATATTGCATTCAAAAAAAAAAAAAAACAATCACCCTTATTTTCTAAAATATTAGAAAATTTTTAATATTTGAAAAATATATCCAATAAAATACAAATATAAATCAGAATTGGTTTGGAATGTTGCGTTTCCAGCCATAGTATTTCAAAAATATATTGCAAAAAATTATGCTCCATATTTCTCGAAAATATTAATATTCTGAACTGGAACCACAACTCATTATATGGCGGACTTAATAAATTTCTCGTATATTACCCCAAAATTATAAAAAATATGTATCCAATGAAGGTCAATGCCAAAAAAAAACTAGAGAGTGGACTATCTTCGGCTATACCGAAGTTGAAATACCCCCACACAGTAGAAAGAAGTACCTGGAACATAAAAAAATGTGGTCTCAAGACCCTATTTTGAGCCAATTATAGGTGGTTTTGGAGCCATGTCCAAAATCCATTTCTAAAAATTTCCAATCAAATCCGAAAAAAAAAAAAATTGGTCTCAGGACCCCATTTAGACCCTTATATATGTGGCTTCGGAACCTCGGACCATGTCATAAATACGTTTCTAAACATTTCCAATGGAATACAACGATAAAAAAGACTTGAAAAATGTTTACCTTTTTTTTCGGTGTATGGGAGCCACGCCCAGTTTTTGTCCGATTTGGCTGATTCTCGAACTTGATCTCAGTATTCACGAGAAAAACATGTAAAAAAAGTTTCAAGTCGATATCTCCAAAACTGCGACCGCTATCGTGCGGACGGACAGACGGACAGACGGACGGACAGACAGACGGACATCGCTAAATCGACTCGGGAGGTGATACTGATCAAGAATATATATACTTTTCCATACCGGACACGCCTCCTTATGGGCGTTACAAACGTTGTGACAAAGTTAGTATACCCTGCCACAGTGAGCGTGGGGGTATAAAAATCATTAGCTATTTCATAAATTTCACCGTAGTGGTATTGTTGAACGGGGACGCCAGCGCATTTTTTTAGCAAAGCAACAACAAATGCATTATTGCATTTGAATAAATGCTGATTTCAGTTTTGATTATGAATTAGTTTTGTTTAAAAGTTTTTGGGGGTTTGAACCCCCCCCCCCCGAAAATATTGGGCATTACCAAACCAAACTGCAGATAAATGTTTTTTAATTTGATTGGTAAAAATATATTGATTAAACAAAAACCGCTACAAAAAACCCGCAAAAGTTTAAAAGGGAAAATGATGATGAGTTTCATGTTGCATTCAAAAATTGCAAAAATCCTTATATACTACGAAAAAAAACAAAAATAATATAGGCTTTTATTATTCTTTTATTCCGAAAATTATATAAAGAATCAAATCTAAAAAATCAATTTTTGTATCAAACTACAAGTAATTTTTTGATTCGATTTCAAATTGAAAAAATGCATTTAAAATCTAAGACCACACAGTGTGGGCCATTTTTTCGTGTAATAAAACAATTTTTGATTTGATTTTTAAATATTTATTTCATATTTGAATTAAAACGTCTTATTCATAAAAATTTAAATTCATCAAATTCCAACTTGAAAATAAGGTTATCTTAATATATAAAAACGTTGGTGCGTATGTATGAGTGAACACTAGGCATGTCAATCCCGGGATCCCGCTTCGTTGTTGGTCCCGAAAATCCCGAGATTCGCACTGACTAATTTTCGGGACAAGTTTTATGAGCAATTTTTTCAAAAATATGCCTTTTATATTGGGAAAAAATTAATCAATTAAATTCTATCTGTTTAGAAAAAATTTATAAATTCAGGAGCTTTTTCTATCATGAATAATTTCTTTCTGAATGGTTTAGTTTTAGCAAGGACCATAGTTTTTCATCCACAAAACTTCGAAAAGTCGGATATTTTTGGAAATTTAATGTGTTTCATTTGATTTTATTGGTTTGGAAAAATTTTTTATTTTGTTTTAAAGAAAAAAATTAAATAAAATTGGCGAAAAGTTTATTGATATACTCGTACATAAACTATGTGAGTTATACATATAAAAATATGCAATACGCATTGCAGAAACTTGTACCAATGCGTGAAGGCAATTTAGGCATATTTTCATTACGTCAACAAATTTAAGCAAAAAATAGTTCCACACTGTTTGCAAATTAGTAGACCATAAAGCACTCAAATCCATTTTGTTTAAATGGAAATCGGATCAAAAAATACATCGAACATCGTTCGGGACATGAAATACAAATTCCAATTCCATATATTAAAATGTTTGACAAAATGATCAGGTCAAGAGTTGTTCGAGAAATGTGGATCAAACGACACATTTTTAAAATGATCTTATTCTGACCGGAAACCCAAGATTCCAAAGACCAAATCTATTCCAATTAGTATTTTATTCTACATATTTTAAAGTTATTCAAACTTTTTTCTAATATTCCATATCATAGGTGTGATAAATTCAATTTAAAAAAAATACAATAAAAACCTTGAATATTGTTAGATTATTTGCGCAATTTCCAAAATATTATAGTATATGTATATTAAAAGCCATTCAATTCGATTTAATATAACATTTTTTTTACTGAATTTTGGTTGAATTTAAAAAATCTAAATCCCGGGACTAATCCCGGGATCCCGGTATTGCATTTTTCAATCCCGAAAATCCCGGGATTGGCAAAGGTCTCGAAAATTGACATCCCTAGTGAACACCACGGCTAAACCACTGAACGTATCAGAACCTTACAAACACTACTTTGTACTACTTTGAACTTGATTGGTCAAAGAAGCGGGGTACCACTCATACAATTTAAGTATTACTTCAAAATATATCTGGGATACTTCCCAGCACACATGGTATTATCAAAGAATATGAATCATATAGAAGGCGCAACACTCAATTCTTTTTGAAAATTTCTCGTTTTCTTTTCTGACGCGGGCGGTCGCGGAAAGGGGTACAACAAATGCAATCGAACAAGTGCGAACGCACGAGTTCGAACGTACGAAAGAACCAACATATGCGAAATGCGTAGTTTGGAAATTGACTTCATTTTGCCTTTTTTTAATTTAATTTAATTTAATTTTTTTTATTTAATTAATTTTATTTCATTTTATTTATCTTTTCCTTTTTTTTTTGTTCACGCCTACCGTGTAAATCTGAACTGAATTTTATATAGATTGACAAAATAGTTTTTTTTATAGATGTGATGTAGTGTTCCTTACAGTCGAACATGCATGTTTTTTTGTTTTTGTTTTTTGCAGAAATTGCGCTACAATATAGTTTCGGTACTTTCGAAAAATCCATGAAGAATGGTCAAGCAAGTGCTCAAAATTGTGGAGTTTGAAGCAAAAAAATACAAAATTATAAGTTCGGTAGTCGTCATGCACATTTTCATATCAAATATGTGTCGAACTCGAACTCTCTCATGCAGCTAGAAAAAGCTCAAACATGTATGAGAATAGGATTTATCGTTGAATCCTCCTAACAAAATATTTCCAAACAGAATTTGTTCGACATGCACCTTCTATATGATTCATATTCTTTGGTATTATGCATCTTATTCCAAAAGTGCAATTCAATGAGTAAAATTGGACAATGGTCAAGCATTAGACAAAAAACGAAACAAAGAAATTTTGAATAAAAAAAAATGTTTGTACAAAGTAAGTATATGTCCGAGCAACGCCGGGGTATTCAACTAGTGTACTGTAATTTTCATGAAATCGTCCAAAATGTTGTATAACACCGTTCGACATATATCAACTTTTGGTAATGCACATGATCGGGACGAATAGATTCTGTTAGAGGGGGTTAAAAAATAGTACTCGTGTCTCCCAGTTTTTCTGGATCAATTCTTAAAACAGTTTAAATCGCATATTTCCATGTTGCATTATTTTACGAAAACTCAGTATTATAATCTGCTGACGACTAAACCTTATCTTCTAGCTACAGTGGTATTCATAAGTATTAAGTTGCTTGCAGCACCAATCTGTGTTCTTCACCAAAGACAAAGAAGATGATGAAATGGAGAAGCGTCGTTGTTAAATTCAAGGTTTCTGGAAGCTTCTACTTATTTCTTTATTAATATGGAATTTCCCAAAACCTTCTGTGTAGATTCTTTATGTATATTGTAATTCGCTGACTCCACTATGGATGAATTTGAAGCTAAAGTGGAGTACCGTTATATAGTATAGTAGGGTATTAACTTGCACATAAGAGTTCCCAAAATTTAAATATGCATTTGATAGAGGAAAACCATACCATTAAAAACATGTAAACTTTTTACGATAGGATGCCAAAACCTTTCGGGATCTAATTCTCTAGCTGGTACCTATACTCACATATTCAAAGCAGTTAATAAATTTAGTAAGAATATTAATATAATAATTTTCTAGATTGAAACATTTTTTGAAACCCCCCCCCGAAAAAAAATCCTGGGTGCGCCACTGGTAGCAACAATAAAACGCACAAACGCCCTAAAGCTTTTACAGCCACTCAAAATAGTTGTAACTTTTGCCATAAGAATGGACATTTTATTTATAGATGCATAGACTTTTTAAACTTACCTACAAAGGTTCGGCTTCAAAAGATTCGTGATCTAAAGCTATGCGAAAATTGTTTAAAAATAAATGGACACACTGCGGATGCATGTGTTTCACAATTCAAATGCCATTCCTGTGGGAACAAACATCACTCACTACTTCACCAAAAAATGAACAATTCAACTTCAAATCCAATATGTAGTTCGGGTAACCCCGCAACTCAGGCCCGCCATTTTCAGGCCAATCATCAAGCACCCTCAACATCAAGTTTTGCGCCATCTGCTGCAACCTCGTCCGTCAGTAACAACAATCAAATGGCACTTCACAGCAAATCTAGCGAAAATAATATTTTGGGAACAGTTATAGTAACTTTGATTAATAGTTACAACCAACTTGAGTTGCTAGATTCTGGCTCACAATTAAATATGATTTCCGAGCGAATTGTACGTATGCTGGAATAAAGTGGCAATATTCTCCAACGCAATTTTCTTTCGCAAATAATATGCGAACGTCATCGCGATTCAAATCAGTTTTTACAATTAAATCACGCTTCAATGAATATTCCATTGCATTAGAAGAAGTGGTCATGACACAAATAACGGGATTACTCTCTGACAATAAATAAGAAATTAGAGAATGGAACATACCAGAAAACATCAAGTTTTCAGATCCTCTCATTAACATGAGAGTAGATTTGCCTATCGGTGTTAATATATTATATAATATTTTGTCGGTTGGTCAAATTAAATTTGGCGTAAAGTTGTCCATTGCTCAAAACATACTGCTTGGTTGGGCTGTATCGTACAACAATTTAGAATGCAAAAATTCATTCAGCGATAACGAAAGGCTGAACGACTCTATAAAGGCATTCTGGAATTTAGGGAATTTTATGCTCTCAGATGCACTCTGTCAAAAGAAGAGAAGGAGTGTGATTCTCATTTTGTAAATAATGTAGCTCGTTTGATTTCTGGTCGATATCAGGTCAGATTGCCATTCAAATCGAGTCCAAGTGCACTTGGAAAGTCATGTGATATAGCATTAAAAAGATTACACAATTTAGAAAGAAGGCTGTACCGCAATGAATCTTTTCATGATCAATATAAACAATTCATGGATGAATTTATTAATTTATCGCATATGGAACTTGCAGAACAAGCTGATTTTAATAGTCCTCATTATGTGATACCTCACCATTGCGTATTCAAGCCATCAAGTTCAACTACCAAAATTCGCGTTGTGTTTGACGCATCTTCGAAAACCAGCTCAGGCATATCATTAAATGAGCTTATGATGGTTGGGCCAGTAATACAGCCCGACTTATTCACAATCGCTCTAAGATTTCGATATTATACGTATGCCTTCACATCCGATATAACTAAAATGTATTGCCAGACATTAATTCATCCTGACGATAGACGACATTAATACATTTTGTGGCGATCGAAGGAAAACGATCCAATTTAACTTTTTCAACTTTGCACGGTGACCTATGGTACAGCTCCCGCCTCCTTTCTGGCAACACGTGCATTGAACCAGCTAGCTTCTGATGAAAGACACTGTTTTCCACTCGCTGCCGACGCTGTGAATACAGACTTTTATGTCGACGATATTTTATCAGGCGCTAATACCATTTCTGAAGCTTTATTGCTGCAAGATCAACTCAAATCAATGCTGTCTAGACGTGGTTTAGAATTGATGAAGTGGTGCGCTAACCACGAAGATCTAATTAAAAACATTCCCGAAGAGGACAAAGAGAAATTCTTTAAAATTAAAGGCGAAATTAAAACACTTGGCATGATTTGGAATCCAACTCTAGACAGATTTCTTAACAACAACGACAAAGCGCAGCGTACTCTCCGAAATAGCTCAATTCTTCGATCCGTTTGGTTTAATAAACCCCGTAATAGTTTTGGCAAAAATCTTTATGCAACAACTGTGGCGCTTAAAATTGGATTTGGTATGAGTCGTTGCCGCAGGAGTACCACTCACATTGGGTACATTTTAGAGACCAGTTGCGTTACCTAAACGATTTTGATATCGATCGACAAGCTTTCACTACTAATTCAAACTACAAAATACATGCGTTCTCCGATAGCTCTGAAGATGCTTATGGCGCATGTGTATACATACGTTCGATTTCCAATGATGGAGTCGTGCTCACTGTGAAGCTGTTGTGCGCAAAATCTCGGGTGGCCCCTTTAAAAAAATGTTCCTAACCAAAACTAGAACTATGCGCTGCTGTCATTATGGCTCAACTTGTTAAGCGCATTAAAGATATATTAAGTTTCGTCGAGCTTCAGAGCATAACTTATTGGACTGATTCAACAATCGTTTTGAACTGGATAGGAGAAGAATCATGCAGTTGGCAAACTTTCATCGCTAATCGTGTTGCTCAAATACACGAAACTAGTGCAACATCTCAATGGCGGCATGTACCTACAGAATTAAATCCAGCAGATATACTCTCGCGAGGTGCTTTTCCTGCAGATTTAATTAAATCAAAGATGTGGTAAATTGGGCCAAACTTTCTTTCGAAATCAAGTATATGAATTGTACGATATTGTATTGGAAAGAAAAACGATCAAAATTTTTCTCACCTCTCGCATAGATAAATGCTTTATTGAGAGCATAAAATTTCATAACGATTACCAAAAATTACTCAATGTAGTCGCGTACATTCTCCGACTTAAATTTAATAGCACAGTCAAAGACAAACGAAATCGAATGTTTGGTATACCAAGTGCTGATTAACTACGTCACTCATTGTTTGCTATTTGCTATATTCAAATCAGTGCAGCAGAGCGAGTTCGCCGCAGAATTGATATCTATTAAGAATACAAATACTCTTTCGAAAAGAAGCAATATTCAATATCTCGTTCCATTTATCGATCAAAACGGTATCATGCGTGTTGGGCGATGCGTGTTATTCATCATGTCGGCCCCCTTTCACTGCTCTCTATATTTCGTCAATCATTTTGGCTTATTCATGGAAAGGTGGCTGCACGATCCATTGTTCATAACTGCATTCGCTGCTCGAGAGCTAGACCGATAAGAAATGAACAGCTGGTGGCGGATTTACCTGAACGATAAGAAATGAACAGCTGATGGCGGGTTTACCTGAACTTCGTGTACAGCAGACCAGACCATTTACCGTTGTTGGAGTGGATTTTTGCGGACCCTTCCGCACACATTTTCGTCGCCGCGGTACTTCACCAGCAAAATCATATGTGTCAGTCTTCGTTTGCTTCGTAACCAGATCAATTCATGTAGAGTTGGTGGAAGATTTGAGTACGCGAGGATTTATAGAAGCTCTTAAACGATTCATCGGTCGCCGTGGTCGCTGCTCTGTCTTGCACAGCGACAATGCGACTAATTTTGTAGGGGCTCGCAACGAGTTACACGATCTCTTCAAGATGTTCCAAGACCAGCAATGTCAAGACGACATCAAAAAAACTTGTGCTGACAATGGAATCACTTGGAAGAATATACCTCCCGGTCCCCTTACTTTGGAGGACTGTGGGAGGCAGCCGTAAAATCGTTCAAATTTCATTTAAAACGCATTTTGAGCAATGCGTCGCTTACATTTTCTGAGTTTAATACATTAATAATACAAATCGAATCTATTTTAAATTCTAGACCCATTACACCCGTTCCAGAAAATCTCCCACCTTTGCAATGGAGGCTTGGTCGTGTGACTCAGACGCACCCTGGAAAGGACGGTGTCATTCGAGCGATCACATTGAAAACATCCAGTTGTGAAGTTCAGCGAGCAACGGCTAAGATTAGGCGACTTCCTGCTGATGAGACTTCATCCCATCAAGGGGGAGTGAATGTTGAGAATCAGAAATAATATTACAATTATATTTTTCGTTCGTAAGAAACGAAAAATTGGTTTCGTTACCAACGTTTAAGTAACGAAAAAAAAAAATTTTTTCATAGCGCAGCCAGGATTTGAACGCAGGACGTAAGGTTTTTAAGTTACGCACATAAGGACTGTCCCGAATATTATGAGTACACTTTGTACAAGTTATGTAGGCGGCGTTGAAAATTCGGTATCGTAGCAATCTGGACCATTGAATAGCTGTGATTTTTCACTTCTGAAAAATAAAATTAGTTGTCGAAAAATTTCAACGCCGCGTACAATGAAGGGACTTAATTCGGAAAAGCGCGAATCAATTATTTGCAAATGGGCGAAAGAAAAAATGTCGTACCGAAAAATTGCCAAGGATGAAGGCATAAGTGTGTGGGCTGTTCAAAAAACTATTTAGGTTCACAGAGCACCATACTCTTAATGATTTACCCGGGCGAGGAAGAAAAAAAGGTGCGTCAACACCAAAAATCGACCAAAAAGTAGTGTCTCTTTACAAAAAGAAAAAAGAGTTATCTGTTCGAGATTGCGCGAAAAAATGTAACACCACGAAATCCATGGTCCAACGTGCTAAGCTAAGAAATAATTTAAGAACATATAAAAAACAAAAATGCCCTAAAAGAAGTAAAATTCAGAGTATCTCTTCCAAAACAAGGGCCCGTAAATTGTATCGTCACATTTTGAAAAACAAATTTCAATGCGTTGTGATGGACGATGAAACATATGTAAAAATGGACTATAAAACTTTGCCCGGGCCACAATTTTACACAGTTGAGAGAGGAATAGAAGTCAACAAGTCCGAAAAGTCAATTTTTTGTGAAAAATTCGGCAAAAAAGTGTTGGTGTGGCAAGCGATTTGCCAGTGCGGCAAAGTTTCTTCGCCTTTCTTCACAACCGGGAATTTGAACCAAGAACTTTATCGTAAAGAGTGCTTACAGAAGCGATTGCTTCCGCTGCTTAGAAAACATACTATTAAACCGCTCTTTTGGCCTGACCTGGCATCTTGTCATTATGCATCATCGGTGGTATATTGGTACGAGAAGGAAAACATTGAATATGTGAGAAAAGAGATGAATCCACCTAACTGCCCACACTTTTCAGCTAAAAAATTACCCATTTCCATTATTTTCACCATAGGATTTGCATCTGCCAAGTGCATCTGCCAAGTGATTGCCGCCACCGCCACAATTCTGTTCACTCTGGGCGGATTTTGATACGACGGAAGCATAGCCGTCGTCCGCCCAACCGTCAACTGCTGCAATTCTGTTTACTGCATTAGTCAGGGTATAGCCCAACAAACCTATCGGCTGGATATCGACTTGAGCTCGAGTTGATATCAAATCTCCAACGTTAGTTATCAACTCCAGCTCAAGTAGCGGTTTATAGCATTCTCAACTTAAAAGGAACATTTTTTCAAGTTGAGAAATTATTATATATACCTGAAAGCAAATTTAGGGAATAAGTTCAACTTTCGCTAGAAAGCAGATTGAATACCAACCAAGGCTATTTTACGCGATCGAATTTTGTGTGACCGAATTTGTTAAAGTGAAAAATATTGAATGAAAAAATGTTTGATCTCACATTGAGAACGATGCTGGCGATCAACTTGAGAACTAAACACTCCTCAAAGGTTTGATCTCACATTGAGAACATTGGTGGAGATCAACTTGAGAACTAAGCATTTCTCCAAGGTTGGAGAAAAGCTATGTATGCCGGGAGAAAAAAAAAAATAAAATTGACGAAATTCAGTAATTTATTTTTAAAAAAATTTCATTATAAAATTATAATTGATAAAACTCAAAGTTCCAGTGAAGTAGAACGCCAAAAGCAAACTTCTTGATCCCTAAAGACTTTTTGATACTAAACAAGATGGCGTACACATAATTGCTCTTTCTACACAGAAATGCTCTATCTCGACTAGTTTAAAGGGATTTGCCTTTAAGTCCTTTAACTTTACGTACTCCAAAAAGCCGACCTATTGCTTTTTTAAGGATTTTGGATGCTGAACCAGATGGTGTCCAAAGAAGGTGTAATTTAAACTACTAGGCGAAATTGGCAACAATGGTATATAGATTTGAAAAAATTCCATGGTTACTAAATTCTGTAGTAGATTTTTCTTCCCAATTGTTGTAAACAATCTTTGTTTAAAAAAAAATTTTTTAGTTTTTACATATATTTGACATTTGGCCATACATTCGGCATATATCGATGGTCATACGTTGACACCTCGTAGCAGAAATATTTTTCTTTGAGTTATACTTCTATATGTAAATTCACTGATATCAAGAGAAAAAATATATGAAAAAGTGCATTCGAAGATCGGATTTCTCTGTCAAACTAATACAAAATTCAATGCTTGTTATTTCACTCTTACTGTGAGTTCACAACATTTTGTAGAGATAGGTTACTGGCAATATAGAAGTATTACATAGATGGCGGAAGCCGAATATGAAATTTTAAGCCGAATGTAGCCGAACCCGAAGCCGAATAATAGGTCGGACACTACATATCATTACTACTTTCATACTTTCTTAAATGGAAGCCATATTGTAAAATTTTTGGTTTTGTGCTAAAAAATAGTGGTGGAATATCGTAACGATACTGATAATATCAGCATTTTGAAAAATCATCGTACAAAATATGACATTTTCACATATCAAATATTCGCTTTCGATAAAAATAAAAAAAAATTGTTTCCCCTTTCGTTTTGGCCGCTATTCCGGACGCATCGTTTTGTTAAAGCATATGTTATTATACAAATTTGAGCTTTCATGAAATTCTGAATTCAGTGTGGTGGTTAAAGCGAAAGTCAAGTTTGATCAAATAAAAATGGACTAAAACAATATCAATTATTACTAATGGAAAGTGAATAAACAAATCAAAAAAATACTGTGAAATTTATAATTTTCCATCTTAAGAGTAGCACTAAGTTAGGTTAAATTCGAACTAACAAAACAATTAAAACTACAATACATACTATGTGGGATACCCTGCGAAATCCCGGGATTGCCAAAATATCCCATAATTACAACTATTTACGGCACCGGCTTACTATTTCAAAAATGTATGGCTAGCCGTTAGGAATGGACACTCTTGAAAAAACACCGGTTTTCAAAAACCAGAGTTTAAAATTTTCGGTTTTTTCCACCGGCGGAAAACGAGACAAAAACCCCAAAATTTGTTTTCTTCAACTCTTTAACACGGGAATGGATTCTGGCTACGAGAAAACTATAAGGATGTCATTTGTAGCACAGAGTATACAGAGGCGACACTCTGCTTGAGCGAGAGGGAATATGAGTGAAGTGACAGCAAATTTGTTTACTGGTATGCGTGAAAAAATGAAATTTCTCTATTGGTGTGCGTGAAAATTATGAATTTTATCACCACCAGAGCTCAGCTGTTGATAGAAACTCAACACCAGAGCTCAGCTGTTTTACAAACTCCCCACCAGACTTTTTCTTTTGTTTTGATTCTGTTTTCGTGTTCACCACTAATTTCATATAATTTTCATATGATTTCACGCGCCAAACAGCGAAAAATGCAAAATCGGGAGGTTTTAATAAATAAAAAGTTATAACTTCTACTAATATTTTATATTTTTGTATAGTTTTCTTCATTGGCCATTTTTCAATTAGCTGAGGACAAAATACAGTACTACATTGCAGAAGTGATTTGTAATTGGTGTAAAGAAATTTAATTTTACTACATAATTGAATTCGGCAATTTTACATTTGAAGACATCAAATTCTTTATAATGAGAGAATACGTCATGAAATGCCAATACTTGTTCCGCCATTTCAAGACATATGAAAAGGGCCCGTAGGGTAGTTACAAGGTGAAGTTCTTGTGGTTCTTGGTTTGGTTGGACAGCTGAAAAGGTGCGCCATGTGAGGCAAACCTACAGTTCGGCCACACTTTCACCACTTCCTCTCTGATCCTAGCCATGTAGCTTTTGAGGAAGCGGATCCAGGCAGATCTGGGTTGTGCCAGAGTGCACCTTGTAGGTCTTTGCAGGAGCTCTTCCCCTTAGCCACAGGTGGTTATCTTCCGATCAGGACAATGCTGGGAATGTAATCGCAAAATAAAAATAAAATTTCGTGAGATTTCTAACATATATTTATTTTGAATTTTGCTGTTTAAAAATAATTACATTTCAAATTTTTTATAAATTGTAACTTAAAATTTTACAAACTTATTTAGAATTCTCGATTAAATATGCATGTCGATGCTAATACGCGTATACTCTGGGAGAATTCTTCAATGATAGTGATTTTCAAATTGCGCGGTTCTCCGAAAATTGGCTTGTGCGACCAGAGTCCGCAGGCACGTCACGAAACTGACACTGATTCATCGTGGACAAGGGAAGGTAACCAATACGTCATCAGGGACGAGTTGTGGTACTTTGAGTATTATCTAAGAAAAATTATGTATTCACGATTGTCGCTGGAATTTAATAAAATTGAAATTAATAAAACATTTTATTGTTTATGTAGTTTTGGTTTACCTGCTTATAAACTTTATAGCTTTTGTATACCTTTGGCCTGGTCTCTTGATTGCTGCAGAGCATAATGGTTTAAAAATGCGACATACTCTGAGAACTTCCTCCTTCTGTCACCGCCAGAATGTTCAAATTTCTCCAGCAGTGCCACCGTAGCTTTCAAATTAAGTGGCAATAGCACATAGCATTTGCCAAAACTGAAAGATATGCGGTTCCCTTTATTGTCCACCGCATTGTCAATGTCATCGTTGTTGCAGTCTCCAAATCCATCAGCATTTCCATTCTGGCCAAATCCTCCAATGTAACATCCATTTTCTCATCACCATAATTTGCAGTCACCATTGCACCCTCAAAACTGAAACAATTCTCCAAATGATGAATGATGGTTTAATTCTCAACCGCGCGAATATTTTTTATAATTTAATATAAAAAAAGATAGGATTTCAAAATTATTAAAGAAATTTATTGGAATTGTTTACATTTTTTACTTTTTCACCACATTTTTTACACTTTTTTATTCATATTCTCTCACTTCTTCGCATCAGGGATGATTTTTTCCGTACAGTTATACTTTTTTACTTTCCTACTACTGAGACATTTTTGGTACAATTTTGTATCTTTCAAAATTTAATAATTAAATACCTAGTACAATGGCCCATATTCTTATCCAAATTAAGTTCCAACTTAACTTAAGTACTCTACTGACAGCTACTAAGTTGGTACTAAGGTTTAGTAACAACTAACTTTGACTATAACAATGCGCCAATAAATTTTTCTGAATATATCTTATAATAATGAAATAATAAACACCCCAAGAAATTTTATCAATTCTCCACGCAGAAAGTATATTTATACCCTGCACACTAGTGTCCAAGGGTATATTGTTTTTGTCACACTGTTTGTAACGCCCATAAGGACGTGTGTCCGGTATGGAAAAGTCCATTAGTCCATGTCCGTCTGTCCGTCATTTCGCACGATAACTGTCGTAGCTTTTGAGCTATCGACACCAAATTTTGGGATTCCTCTTGTTTTGGCGAATGATTGGACGGTATTGAAAATGAGCAACATCGGATAAAAGCCACGCCTACCTCCCATAAAAAATGGCCGCCAATTTTATATTATTTTCGTTTATTTTGAGAAATACTTAACCGATCGCCTCCAAATTTTGGGATTCCTCTTATTTTGGCCGGTATTGAAAATGGGCAACATCGGATAAGAGCCACGCCTACCTCCCATACAAAATGGCCGCCAATTTTATATTATTTTCGTTTATCTTGAGAAATACTTAACCGATTTGGATGCGGTTTTCTTGCATTGGGTTGGAAATGAGGTCGGGAACGAAATGGGAATTAAACCGGAACGAAATGGAATTGGAACAAAATTTTTAAATGGATCAGGAAAAATGGAAAATTATCGATAAATATTGGAAAATTATCGATAAAATATCGATAAAAAATTGATAAATTATCGAAAAATTATCGATAAAAAATCGAAAAATTATCGATAATAAATCGAAATATTATCAATAAAAAATCGAAAAATGATCGATGAGAAATCGAACTTAACAATCAAATTATTTTGAAAACCACTTTTTCGATACCAAATATGATATCAAATATTGATATCGAAATAAACGCATCCCTAATTATATCCTGCACACTAGTGTCCAAGGGTATATTGTTTTTGTCACACCGTTTGTAACGCCCATAAGGAGGTGTGTCCGGTATGGAAAAGTATATATATTCTTGATCAGCATCACCTCCTGAGTCCATTAGTCCATGTCCATCTGTCCGTCTGTCTGTCATTTCGCACGATAACTGTCGTAGTTTTTGAGCTATCGACCCCAAATTCTCTCTTCTCTTATTTTGGCAAATGATTGGACGGTATTGAAAATGGGCAAAATGGGCATACCTCCCATACAAAATGGCCGCCAATTTTATATTATTTTCGTTTATCTTGAGAAATACTTAACCGATAGCCTCAAAATTTTATGATTCCTCTTATTTTGGCGAATGATTAGACGGTATTGAAAATGGGCAACATCGGATAAGAGCCACGCCTACCTCCCATACAAAATGGCCGCCAATTTTATATTATTTTCGTTTATCTTGAGAAATACTGAACCGATTTGGATGCGGTTTTTTGCATTGGGTTGGAAATGAGGTCGGGAACGAAATGGGAATGAAACCGGAACGAAATGGAATTGGAACAACATTTTTAAATGGATCAGGAAACTAAAAATACCGATAAATATTGGAAAATTATCGATAAATATTGGAAAATTATCGATAAATTATGGAAAAATTATCAATACATTATCGAAAAATTATCGTTAAAAATTTTTATCGATAATTTTTCGAAGAATTATTGAAAAAATATCGAAAAAATATCGAAAAATTATGAATGAAATATCGAAAAACTATCAATAAAATACCGATTTTCGATAAAAATTACTAACACATGGTCTCAGAATGTATTGTATTCGCATGTGCAGGGTATTATAGCTTCGGTCAGACCGAAGATAATTCTCTTACTAGTTTAAGCTCAAAATGTAATTTAAAAAAACAAAGAAATCTTGTTTCCTTATAAAATCTTTAAGTTAACTTTCGCTTACGATAAAATTTCACCCTCTATATCTTTGGAGCCATTATAATTTCAGCTTTAATGTTTAGCATGAATACTTATTGCTTTATTTTAATAATTTAAAAAAATATATATATTTCCCAAAAATATGCTTACGTTATGCGGATAAGGCTCGTTATATTCAATAATAACTTCAATTACAAAAAATTTTCAGTTTCAAACACAAAAAAGAAACAAAACTTTCAATTTTATAGGGATTTTAAACCAACCCCCAAGCCAAAAAATCTTTTTCGTCTAAAATAAATAAAATTGGTTTGGAATTTATAAAAATATTGTTAAATTTTCTTTGAAATTGTATGAAAAGTAGTATAAAATTGTACTTAATAACATACAATTGTACCGAAATATTTTTATACCCAAATAGAACTATTACATTTGCTTAAAACAATTCTTATGAAAAACCATATACAAATGTTGAATTTCAAAGAAAATTTACCATATTTTTTTAAATTAAATTTTTTTGTTTATTGTTTATTATAAGAATTGTTTTAAATAAACATAAAAGTTCTATTTTGGGTATAAAAATATTTCGGTACAATTGTATGTTATTTCATACAATTTATACTACTTTTCATACGAAATAGAATCATCCCTGCGAAAAATCGAAATAATTCGTGGTGAACTCACGTATAGTGTGTGAAGCAAAGAACGAAAAATCAAAAAAAAATGTCTATTAAAGTCTAATTAATACAGTAGGAAATCCATTAATCTGGTAGAACTGTTGCAAAACCAATTAAGCTAAATTAGTGGCAACGCTTGCATTTTTGTGTCAAAGTGACAATTAGTATCTGCCGACGGCATGCTACATAACGGTAAGCGGCCTCATGCCGCTATCTAGTATTCTATCTATCTTGGGTTGATACCAGAGAACTTATATTCATAGAGAAGCGTCATAAGCCTCTTCCTTTTAGCTATGTAACTCGGAGCTCGTGCTGATTTTTTAAATTTACTTATTATTTAAAAAGCTCAAAGCAGCATTTATTCAAATGCAATAATGCTGTCATTTTTTCTTTTTAGTTAATTTCTAAGCATAAAGAATAAAGAAAATTGACGATTTGAAATCATAGTAATAAAAACCAAGCTGCAAAAAATTGCAATATGAACAAAAAAAAGAATCAAGGTCTAGTCAAAGAAAACGATTCTAAGAGCCTATTTACACAGTCATTCCCATGACGCATGGGCATGCCGTTTTTAGAATTTACACTGACATTGGCATGACGAAATTTGACAGTTTTTATATGAAAATATAAATAAACGAAGCATGGAGTTGCCTCCTTTTACGTTTTTTGTATGGATACAAAACTCCGCAGTCTGCTTACTCACCAGAATTGCGCTAGCTTCGAATTAGCAAAAAGGAAGAGGAAGACGCTTCTCTATGAATATAAGTTTTCCGTTGATACTATTAAAATCGATATTATGCGATGATAAATTAAAATTGATGAAAAAAGTTGAAAATATAGTAAAAAAACATAAATGTAATACTTCTATATTGCCAGTATAGTACAAGTACATTCACCGATATCAGGAGACAAAATATATGAAAAAGTACATTCGCAGTTCAGATTTCTTTGTCAAACTAATACAAAATTCAATGCTTGCTGATTCGCTCTTACAGTGAGCTCAAAACACATTGCAGAGATAGGATACTGGCAACATAGAAGTATTACATATATGAAATAAACAAACCGGAGTTTGGCATTTTCCACAGTTCAGCGGTGTTTTGGCTTCAAAAAAACCCGAAAAAACCGGTGTTTAAAACTCGAAAACACCGGTTATACGAAACACCGGTCGGTGTTGCCCATCCCTGCTAGCCGTCGCTGAGTCGAAGCGGCTTGGATCTCTGATGCGCGCTTGTGAAATTATTTGATGATAAAAAATTTATTATTTTAAGGTTATAAAGATTGCTTTTAAAGTTTTGAAACACAATGGCTGATTTCTTGGAATCTGAAGCTGAAGAGTCTGAGGTAAACTAATTTTGTAAATGCCATTTACAATTACAATTTGTGAATTTTTAGGAAGAAGACATTCCCGAAAAAAGAAAAATAAAAAAACTGAAAGCTATGTTGGATAGCAGTGAAGAAGACGATGAAGGTATGTTCTTATTTATATTACAATATTTGTAGATAAATACGTAAATTTGAGTTGTAGTTTGAAATCACACATTAATCGTCTCAGCTGCACGGTATTGAACTTTTTCAATTACTACGGTACCATTTGTCAATTTGCACATTTTCAACATACATATTGATAATCTCTTCGGAGTAACTCAAAACACAAAAAAAACATACATATTGAAGTCAGTATGGGATCAAATGAATCGGGGACCCGGCCAAGGTCCCCGATTTTTTGGGAAAGTAGGGTTTTGCTCCTAAACCGAATCTGCAAAAGTCATGAGTAGGAAATATCTAGTTTCCGAGATTTTGTAGGCTTAGGTGTATTAGTTGGTCCAGACTCTTTTTGCACTTTTTTTTATATTCTTATGTATTTTTACGTTCTAAAACGAAGTCCGCTTGCTTATGGTTTTCAAGATATTTGCATTTAAAGTTCCGAAATTTTCCATATAATGCATTTGTTTAATGCATTGTATGGAAAATTGCAGCAGTTGACGGTTGGGCGGACGAGGGTTATGCTACCGTCGTATCAAAATCCGCCCTGAGTGAGCAGACTTTAGTCGGTGGCGGCAATTTTCTAAAACACAATATGCCTGTGTTATTTGTGTTGTGTATACAATTAACGGTAGTTGGCAAACAAAACTCGCATCCACGATTAACTATGCTGATCGAAAATTTCACATTACTAACTATAACCAGAGAATGTTAATTATAGAGAAGGTGCATAAAGGAATTTCTGTTAAATTGTGATTGGAATTTTGGGCCAGATTTTTGAGGAACTTCCAGTCGAACATCGATCAAGTATTTTTTTAAGTTCGACTGGATTTTGATGTTCAGTTCAAACAGAAATGGAAAGAATGAAACCAAAAAAGTAAGAAAAAAAGAACGCAACCAAAAGGTGGTGGTTTTTTCTAGTTCTCCTTCATGTTTGTGAATTGGTTGGTTTTGAGTTTTTGTTTTGATTATGCAAACCGGTTTTGGGTTTTCTAAGCAATTTGCAATTCTTGTATTTTGGTGATTTTCACAATTCTTGCATTTCAAACATTTTCCCAATTTTATTCAGTTTTGATTTTCATGTTTTTTATTTAATATTTTTATTGAGCATTGTAAATATATTTCATTTGATACATATTTGAAATACATATGTTTGCATAACTTCATAAGTTCATTGACCTACATTTAATTTTTCCCCTGCTTCTATTGTTTCCTTTTTTTTTGTGTGCACAACAAGGAAAACAAAGATTACTTCAAGATCAACGTCGACGTTGTTTTCATTTTTTTTTTGCTGAGCTCATTTGTCGGTTTAAAGTTGAAAATTGATTTCCTTAAGCACTTAGTGCATTTCAATTTTGAATATACGTATTATACTTAGACAATTTTACTTCTCGCTATTTATCAGCCACGTTGCTTAATTTAATTTATTCTGCTGGTGTTCAAAGGTTTTAAGCGTAAATAATATATAATTAAAATCCGGTCAGCTGGTATTTCAAATGCAGTAATGTATTTTAAATGAATTTAAATTGTTTTATCTTGTTTTAATAAATTTCCAAAACGGCGTACTATACTTGTATTGTAAATTCTCAAACATATTGTTTAAATCTATTCTTCACATATTCCCCCAATTTGCTTATTCCTTATGAATAGAAATGTATTAATACAAGAAAACTGTATTAAAACATTTAAATAACATTAAATTCGGCAACGTGGCTAATAAATAGCGAGAAGTAAAATTGTTTAAGTATAATACGTATATTCAAAATTGAAATGCACTAAGTGCTTAAGGAAATCTATGTACTTGGTGCATTTCAATTTTAAACCGACAAATGAGCTCAGCAAAAAAAAAAATGAAAACAACGTCGACGTTGATCTTGAAGTAATCTTTGTTTTCCTTGTTGTGCACACAAAAAAAAGGAAACGATAGAAGCAGGGGAAAAATTAAATGTAGGTCAATGAACTTATGAAGTTATGCAAACATATGTATTGCAAATATGTATCAAATGAAATATATTTACAATGCTCAATAAAAATATTAAATAAAAAACATGAAAATCAAAACTGAATAAAATTGGGAAAATGTTTGAAATGCAAGAATTGTGAAAATCACCAAAATACAAGAATTGCAAATTGCTTAGAAAACCCAAAACCGGTTTGCATAATCAAAACAAAAACTCAAAACCAACCAATTCACAAACATGAAGGAGAACTAGAAAAAACCACCACCTTTTGGTTGCGTTCTTTTTTTCTTACTTTTTTTGGTTTCATTCTTTCCATTTCTGTTTGAACTGAACATCAAAATCCAGTCGAACTTAAAAAAATACTTGATCGATGTTCGACTGGAAGTTCCTCAAAAATCTGGCCAGAAATTCCTTTATGCACCTTCTCTATAATTATCATTCTCTGCTATAACTTTCCCAACCCTTTTTTGGATATCTTTGCACTTATCAACCACATTTCAAATACTATTGGAATTAATTAAATAACAAAGAACAGCAACCAAAATAAAAAAATATAATATTTTAAAATTAATCAGTGAATTTTGTAATTAACTCGGCCTATTTTTCGGCCACTTCAGCGAATTTCAAAAATATTGGCAATATACCTCGGTGTAGGGTTGCCACATGCTAAATGATCTTCGTCTGGATTTTGAAAAAAAATATATGGACTTTTCCATTTTCAACTGGACATTCAAAGAAAAAATCGGAAATTTTTTTTATTTTAATGGCATAGTAAAGTAGGAGTTTGGATAGCAATATGCAAGAATATACATTGGTGCCTCACATTAAAAAAAACAATTAAATTACATAGCATATTATTCAAAAAAAACACCTTTACAAGTCTATTCTGCGGTAAGAAGTTTGTAACCGCCTTTATTACCATGCAACAAACATTGGCATGCAACAAACATTTTAACTTTTGTCCCGCGCCAGAAAAGACCTGCACATTTTTATTTTTCAGTTTCGAAAGACGTTGAAAGCTTTACAACTTCAGTTTAAAAACAGTACAATTCTATTCTATCCACAAATATTTTGTAGCTTGTAACAATTTACTGTTTTTAAAAGTGTGTAGAACTCTTTACAGTTTTATAGTTTAGTCTGACAATTTTGTGGTCGAAAGCAATAAGCACTACTTTTTAAAAAAAAGGTTGTGTGGTGTGGTGTAGTTCCATAAATATTTCAGAAGACTCTTCGAAAACTGTTTAGAATGACGTATACAGTCTTATGCAATTCATGCTTAATTACTTAAGAGGATATTGTCTTTGGCCGCAGAAATATTTCAGATTTTATGAAATCAGCCATCATTCTACTTAAGGTAAGGAATCTAAGTTATTTAAATGGCTAAAAACTCATTGAAAAAAAAATATTCTATCTTTATAATAAAAACGAAAACGCTATTAGGTTTTCTGACTTATTTTAGTTTTTTTACTGAGAAATATCAGAGAAAATTTTGTCTGGACAAATTATTGAAAAACTGGACTCTGGACACATGACAAAAAATCTGGACAATCCAGACGAATCCAGACCGTGTGGCAACCCTACCTCGGTGCAACTTTACCTTTACCGTCGGCCGTCGACCAGAAAATAGAAATAAATCGATACCTTAAACACAACCATCCTATGTCCATTTTTTTAAAACTCTGGAAAATGAAAAACAAGTTTTCAAATTGGTATGTTTTGTATGGAAATTGATTTTTTCTTCCTCATTTTTCAATTACTTTCATTACGATTCTTACAACCCACTATAGCCTGTCTGATGCAGCTTCTTCTCAGGAATCCAAAAATGCCAAAAACTCGATTTTCATGAAAACGGACATAGGATGGTTGTGCTTTAAGGTATCGAAATCTAAGTTCGGCGGCTACCGCTTTACCGTCTCCGTACCGATTCTGGACATTCCCATCTAGTTGCGTGTGTTTTAATTTTGACAGCGGCTAGCCGTCGTCCGCCCAACCGTCAACTGCTGCAATTCTCTTTAATTCATAAAATGTTTGATTTGTTATTTCTGCAATGTTTTGGTGACATATTCCAAAGGAGTCTTCAGTCTTTTTAGGACGCTTCTTTGTTGGACAATTCGGAAACATTACAACTAGTGCCCGACCGATAGAGGTTTTTTCGGCCGAGGCCGAACTTTTGCCTTTTTTCACATTCGGCCAAAAGCGAAGCCAAAGATCTATATGAAGATAAAATGAAAAAAAATTAAAACATTTTTCCAAAACATTTATTGAATATGGTTTATTGTATACAGGGCTGTGCGGTATTGATTACTTTTGTAATCAAATACACAAAAATCGTAATCGTACTCAAAAAATGTAACTGTAATTGTACTCAAACTTTTTGAGTATCGTAATCGTACTCAAAATTTGTTGAGTACGATTACAAGTAATTGATTACAAAATTTTTAGAGTACGATTACAAGTAATCGATTACATAATTTTGTATTACTTTTACTATTGGATAACAAGAAGTAATACTATATATTACCGTTTATTACATTTTTATTTCGTTTTGGCCTGATTTTGTTCTTTAGAGCCTATTTACACTAATTAATTTAAGTTAATTAATTTAGGTTGCATTGAGATAGAAACCGACTATACACAATATTAATTTAGATTAGAGCATTTAAATTTTTTTTTTGAATTTATTAAATTTTTATTATTTTTGTGTATGTATTTTGTATACACTCTTAAACAAAAAAAAATGTTGCTCTTTAATATTTTACTGTTCCATATTTGACTAAGTTCTTATATTTCATATTAGGTTGAAGCGAAATAAAATGTAATACTTTTTATTATAACCCTTATATTAACTTGCTTTGGGTGGACTATATATATACATATATATATATCCTCAAATCTGCGGCGAGCTTTTTCATACACTTCCACATGAGCTAGAGAGCTGAAATTTGGAACTAGTGATAGAACTCCGGTGACAATGCATTCTATTAGGGGGTCCATCAGTGGCGTAGGGGGCCGTGGGGGGACTCAAACCCCTTTTTTTTAAACATGGCATAACTTATAATTCCTTCAAGCTACAATGATGAAATTGGTTCTTATTGACAAAATGAAATTTTATACCCTTTGAAAAGTGGGGTGTGGAGGCAAAGGGGGCCGGGATGGAGCCAATTTGAAGTTCTAACTTTCGTATTTTGTAAGGCTGAAATTTTTTACTCAGGTTCGCATTCGGGAAAAAGTGTAAAAAAAATATTTAAAAAAAAAAGAGTAAAAAACAAGTTTTTTTAACCGACTAAAAGCAGAAAAAAAATTTCCTTTAAATTAATTTCAGCATTTTTGATTTAAAATTAAGGGTTTTTGGCGACTTAAAAATCTGCAAAGATATTAGGAGCAAGTAGCCAAAAATCCTTAATTTTAAATCGAAATTGCTGAAATTAATTTTCTGCTTTTTAGTTGGTAAAAGGGTTACATTTTAAAAAACTTGTTTTTTACTCTTTTTTTATTCCAATAGCAATAACAATAAAAAAATTTAGTAATCGTACTGAAAAAATGTTGTAATCAATTACGTGTAAACGTACTCAAAACGAAATTGTAATCAATTACTTGTAATCGTACTCAAAAAAATTGTAATCAAAATTTTGAGTACGATAACAGTAATCAAAAAGAAACAATCTTGAATTTTCCAATTTTTTTTTTACAAAAAAACTTATGTTAAAATAAAAAAAATTAAAATTTTTAAATTGTTTATAGTCTAGCGCAATGAGTTTACATCCGATTGTAAAAAGTTTATATGTTTTTTAAAGGTATTTCCCCTATAAAATGCATATTTTATAATTAAAATCCAATCAGTATTTTTGGAGATCTATTATGTACATGAGAAAAATGCATAAATGCGATTAAAATGGTTTTAAGAATTGATCTAGAAAAACTGGGAGACACGGGTACTTTTTTTTAACCCCCTCTAACAGAATCTGTCAGTCCCTATCATGTGCGTTTTTTTAGTGTCGAACGGTGTAATCATTCACATTTTTCCGACCTGGCAACGGTCCAGGTGGTTCGAAAGTATTCATATAGAGTAGTAAAACCCTCAATGGATTTTTCAAAGTTAGTTTGCTTTCAAGAGATACAGTCGTTTAAAGTTTTCTTGCTTTACTGTATTATTCAAATCAATATTTATACCCCCACACTCACTGTGGCAGGGTATACTAACTTTGTCACAACGTTTGTAACGCCCATAAGGAGGCGTGTCCGGTATGGAAAAGTATATATATTCTTGATCAGCATCACCTCCTGAGTTGATTTAGCGATGTCCGTCTGTCTGTCCGTCCGTCTGTCCGTCCGCACGATAGCGGTCGCAGTTTTGGAGATATCGACTTGAAATACATGCATACATGTTTTTCTCGTGAATACTGAGATCAAGTTCGAGAATCAGCCAAATCGGATAAAAACTGGGCGTGGCTCCCATACACCGAAAAAAAAGTTAAACATTTTTCAAGTATTTTTTATTGTTGTATTCGATTGGAAATGTTTAGAAACGTATTTTTGACATGGTCCGAGGTTCCGAAGCCACATATATAAGGGTCTAAATAAGGTCTTGAGATCAATTTTTTTTTGGTGGATTTGATTGGAAATGTTTTGAAATGGATTTTGGACATGGTCCGGGCTTCAAAACCACCTATAATTGGCTCAAAATAGGGTCTTGAGACCACATTTTTTTTATGTTCGAGGTACTTCTTCCTACTGTGTGGGGGTATTTAAGCTTCGGTATAGCCGAAGATAGTCCACTCTAGTTTTTGTTACCTTTTTCTCCAGAATGGTCGGTAATGTACAGATAAACAGATTATGTTAACAAATTATACCACACAAATTATAATTGGTGACCAAAGTTGGAAAAACTGTAATTTTTTTTATATTTTTCACCCAAAAATGTTCTGTTTAATTTTTATTTTTGTTCTATAAATTAACATTGCTATTGTCAAAAAAAAAGCTATGTTAGAGGTAACAATGGCTTCAAATCAACCCTTTTTGATGCAGTTGGGCGCTCAATACCTTTGTCACTTATGAATGTTACAAGTTGCAGCTGAGTATTGGGCCATATTGGATCCGCCATCTTGAATTTCGAAATTCCGACATTAAATTCGAAATCAGGGACCCCGAAAACCTCACTATACAAAATTTCATAATGTTTTGATGAAATCTTAGAATTTCGGCCGCCATATTGGTTCCGCCATCTTGAATTTTTAAATTCCGACATCAAATTCGAAATCAGCGACCTCGAAAACCCCACTGTACAAAATTTCATACTGTTTTGATGAAATCTTAAAATTTCGGTAAAAACACGATTTTCACTTATATGGGAGGTATGTCAGTCGACCGATTCCGCCCATTTTCAATACCAACTCCTTCTAGGGCCTAAAAAGGATAAATCCAAAATTTGGGATCCCTAGCTTTCTTCTAGCTCCTGCAATCGTGTGCACAAGAAAAGAGGACGGACAGAAATAAAAAAATAAAATATAAATCAACTCAGGAGGTCACGCTGATTAAGAATATATATACTTTTCCATACCGGACACGTCTCCTTCTTGGTGTTACAAACATCAGACCAAAGTGAATATACCCATACCTCATGAGGTGTAGGGTATAAAAATACAGCAAAACATGCAAACTTTAAACATCCATATCTTTGGAAGGGAAACTAACTTTGCAAAACCCATTGAGGGAATTGCTACACTACATCGATACCTTAAAGCACATCCTATGTCCATTTTCATGAAAATCGAGTTTTTGGCATTTTTGGATACTGATTGGAGAAGAAGCTGTATCAGACAGGCTAAAGTGGTTTGTGGGAATCGTAATGAAAGTAATTGGAAAATGAGGAATTAAAAATCAATTTCCATACAAAACATACCAATTTGAAAACTTGTTTTTAATTTTCTAGAGTTTTGTAAAAATGGACATAGGATGGTTGTGCTTTAAGGTATCGATATAAATGCTTTCGACCCAACCGAAACCGAAACCAAATGAAACCGATTAATTTTAGGGAGCGAAACCTCAACCGAAACCGATTGAATGGGTTCAACCAAAACCAATTGAAAAGGTTACGGGTTTTTAATCGGTTTTCAAAAGGTTTTCGTACACAAAATTGACTTGAAGTTTTTTCCCCTAAGAGTAAATTCATCGTATTTCATTTATTTATTTCATATATTTTGAAAAAAAAAGGAAATATTTTTTTTAAATATTCAATTAATCTTTTTATAAGGCCGAGGCGATATTCGCTATATAATTTCAGAACCATTTCCATATTTAAAAAATCTAGCTTCGAAAACGCAAAGTGCCTCACACAGGCAGCGATTTCACCGCAGTAGATTTTATTTGTTATTTATTATATTGCTATGGAAACAATCAAAAAGTCTGACTGAAATGGTTCTGAAAATGACTATTTTGTTTGTTATCTATTAGACTACTATGGAAACAGTCAAAAGGTTTATTTTCAAACTGATTCGAATTGGTTTTGAAACTGGCTTTTTGTGTTTGTTATTTTATTTGTGTTTGTATTGCTATGATTCTCGAACTTGATCTCAATTCGGAGATAAAAACGTAAACCCAAAGTTTCACATCGATGTCACAAAAAAAAAACATTCCAGCCTGTATGGTGACAGGCAGACGGGGATATGGCTAAATCTGTTTTCGATGCTGATCATGAATATATATACTTATCCATTCCGGACATGCGTCCTTATGGACGTTTTAAACGTTGTGTAGGGTATAAAAACTAAAAATTTAAGCAGAAATTTGTTTGAAAATGCGATTAGATAAGGAAATTCGGTAAATGTAGTTAGATTCAGCACCCTTGATTTTTATTGAATTGATATAAAATTTCCTAATATTAGGCCATCTAGAAACCTTTTAAAACCTAAACCGAAACCTTTTCAATCGCTCCAACCAACCGAAACCTTTTCAAAATCAAGGAGCGAAACCGATAGCCAAAACCGATTGGCAAGTGGGAGTAAAACCGAAACCGAAACCGAAACCTTTATTCGATTCGGTTGCCAACCCTGCTTCAAATTGTCGCACAGTGTTACGTAAAACATTTATTTATTAAGTAAATTAATATTTAAAAAATTTGAAAATTTAACCCGTCTAAATTCTGTAGTAGATTTTTCTTCCAAATCTTGTAAGCAATTGATTTAAAAAAAATGTTTACCTTTTACATATTTTTGATATTCGGCGTACATTCGGCTTCGGCCTTAAATTATGGCCAAATGTGGAATTTTTGGCCGAATGTGGCCAAAGCCAAAGCCGAATAATCGGTTGGACACTAATTACAACTACACCACAATTAACATAATACCGTTGTATTATTGTTGTAATTTTGATGTTGTAGTGCTGTTGCATTTATGTAGCGTTGTGGCTGTAATGTTGTTGTAATGCTGTTGTTGTGATGTTATTGTTGTAACGTTGTTGTTATAATGTTGTAATGTTGTTGTTCCATTACATAATTAATTCAAATCCCTTCCTTTGTTTGTTTGAATTCATTTATTTATTTCCAATAACTCAATTTCCATAAATTTATTAAAATAAGTACTTCGATGTCGATTTTTTTCGACCCGTGTCGTTTATACTACGCTCATTTTTGTCGTTCGAATTTTTGTGATCGATCCGATATTTTTCTTAAGTTTTTCCATGAAAAAATGAAAGTATTTAATGGAAGAATGCAGTTTGCGAAATATTTGCAATTTTAGAATGTTGCGGTAGGAGTTTTCCTTACTTAAAAATATTAAAAGAACGGTAATTTCGATAGAACATAACTTTACTCCATTGAAACGAAAATTTAAATACACATCCAAGGAATATAAAATCATAATCCTCGAATTAAAATTGGCTAATTTATGAGTGCAGAAGGTTCGATTTTATTGAAATTTTTGACGACTTTTCCAATCAAAGTCAAATGGAAACACTTTTATCAGACAGAATTAATTGCCAAAAAATATTGTTTTATCATTTTGTTCAATAGATTCTTTAATTTCCAAAATTTTAAGCTAAAAATATGAGTGGAATTTGTTGAGACGTAGATATTTGGCCGGCTTTTTGTTGAAAATGGTTAAAGTCTAAACGCAATACGAATTTTCTCATGTTCTCGGTGGTTTTTATAACTCTTATATTAACTTGCTTTGGCTTGACTATACATTATATATATATATATCGTCGTCGTTCAGTGAAAAGTTACTAAGTCCAATCTAGGGCGAAAACGATATAAGTATGCCACGTTGGTGCTAGATAAGATATCCACATTATGTCTTAACCGCCAAGCCATGTGTATTATCAACCCGAAGATATAGAGAATGAAAAGTACGTAACTACAAATATCTTCAAATTCTATTCAGTGAAAAGTGACTAAGTCCACAATATGTCACTTCTATTACACGAAAAATGTTCAGACCACGACAATTCGATAGAAGGCAGTCCAAACTATAGTCTATCATCAAAAAATGAGCAATAAGTTACACACGACTCAGGTTTTTTGCTAAAATTCGCAAGAATTGTCCGATCTTTATGATTTTGGGCTTACAGGATAGCTAAAGGCCGCCACTAACACCTCTCATCAAAAAATGGTCAAGAAATTTCACGTGGGTGTGCTTTCTTTCCTTTTTTATAACCCTTATATTAACTTGCTTTGGGTGGACTATATATATATATATATATATATTTATATATATATATATCCTCAAATCTGCGGCGAGCTTTTTCATACACTTCCACATAAGGTAAAGAGCGGTACACCGATAGAACTCGGTTGACAATGCATTAATAATTAAATTAAATTTTGGGGTCCATCAGAGGCGTAGGGAGCCGTCGGGGGTCGTCGGGGAACACAAACTGCTTTTTCTTAAACATGCTATAACTTCCGATTCCGTAAGGCTACAACGATGAAATTTGGAAGGTTGGTTCTTATTGAGAAAATGAATATACCCTTTGGGGGGGGGGGGGTGGTGTGGTTGTGTGGGGGCAAAGGGGAGCGCGATGGAGCCAATTTAAAGTTCTAACTTTCGTATTTTTTATGTGAATATTTTATTGAGTGTAGTGTTCGATTTTAGCGAGAATGTGACATTCTCTTCCCTTATCATTGTGTGTAGCCGTTTGTCAGTTAGATATGGTACGTACGTGATGCTGTAGAATCGTTTGGTGTTGCCAGATTGTTCAAGAATTGGGTTTGTGTTATTTTTGTATTGTATTTTGTGAGTTTGTGCTTATATTAAATTGTTATTCATTTTTAATATTCGCCATTTTTAATATTTTCTTTATGAAATCGAGGGCCACTTAGAATAAGGATTTTATTTATAAAGTTGTTAGCTGTGTTTATTTTTTGTTTTAATGGTTGTGTTGAGTTGAAATTCATGATTCTTCCAGAGGATGTTGGTTTTGCATACCAATCGGGGTTAGTTGTGCTATCTACTCTGTGTATTTTCATGTCCAAGAATGGTAGGCTATTGTTATTCTCTACTTCTACTGTGAATTGAAGTTTGGGGTGGTATGTGTTAAATGTCTTTAGAATTTCATCTTTGTCTATGTCATCTACATATTTTGTGATGAATTTTATTTTTATAACCCTTACATTAACTTGCTTTGGGCGGACTATATATATCCTCAAATCTGCGGCGAGCTTTTTCATACACTTCCACATGAGCTAGAGAGCTGAAATTTGGAACACTGATAGAACTCCGGTGACAATGCATTCTATTTGGGGTCCATCAGAGGCGTACGGGGCCGTTGGGAGACTCAAACTTTTTTTTTAAACATGGCATAACTTCCAATTCCTTCAAGCTACAATGTTGGTAGGTGAGTTCTTATTGACAAAATGAAATTTTTTACCCTTTGGAAAGGGGGGTGTGGGGGCAAAGGGGAGCGGGATGGAGCTAATTTAAAGACCTAACTTTCGTATTTTGTAAGCTACAAGGCTGAAATTTTTTACTTATGTTCGCATTCGGGGAAAAGAGTAAAAAAAGGGAAAAAACTGGGAAAAGGGGGGAGAAAAAAAATTTAAAAAAAAAAAAAGAAGAAAATAAAAACAGAGTAAAAAACAAGTTTTTTAAAATATAACCCTTTTACCGACTAAATCTATAATCTATAACATGGTACGTTCATCGACGATGAGATTGGTCGTAACGGTAGGTTTGATTTATGAATTTTTGGTAGTCCATACAATCGAGGCGCTGTTGCAGCTGGGGAACGGAGAAGAGAAATGCGATCAAATTTATATTGGAACAACAAAGAGACAACTTGGAGTTAGAATAGCAGAGCATGAAGCAGACACAAAGAGAGGGAAAACGGCAACAGCATTAGGACAACACATATCGGAAAGCGGACACCAGATGGACTTCGATGGAGCGCGCATATTGAATATCGAGAAGAGAGAAAGAAGGGGATACACAATAGAGAGCTTAAGAATACAGGAGAAATGGACAAACACAATGAACTTTAAAGAAGACATAGATAACATTAAACAATCGTACGCAGTGGTGATCGATGGTAACCAAAAATAGTTACCAAATGACATATAATTTTAGTGATGTAAATTAATGTAAGTGCATTATTAATAAGTATAAACAAGTGTAATTGAGTTTTTGTTCTTTTTTGTTTATATAAAGTATTATTGTTATTTTAGATTTAAAAAAGAAACAACCCTGAAGAAGATGCCAATAAAGCATCGAAACGTTGGTAAAATAATGAATTAAATATTTTTAATTGCATATGCATCTACGACCAATAAGCCCAAATTGAAAACAACAGTAAATAGAAATTGGTCAAAAACACAAATCAAAAAAAAGATTGATGAACACACCTTTCAAAATGCCACTATCACAAAAGTCAGTAAAGAAAAAATCAAAATAGTGCGATTTTGTATGGGAAAATTCGTAACTTTAAATTTAATATCTCTGAAACTAGATTTTTCCAAATCAAAACTTTTGCAAATTCGGTTTGACTTGAAAAAAAATTTTTTAATTTGGACATAATGTCACTTGGATATTTTATTTTATTAAAAATTTTCGTATACCAAAAACTGGAAAAATTTCAGTTTTAGCATTCGTTATTATCACGGTTTACATTTACATCAAATTGAAGCACCTTGTGAAGGTTTAAAGTTATTCGAAATTTTCTGTGAATCAAATGAAAATGTGTTTAAAATGAAAGCAGGCCCGTATCCATGAAGGGGAGGGGGGTTTGGAAATATATGAACACAATACTTCAATTTTAGAATAAATCCTTTTTTCATAAACTCCCCTTCGGGTTTTTTTTCCAATTTTTTTATTAAACTTTTTTTTTTATGAAAAATCAAAAATTTATTTTGAAAAAAAGGGATCTGTTGTTGATTTTTATTTGGTTTGCATTTTCAAGTTTGTTCTTTTAGTATAGGTAAAAAAAAAATTTGTGAAAACCCCCTCCGAAATTTTTTTCTGGTTACGTCCCTGCCTCACAACAAGAATAATACAACAGCATTACAGCAATTGCACAAAACAACTAATCAAAATTCCAAAATTAACTTTTTGGTAAAAGTGAAGAAACAAGGGTCTTCTCTTGCTCATAACCTCCCAAATATAAGTATTGATGGTAATTTCGAAGATTCAGAAAAATAATTTTTATGTCACGTACAACCCATCCTTAACCACGGCATTTGAATAAACAATTTTTTTTATTGGAAATAAAGTCAATTGACAAAAAGACATAATGTCAGTTGACATTAATACCATTGGCACTATGTCATCCCACCAAAGAACATACTGTGAAAATTTCCACTAATTGGATAAAGCGTGCGGTAGGAGTTCCGGAAAAAAATTTAAGCAAATCAAATTATAATATTAGAATATACTATATTAACGGTATTCATTTTAAGTGGGAAACCCCTCGAAAAAGTGCAGTTGCTTAAAAGAACTGTAAAATTTCATATATTTTGACTGCTCATCTGCACAACTGAATCGTTTCCGAGGGGTTTCCCACTTTAAATGAATCGCCCTATTATATAGTTTACTAGCTTATACCCACAGCTTCGCTCGCAATAATTTTGTAATTTCATGTTAACATAGAAATGTTATATGTATTATTTAAGCAACTTAAATAAAAATAGATTTTGCAAGTCATCCTCTGCCCATTCACCTCCCAGCACCAAATCTAAAATTTCACCGAAATCCCTTGAATAGGAGCCGAGTTACAGAGCTTTAAAAATTTTAGGGCGTGGCAGTGTGCGGATCTTAAATTTCAATAGTCTTCCCTCTGCCCATTCACCTCCCAGCACCAAATCCAAAATTTCAGCGAGATCTCTTGAATAGTACCCGAGTTACAGAGATTTAAAAATTTTAGGTCGTGGCAGTCCAATCCAAAATTTACAGAGCATTACAAATTATGGGGCGTGGCAGTGGGCGGACCGCAAATTTTTAGAATCAACATGCTACCCATTCATCCCCCAAAATCACATGTAAAATTTCAGCGAAATCGGTTAAACACTGCATAAATTATAGCATTTTAGAATAATATTTGCCACGCCCACATCAAACACCCGAATTTAATGAAATGGCATATAGCCTATGATGAGATCAATGAAATTACCTATATTTTGGTATGTGTTTCATTAAAATCGGTCAAGTATTTCTTGAGTTATAAGGGCACAAACATACATACAAACCTACATACAAACCTACAAACAAACCTACAAACCTACAAACTCACAAAGAACTTTATATAAGTAAGAGATGTTCCGATTGTTTCAATTTCATATCAATTGTCTGAAACTTACTTGTAATTTTTGTAGATGACGAAGAACGCTTGCGGGAAGAACTAAAGGATCTTATTGATGATAATCCTATAGAAGACGATGCGAGTGATGGTGAAGACTCATCCAATGGGTCAAAAAAAAGAAAAAATCACGATGATGACGATTTAGATGACCGTTTGGAAGATGATGACTACGATCTAATAGAGGAAAATTTAGGTGTCAAAGTTGAGAGAAGAGTAAGTACTAGAAGATAAACTTGTCTTCGCGATGACGGTTCGGTGCGAATGCATCGATTGAAAAAGGATTTGTTTAAGTTATTTTCTAGATTAAGTAAAATAATTTAATTCTCCGATATCTGCATTTTGACGCTTCATACCAGTGTGCTTCTTCGTTTTTTGGACGGAGTATATGCAGATACATTAAGTTTCCGAAAATCGTAATTTTTATACCCCCACACACGCTGTGGGAGGGTATATTAACTTTGACACATCGTTTGTAACACCCATAAGGAATGGTGGAAAGTATATATCGTCGTCGTTCAGGAAAAAGTTACTAAGTCCAAAAAAAATCAAAATGAGATAATTGCTTTTAAAGATAAAAATGAACGTCCAAAAACCCATGAATACAAACAGTCTTAGGCTTAAAATTGATGGGGGGGGGGGGGATGCTTAGCACTATCTACCGCAAAAGACCGCATTCAGTTTGGTTAAGTATCAAGAGTGTAATTTGCTTCTTTTTGAGAACAAGTCTGGCACAAGATAAAAATGTTACAATACCCGCGGGGACTGTTCGATCTTTATAATTTTGATAAATTTAAATGATAGATGGAAGCCGCCATTAACAACTCTCAAAAAAAATTGTCGAGAAATTGCACGAGGGCGTGCGAAAGTGGGTAATTCGAGTTATATGGGGTAATTTTTCACTGAACGCAATATTGAAAAAAAGAAAGAAAGCAGTGCAACATCCGCGGGACTGGTCTGGATCTGGATACTTATGATTTGGGGCTGAAGCGATAGATGGAAGCCACCATTAAACCTCTCATCAAAAGTTGGTCACTAGGTCCCATATAAATCGAATTACCCACTTACGCTCACCCATGTCCAATCTGTACCATTTTTTTTATGAGTGGTGTGAATGGTGGCTTCCATCTATCGTTTAAGCTCAAAATCATAAAGATCGGAATATAATGCACATTATCTCAGTCGCATGTAATTTATTGCTAATTTTTTTATGAGAGACTATAGTTTGGACTGCCTTCTATCGAATTGTCGTGGTCTGAGCATTTTTCGCGTAACAGAAGTGACATGTTGTGGACTTAGTCACTTTTCACTGAACAGAATTTGAAGATATTTGTAGTTACATACTTTTCATTCTCTATATCTTCGGGTTTATAATACATATGGCTTGGCGGTTAAGAATGTAGATATCTTATCTAGCATCAACGTGGCATACTTGTCTCGTTTTCACCCTAAATTGGACTTAGTAACTTTTCACTGAACGACGACGATATATTCTTGATCAGCATCGAAAACGGAATCGATTTAGCCATGCCCGTTTGTCTGCACGATATCGGTCGCATTTTCGAGAATCAGCTAAATCGGACATATTAAATAAACCCCAAATAAAATAACCCACAAATCGAAAAAAAATAAAACTTGAAAAATCACAAGGTACAGGAAAATATAAGGGAACATTTCAAAACATCTGAAACTGTTAGAATAAAAAACTTTTCTTAGGGTAATCATGCCAGGTGGGATTACTGCTGCCACCAAGAGCGTCCGTTACATTTTTTTGTGTTGTTGTAGTTGTAGTAACAGCCTTAGCAAAGCTGAGTTTGGCAATCCTTGGTCGGACATCCGGAGGGATGCCGTGGGAACCACTTTGGATGCACACAGTCCGTGTGCATCAAAGGTGTTTCCCTTCCCACCTTAGCCCTTGCAATTTTAGGTCTGTACCGGCTAAAAAAAGCCAAAACCGGAAATTCGGATTTGCTCGAAAAATAAAATATCGTTTTTGGCCGAAATTTCGACATTTCTGCCAAAAAATTCGGCCGATACGAAAAATGAACAAATAAATAACAAAGATTACACTACTCGACAAAACTTAACTTTTTGTGTGTTAAATAGACTTCATAGACAAATTTTCATGTATTTTGCCATGCTGAATCCGAAAATAATAATGAAATTTTTCTAGCACGCACCAGGAAGCACTTCTTTTTTTTAACTTCATATTTTGTTTTATTGGATCTTTCTAAATACTTAGAACTAAAAATAATTTTTAACGATGGAATTTAACAATTTAATTAAAATTTAACAAATTATACAAATGCTTGTTTCCCTAATCCAACGATTTGGACAACGTTATGTATTAATCGATGGTTGACATCGAACGATGTTGGCATCGACTGGCTGCCGGCATAATCGGGAAGTCGGAAGCGACGAGGGTTCAATAGAATAGTTACGCTTTAGACGTAGGGGTTGGGTGGGTCTAACCAAATTTCGAGCTAGAATATTTGGATGTAATTTAAGCTTATCTGCATACTTTGTTGCACGTTTAGGGATCTCTTCAGATATTTTCGGTATTTGCAAATCTCTGTGGATGAGTGCATTTTTTATGTACCATAGTGCTCCCACGATTTGTCGCAGAATTTTCGACTGCGTTGGTTGCAGTTTCTCAATATTTCACGGAGATGTTGTTCTCCAGAGTTCAATCCCATATGCCCATATGGGTTTAACTACACTTTTGTACAAAACGGTTTTATAAGCGGTGTTGAGTCTAGATTAGAGATGTAAAATGACTGACTTTGACTAGTCACGATAGTCATTGACTGAATTTGACTAAAATAATGTCACTGAAAAATATTTAAAAAATTATTTTTAAATTTTCCAAAAAGCAACGAATTTTTTTATCTTTTTTTGTTTTTTCATTTTTAATTGTTAAGTTTCCGCGCACTATGCCAAATTGACTGAATTTGACTAAAATAATGTCACTGAAAAATATTTCAAAAATTATTTTTAAATTTTCCAAAAAGCAACGAATTTTTTTATCTTTTTTTGTTCTTTCATTTTTAATTGTTAAGTTTCCGCGCACTATGCCAAGACATAGCTGGGAGTGTTTCACAATTTTGGAAGAATCGGGAAGCAAAAAATGCGCTACATGCATATATTGTAGCCATTTATATGGAAATGACACTACAACCAGACTAAGGGGACACATAATAAAATGCAGCCTATGTCCGGAGGAGGTAAAACGAAAACACATCGCAAGGGCAACGGCAGTCGATAGCTCTCTCATTGCGGGATCTCAGAACGATATTGATATATCAATTTCGCGCGCGATATATTCTTCAGGTGTGCCCCTGTCATTGCTAGAATCGAAGTATTGGCAAGATCTGTTTTACTTGATGAGACCAGATTACAAAATTCCTTCATACATATATATAGCGATTTTTAATAAACTGCAATGAACTTTCTTTCATATACTGTGGCTACGAATTCATTTTGGGATCGAAATTTAAGAATGGGCAATATACTTATTTGTGAAAAGCATCTTTTTCTTAATTCTTTTGTTATAATTTTATTGATATCGGCATATTGCATTGTCCATTTTACTGTTTTGTTGCATTTTTTTTGTCATTGTTAATTTATAAAATTGATAAAAATAAATTGTTTTTGAAAATACAAAAAATTCTGCATCAATCGAGCGACAATGGAGTTAGAAATGCGGAGGAAGTTAGTTTTCTGCTTTATTCCTTTCAGTTTTTGTTTTTGACTAATTTGACTGAATTTGGCGTCAATTTGACTGCTTTTTGACGAATTTCACTGTAAATGACTGACAGTCAAATTCAGTCAAGAAGTCATTTTACATCTCTAGTCTAGATTGCTTCGATAGTATCCAATTCAGTTCGAGTTTTTTAAGTTTGATTTGTGTAATTTTAGTCTCGATGTGCTTTTTCATTGTGGTATAACACTATCATTTATTTTAAACGTGGGGCAAGTGTCTTTCCTTAGGGTGAATGTTATATGTGCGCTTTTAGACTCATTGACTTTAATTCTCCACTGTAATAACCAATTTTGTAATGTGTTTAAATGCTGTTGCACGTGTTGTGATGCCATTTTGGACGAGGACGCTGCCTTGGGGTACACCGGCAAGAATATCAAATCTACGAGAAACGAAACTTTTATGTTTAACTACAAATTTTCTGTGGGTCAAGTAGTTGTCAAACAAAATGTGCATGCCTGCGGTAATAGTTTTTGTAGTTTTGATATCAGCCATCTATGTCACACCTTATCAAAGGCTTGGGAGATGTCGAGGAATACTGCTGAGCAGTATTGCATTTTTTTCGAATGTTTTTTTTATCAAGTCAACAATGCGATGGACCTGTTCAATTGTGCCGTGCTTTTCTCTAAATCCGAATTGGTGATTGGGTATTTCACCTTTAGCGAGTATTGTGGGTAACATCATTTTTATCTAGAGACCGACCGAAATTCGGTTTCGGTATTTCGTCTTTTTGGCCAAAAAAAGCGGTTTCGGCCGTTTTTTTGATTCGGCCGTTTTTTTGATTCGGCCGAAAAATAAAATATCGTTTTCGGCCGAAATTTCGATATTTCCGCCGAAAATTTCGGTTTGGTACTCAAAATGTAACAAATAAATAACAAAGATTACACTGATCGACAAAACTGAACATTTTGTGTGATAAATATACTTGATAGACAAATTCTTATGCATTTTAGCACGCTGAATACGAAAATAATAATGAAATTTTTACAGTACGCACCAAAAATTCAATTTTTGTGCAATTTTTATTATTTTTTTTGGATTAGGCGTGGCAAAATACATAAGGAATAACCAAGTGGATAAAAGCGATATGTAACACAAATTTAAGTATTGATCATAGTTTCGAAGAATCAGAAGCGACAAAGAGGACAAGTCCCCAATTTGTATTGAAAAAAGAAAAATAAAAAACTTTGAAACTTATTTTCTTGAAAGAATTTGTATGTTACATACAGCCTTCATCCATTCACCGCTTCACAGCGTTCTCACTCTTCTCCTATCGGAGCAGATCTACTACTCTCGCGATGAAAATCTTCTCCTCTAAATATTATGTGAGTTTCATACAATGCAAAACTACTACTCTTTCTACAAATCTACTACCATGACAGAAATTTCTACTACTATTGTAGAATCTCTACTACTCTACGCAGAAACCCTAATCTACTCCCCTCTCTTGAAATCTGCTACCTTGACAGTAATTTCTACTACTCTACGTAAAAAAATTAAACCTACTCCCTTTCTTGAAATCTACTCCCCTAAAATCGAATATCTACAACTCTCGCCGTAGCAAAAAGTGAGAACCCTGCCCTTTCAATTGATTTCCACGCATTTGATATTTTGCTTCTAAATTCATCTAATTCATGATCTGAACTTAAAATGAATGATTTAAACTTAATTATGTACAACTTTATTACATTTAAATTCTCAATTTTTTCTTTTATTTTTTCGGTTTTGGCCGAAATTAAAAAAAAGAAAATTCGGCCATTTCGGTTTCGGTCGAAAAAAATAATAAAAAATTTCGGCCATTTCGGTTTTGGCCGAAATTAAAAAAAACGATTTCGGTCTCTATTTTTATCAGAATTTTCTCAAAAAGTTTTGATAGGGTAGAGAGTAAGCTTATTGGGCGATATGAACTCACGTTTGTAGGGCCCTTTCCCGGTTTTGGGATCATCGTAATCTGCTACAGCTTCCAGTCAGTTGGGTAGCGACCTATTCTTAATATAGCATTGTATATGTGTGCAGTAAGTGAGTAACAGTAATTGATGGTAGCTCTTTCACCATTTTAGCCGTTATTAAGTCATGACCTGGAGCTTTTTTTGGGTTCAACTTGGCAATATCATTCATTATTGCTTTTCTTCTAATGAGTAGTGGGTTATAGTTCGGCCTGGTTGCGAGCTGTGGTAACGGGTAATTTGCAGTTGGGGGGTTTGGAGTAAATACATTTTGTAGGTGACTTGCAAAAGCAGTACCTTTTTCGGCATCACTTCTAGCCCAGTCTCCGTTGGGTAAACGAATTGGCGATTCTGCAATTATGGGACGTTTTAAATTTTTTGTGGCACACCAAAGAGAGTAATTTGTTGAGCTCGTCGGTGTAAGCTTTTCCATGAATTGATGCAGATCATTCTCGTTTTTCGCCCTCAGTTCATTTTGTAGTTTTCGTGTAATGAGGGTCAGCTTTTTTTCAGATAGGTTGATCTGAACTTTTGCCAATCACGCCTTATTGATCTCTTTTCTGTTAAGAGCGCAGCTATGTTTTGTGGCACAAATTCCTTTTTTTGGGTAGTGTTATTGATTTTTGGGGTCGCTGCCAATGCGGCATTTGTAAGCAGAAGGGTAAAGTTACGCACTGCCACATTCAGATGTTCCTCAGATTTCAGTGACAGCTGTAGGGTAATGTGTGAACTTATATATTTTCTGAATTTAAGCCAATTCGTATGGATAATGGTGAGTTTGTCGGGTGGGTTGACTTCTGAATTTGGCGCATATTTTACTGTGACAATAGTGGGTGTGTGGTCAGACGAGAGTTCCACTGAAGACTCAATGGTTAGTTAAGTTCGTTTAAGGGTCTTGATTACTGCAAAATCAATAAAATCTGTAATTTTGCGTCTGTCTGAAGGCCAGTATGTTGGCGTGCCTGACGAAACCACATCAATGCCGAGCTTGCTGGTAATATTCCATAGTAGTCTTCCTTTGGGCGAAATCAGGCGAGAGCCACAATAAGTGTGTTTGGCATTAAAATCTCCAGTTACGAGAAATTTTGGGCCAAGGGTTGCATAAAATGTCTGAAACTGCTGTTCAGTTATTTTGGAACTGGGTGGACAGTAAATTGCAGATATTGTTAATCCTTTTATGTATTCATTAAGGCTGGTGGCTTGCAAATATTCGGTGCAAAAATCCTGCAGAACATAGTGTTTCATTCTATTCCTAATTAGAATCGCTGATCCGCCTCGTGCTTTTCCACTTGGGTGTTTGGTGTCATAGAGCTTGTATCCGGGTATATAAAAAAAAAGGTTTTTGGGTCAAATGGGTCTCTGAAATTGGCATTACATCTATACAGAATGTATTGAAGAATTGAATAAGTTCCAATTTATGTAGCATAAGCCGTTCGCGTTCCAGAAGGATATGTTTATCGTATTCATGGCTTATTTTTTAAAAGGGTCTGGATTAGTAGGTTTTGATTGTGTATCATCTCCTGCATCATAGTTTGCATGCCGTTCATGACTGCGACATATTTTGCATAAACATCTGGAGTGTTTGTTCAAGGCCAATGTTCTGTT